>CP126891.1:271963819-272426319 GCA_030440675.1 Furcifer pardalis | reverse complement strand
AGCCAATAGTGTTAGTCTGAATTTCAAGCAAATCAGAGAGTAAACAAAACAACAACAACAGAAACAACATTGTGGCACTTTGGATCAAGTCCACTTGTCAGACATAGGAGTGGAACTTCTTCTTTTTCAGCTGCCATATCCATTCCACATATTGGCGATAATCTTCCTGTTCTTCACCCCTCAGAACAGTCTCTCCCCAGGACCTTCCACACCAACCTCTCAGGTTCTTCAGCCATGAAGTCCGTCTACATCCAGGGCTGCCTCCTCTCTTCTTCCCAGGGATCTTTCCTTGAAGAGCAAGCGCAACTTTGGGGCATCAATTTATACACAATGATACACATGTTTTGAATATTGAACATTATTATATATTGTTAAGATAAATAATTTTATTTTGTATTTTCCTCATTTTATTTTATATTGTTCTGATTATTTCCCCTGCTCTAACCAGTAGGCATTGTGTTTACACAAGCATTCATATGTTACACACAACCGCTCAAACAGCTATGGGTAAATAACCATGGTCCATATATTTGTAAAATATATTGTTGCATAGAAACTGCTAAATAAAATAATTCACCCATTATAGTCAATGGAGAGGCAGAAGTGCCTGGTGGACAGTGGTCCATAGGGTCATCGCAAAGGGTCGGAATCGACTGTGTGACTGAACAACAGCAAAAGGACAATTCCATCACTATCTTCAGCACCTCTTTTGTTTAGGCTCCAGACTCCTGATTAGGCTATTTGCATGTGTGTACCTTAGTCAAGTGTATGTTTGTCTGACCACTGCAAAGGGATTCTCTTGGGGGGTGGGGGTGGGAGGACTCTGTGCCCAAAGCCAACCCATTCCAACATCATTGGATGTATATCTTGGGAATTATTGCTGTGGTTGGTTCAGCTGCCTCCCCCCCCCCCCCCCCCAATCTCATTGGTTGCACACCATCATGCAGGGGATTAGGAACAGGTGTGCCAAAACAGGGAATTCCTCCATTATCTTAACTTCCTTTCTCTGATTGTGTAAACTGATTAATCAGTTTTAACTAGCATAAAGTTTGTGCTCTGTAAACATTCTTTGTATTTGATTTTACCTCTCAGTGGGGCCCCTTTGTGTTATCTGTTAAAGAACCCAAGATAGAAAGATTTTAGTCTCTGTAATGTAAAGTAGAGACATCACATTGCAAACAAAAATTCGCATAGTCAAAGCAATGGTATTCCCTGTGGCAATGTATGGTTGTGAGAGCTGGACCATTAGGAAAGCTGAGCGCAGAAGAATAGATGCGTTTGAGATGTGGCGTTGGAGGAGAGTTTTGAGAGTACCCTGGACAGCGAGAACAAATAGGTCAATCTTAGAAGAAATCAACCCTGACTGCTCCTTAGAAGGTCAAATTGTAAAGTTGAAGCTAAGGTACTTTGGACATCAAATGAGAAGAGAGGATTCCCTTGAGAAGGCCTTGATGCTGGGAAAGGTGGAGGACAAAAGAAAAAGGGGACGGCCCAAAATGAGATGGTTAAATGGTATTGTGGATGCAGTGGAAAAAGAGTTGGGTGGGCTGAGGAGGATGGTGGAGGACATAGGTGCCTGGAAGGCGGTGGTCCATGGGGTCACGGAGGGTTGGAATCGACTGAGTGACTGAACAACAAAAAAATGTAACAAAAGTATAAAAACACTTCAGATCTTTGGAACTCTAGCTGTCTCCTACACCAAATTAGTTTGGAGTACATTTTGTGGGTGGACTTTGTTTAATTGATATGGTTTTGTTGTTCAGTCGCACAGTCGATTCTGACCTTTTGCGTCCCCATGGACCACTGTCCGCCAGGCACTTCTGTCCTCCACCATCCTCCTCAATTCAACTCCCTCAGCTCTGTGCCCATTGCCTCTACAATACCATCTAGCTATCTTCTTTTTGGCCCCCTTCTTTTGCCCTCCACCTTTCCCAGCATCAAGGCTTTCTGAAGTGAATCCTCTCTTCTCATTTGATGTCCAAAGTACTTTAGCTTCATCTTTACTATTTGCCCTTCTAAGGAGCAGTCAGGGTTGATTTCTTCTAAGATTGACCTATTTGTTCTCCTCGCTGTCCAGGGTACTCTCAAAACTCTCCTCCAACGCCACATCTCAAAGGCATCTATTCTTCTGCGCTCAGCTTTCCTAATGGTCCAGCTCTCACAACCATACATTACCACCGGGAATACCATTGCTTTGATTATATGAATTTTTGTTTGCATTGTGATGTCTCTACTTTTCACTATGTTCCCCAGGTACCATCAATTTAATAAGCTTATTTTTTATTTTTAATCCACAATCTAACCCGATTCAACTCTGCCTGTGGGATGATCCCCAAATTTTAATTTCTCACTCCATTGCCTAAGCTTCCGGCAGGACTTATACATGGAGTACAATTTTTCAGGTAACAACATCAGGTACAATAACTGGTATGCCTATCTGTTAAGCTAACCAATCACTCTTTACCTGATGTGTATAAATTGATGCCATGAAGTCTCACTCTTGTGTCTGACAAAGTGGACCTGATCCACAAAAGTTAACATTAAAACACAGCAATAAGTCTTTAAAGGGCTGCAATGTTTTATTTTTATTTTGTTTATTTTCTTCAAGAAAGCTCAGCTGTTCCTTGTTATGTTCCAGTAGTGCAGGCCGATCTGCAGAAAGGGCCTTTAGCTGAGAGAAGGGGAAAGAGAAAGCAACGTGTGCCTCCTCCTCCTCCTCCCTCTTAGGTTTGGACACACAGGGGTCCACAAGTGGACAAGCCCACGGTGACAGCGCAGAAGTGCAACAATGAATGGCTAAGTCTGCCTCCTGGAAACTTAGGCCAGCCATACTAGCCAGTCTGGGGGAAGGCCCTTCACTCCGTTTGCTGCTCTGTTGCAGGGACAGCCGTTTCCCCAGAAGAAGAACCCTTGCTGGCCTCCGTGAGCACATACAGCCCCATGGATCTCTGGGGTTTCAGCAGGTGGCACCACCCACACTGCCACCAGCCTGACGGCCAGGCAAAGCGCTCAGCAGCGAAGTAGTAGACCAGGGGATCCAAGCAAGCATTGAGGCTGGTGAGGGCCATGGTCACTCGCCGTGCCACATAAGTGGCACGGATAAGTGGGCAGCCACCCAGGATCCCCACACGGCCAAGTGTGTGGACCAGCTGCACCAGGTGATAGGGCGCAAAACAGACCAGGAAGACTCCCAGAACCACCAGCACCGTCCGTAGGGCCTTGCGCCTCATGGCCCGGGAGCCTGGTTGCATCCCAGGGGAGGCCAAGAGCCGCCAAGCGATCAGTGGGTAGCACACTCCAATGAGGAGCAGGGGCAGCAGGAAGCCAATGACCGCAGCAAAGATGCTGACTCCCGAGATGCGCCCCTTCCAGGAGCTGGAGGAGAAGTTCTCCAGGCAGGCTGTGCGGCCGTCTGGGAAAGAGCTGGTCAGAGGCCCCCGCAGGGCCAAGTACAGAATGGCTGCCACCAGCACAGCCCACACCCCCAGGGCGACGCTGCCCCGGTAGCGGAACTGCCGCAACTGCAAATGCCTCAGAGGGTGGACAACAGCCACGTAGCGCTCCAGACATATGCAGGCCAGGAAGAGTGAACTGCCATAGAGGTTGGCAAAGAACAGGCAGCCGGTGACTTTGCAGAGAACCTCTCCAAAAACCCAGTCGTTATGCAGCGCATGGTATGCGATGCGGAATGGCAAGGTCAACACAAACAGTAAGTCGATGGTGGCAAGATTCACCAGGAACACATTGGCCGGAGAGGTGGCTGACTTGGTCCGGAGGAAGTAACTCAGCACAAAGAGGTTTCCAGCCAGGCCCATGACAAAGACCAGGCTGTAGACCACCGGGAAGAGGAGGTACTGGAAGTCGGCCGTCTCTGAGCAGCTGAAGGTGGCATTGCTGCTATTCCCTGGGGAAACGCCGCCAGGCAGTGGCACAGAAAGGTTCCACAGTGGGGTCTGAAAAACAGAAGGGCAAAGTGTGGGGCTCTGTTCAGAAGTAACGCTTCTGTCGCATTATAGTCACTATGCTACACTGCAATCCTCTCTTTCTCCGCACAGCCGGCCCTCTAGTCTAGGAGTTCTCAGCCTTTTCAAGGTCACGCTCCCTCAGAGAGCTTTGGGGGCTGGATGACCATTTTGACTTTCCTCCACCCCATGGCACTTCCTGGTGCGGTGGAGACAGTGGGGCCCCCACATGAAATGGTGCTGCGGGCCACAGGTTGAGAATCCCTGTTCTAGTAGTACAGCCTGTCTTCTTTGGTTGAAATGTTGCAAAGAAAGACTGGGCAGCCTGCTGGCAGGGCTGCTTCCGCTGTGGCTTGTATGCAGTGGAGGGCATCAGCAGGTTCGCACCAGTTCACCAGAACTGGTAGCAGAAATTCTGGCTCTCCCCCCCCGCCCCCACCTCTGCCCATCCAAGTTTTGAAACAAAGTACAGTAGTCCTAATTTGGGTGCAATGCAGGGCTTTCCCCTGGGCCCACCATACCATGACTACAGTGTGGGAGTAAAACATTTGGAGCCCACCACTGCTTTTATGTACCGGCAGAGGATTAGACTACAGGACTTTTGGGAAGCTCTCCATACATTCTGTTCTATAATCCTGTTATAGTCCAATGAAAAATGATTCATGCAAACATGTAACATTCTGGCCAAATAATCAGCCCCACATCTGTAGAGCTATGAGACAGGCAGAGCAGAAGTGGCATTGAGAATCATGGGAGGGGGAGCCAGAGAGACATGTGATGTGGCTGGGTTTCCATGTTGCTGGCTATGGGGCCCATTTGTCCACACGTCTTCCTGTACCCCCTTGCAATGGCCATTGCTATGGTTGTGGGTGCTCTCACAACATCCCCTGAATTCAGCAGTTGTTGTTGTTCAGTCGTACAGTCGATTCCGACCCTCTGCAATGACCCCATGGACCACTGTCCACCAGGCACTTCTGTCCTCCACCCTCCTCCTCAACCCACTCAGCTCTGTGCCCATTGTGTCCACAATACCATCTAGCCATCTCATCTTTGGCCGCCCCTTCTTCTTTTGCTCTCGACCTTCCCAAGCATCAAGGCTTTCTCAAGTGAGTCTTCTCATTTGATGTCCAAAGTACTTTAGAACTCAGCAGAGCAATGATCTAATCATCATCAGAGGAAAGAAGGATAGTCATGTCAACATGCTCCCTTTTCTGGCTCGTCTGAGGCTCCCCCCTCCTGTAATTAATTTTAAGGTTAAGGTTATGTCATTTTTATATTTGTTTTTAGATAGTAATGGCACAGCGATGGGCGATACTGCTATGTTCTTATGGGGTTTTAATTGGTTTATATTGGTTTTAACTTATGTACACTGCCCAGAGTCCATCAGATTAGGGTGGTATATAAATCTATTAAATTAAATTAAATCTCTATGGAGAATCCAGAGAGTACTTATTAATGGTGTTTTCTCATGCTGGGATGAGGTAACTAGTGAAGTACCACAAGGAGTGGTCCTGGGCCCTCTTTGCTCTTCAACATTTTCATTAATTACTTGGAGTGGAGGGAATTCTCATCAAATTTGCAAATGACACAAACCTGGGTGGATTGGAAGACAGGAGCAGTATTCAAAAATATCTTGTTAGGCTAGAACACTGGGCTGAAACCAACAGAATAAAATTTAACAGAGATAAGTGCAAAGTTTTACACTTAGGGATCAAAATCAGAGGCACAATTACAAGATGGGGGAATACTTGGCTTAGTAATATTGAAACTGAGAACGATCTTGGAATTGCTGTAGATCACAGCCTAAAGATGAGTCAACAGTGCAATGTGGATGCAGCAAAGGCTGCAATAACAGAGGTATAGTCTTCAAAACCTGGGCGGCACTCCTAGTCCACTTCTATTCAGCACTAGTTAGGCCACATCTAGATTATTCTGTCTAATTTGGGGCACCACATTTTAAGAAAGATACTTTTAAAAAATACAGAGAAGTGCAACAAAGATGATTAGCGGACTGGAAACAAAACCGTGTGAGAGAAGGAGACTGAGAGGAGAGAGGATGATGATAGCAGTATTCAAATACCTGAAAGATGGTCATAAAGTGGAAGGGAAGGATCCCTTCTCCATCATCTCAGAATGCAGGACACGCAATAACGAGCTGAAACTTCAGGAAGCCAGATAGAGGCTGAATTTGAAAAACGCCTTAAGGGTTAGAGTAGTATGACAGTGGAACCAACTGCCTTGAGAGGTGGTGAGCGCTCCAACACTGGAAGCCTTCAAGGGAGAATTGGAAAGCAACCGTATGTCATATCTGCTTTGATTCAGATTTGTGCCTTGAGCAGGAATGGGTTGAGCTCAATGGCCTAAGAGACCACTTCCAACTCAGTGACTCTACGATTATAACTCCCCTCTTCCTCCACCCTTAAACATGGATCTAGAGGACTTTCTCCTTCACCTGGCAATGATCTAAGATCCAGCTGGGGAAGTGGGCATTCCCAAAGATGTATACAGCCTGTCATCCCTGTGGGGATGGGTTTGAGATGATCAAATCCTTGACTCCTGTGCCACTTCACTTCACTTGTGAGAAGAGAGTTAAGAAGCTAGAAAGCAACAAGGGGTGAATTGGGAACCTACAGTTTCCATTCTCTACTGAAGTTATAGGACAAGCAAAACCCCATGGACAGCATCAAAAGGCTAAAAGGCCAGAAGCAAGTGGTCCATGGGTTTGTGAGTGGTTGGATTCAATCTTCCCAAATGGATCAGCTCTTGGTGCTGCTGCCGCCAAAATTGGCAAGGAAGGCCACAACCCCGTGAAGAGCCGTTCTTGGTGGCGGCACCAGCCCTATGGAACTCTCTTCTGATGCCGCTGCATCAGACTCTCTCCCTGCTGGCATTTAGAAAGCAGCTTAAATCACTTCTGTTTAGGGAGGCTCTCGAGAAGGGTCATCCTCTGTCTAGTGTTTGGTTTCTTGTTGGGGCTCCCCTGCTGTTAATTAAGTCTGCTACAGTATTTGTATTTTTATTGTGTGATTTTAAGATGATTTTAATGTGTTGTCTTTAGCCACCCAGATGGGCAGGGTACAAGTGGAATAAATAAAAATAAATAAATAAGTTGAAAAAGAAGGTCAAGAGTGCTGGATCTTTACAAGGCAGCTGAAATTCAAACAACTGTAACTGCATTTCAGCTCGAATGCACGTGATGCAAGAGGATCCCCGGAGTGGGGGTGGGGAAGGTGAAAAAGCCCAAACTTTAGGGGATGCTTGAATACTTTATTTTCCAATTGGAAACCTCATCCAAAGGAGAACAGAAAGGAGTGAGTCCCTCACAGAAAAACAAATAAAAGTTGATGATAAGACTTGCTAGGAGGAAAAAATACGAAGAGGACATCATATGACACAGGGTGTGGCCAAGCACAGGTTTTGCACAGAGTAGAAGCAGGAAAGCAGTCAGAGGGGAGGAGGAGGAGGGGGAAGTGTCCAGCATGAAATTTGTTGAACATTCAAAAATGATGACAGGGAACTTGAAGAGAAGCTGAATTAATTATTTGTAGATCGGTCCTTATTACTGAAAATATTGGACAGACATTCTCTATTCAACAGCTTTTGGGAGTAGCCTTTAAAATTTATGTGTTATTCCCCTTGGTATAACATTTGGTACAACATTTTACCATGAACGTTTGGGATATATTTATATATTTATTTATTTATTTGGATTTATATACCGCCCTCCTCGCCGGGGCGACCCAAGGCGGTTTACAACATCATAAAAACCAAAGCCATTACCCAAAACTTTAAATTTACAATTATAAAACATTTTAAAATTTAAAACATACAATAATCAATCGAAAATTAAAAGCTAAATCTTAAAAGATTAAAAGACTAAGAGGCTAAGGGAGAGATGGAGCTCAAACTAACCAGTGACCTGGGGTCACTGTATCACCAGGACCCCATACCTGACCCCCCCCACCATGTTTCTATATTCTTCCTAAAGGGCAGCAACTCCATCTGTAGATGTAGCTCGGTTGGCAGGAGGTTCCCTGGGGCGGACACAGAGAAGGCCCTCCTCCTTCTGGTGCCAGAGAGATGAGCTTTTCTGGCCGATGGCACAACTAGAGAGCCTCTCTGGTCCACTCTGGTGGGATGGACAGATGTTTTTGGGGTGAGGCAGTCTCTTAAGTATCCTGGCCCACTACCATGTAGGGTTTTAAAGGTAATAACCAGCCCCTTGAATTGCACCCGGAGCCAAACTGGCAGCCAGTGCAGCTCCCGAAGCAGCTGCAAGGCATGTGCATACCGCCCACACACCATCACCCCATGTTATGATTTCAATCATGACAAGGTTCAAGGTTGACTCAGCCTCTTCCATCCTGTCAAGGTTGGTAAAATGAGTCCCCAGCATGTGTGATAAAATGAGACCCCAAGTTCTTCACATATCCAAAATGGAGTTTATTAGGTTCTAGTCCAGTGGTTCCCAACAAGGGGTAAACACCCCACTAGTGGACTTCAATTCCCAGAAGCCTAAGTCAGTACATTGGCTGATCAGTGCTTTGGGGAAATGACTTAGGCTTCTGGGAACTGAAGTCCAAAAACCAGCATTTGGGAAACACTGTTCTAGTCTATAGTAGAAATGTGGCTTCTTGTGCTAGCCAAAAGGCCCCAATTGGTTGTTTTTCACACTTTGGGGCCCAGGATCAGTGGTGGGATGTCAAAAATTTTACTACCCCACCGTGACATCATCACAGTGTGGGCGGAGCTAACAAAATGATGTCATGATATCATGGGTGGGGCCAAAGAAAATAATAATAATAAAATAAAAATAAGCACACACACACACACACACACACACACACACACACACACACACCTCAACCCACCCACCCACCCACAACACATAAGTGCCTGGGCAGCACCATGTTGCAAGATGGATATGGTCATCATACCGGTTCTCTGAGATAATATGCCTTAATGTAAATGTAAAATAGCTGTACCTCCTTAAAGTTTATCCAATTGGAACAGCAATTGGAACAGCACAGGTGTAGCTTATTGATGAGGTAACTCCAAGATTTTGTTTAAAAACCCCAAGCCAGGCTGTCAGGCCTTTTTAGGAACTGTGGTAGTACGTCAATATAGGTAAAGGTATTAAATACACATTAAAATACACACAGACACACCACATCCAAAGGTGAGTCACTTACCCTGGGGAGCAGGCTATAGGGAGCTTCAGGCTAGCAGCTTCTCTTCCTCCTCCCCGCTTGGGAGGACAGCAAGGAGGCCGTACATACGTGCCAAGCACTGTAGGCGTGCATGCAAACCAAGTGCTTGGCGCGCATGTGCAGTGGGGGAACCAGTGAAAAGTTAAGCCCTGAAGGTGGTTATTATTATTATTATTATTTATTGAATTTATTACCCCGCCCCACTCGGGAGAACCCAACTCTGGGTGGTTCCCCCCAAAAGCTGCTACCAGTTCTCCAGGACACTGGGAAAAGTTACTACTGGTTCTGAAGAACTGGTGAGAACCTGCTACATCCTATCACTGCCCAGGATGGGAAGAGATAGACAGAGAGGCGCCCAGGGTAAACAATACAAAAAGAGTTGTTTACCCAACTCTGGAATCTGATTGGAAGTAGCCTGATTACCCAGGTTCACTTGATACCTGGCGAGGGTCTGGAAGAGAGACAGAAAAGAGATCGAAAATGGTTGTCAACTAGGAAACATCTACATGAAAGAGATAGGCTTTTATCTCTGGAAATCTTAATTATGGTAACTTAGAATAGATAGATAGATTCTGTTTATTTAGGGGAAGACATGTCTGACACATCCTTTCTCTAAAACGACATTTTTAATTAGATTATTTTTCTATGCTGAGATCTGTAACCTGATTCATCAAGAACCATGCTACCACTTTAACTAAAAATATTTTCTTCAATCAACACGTGTTTATTGGAAATGGGATACTGGGTTAAAAGACAGTAAGTCCTTTTTTGCCTCTTTAAAGCGTTACCGTAACCTCTCATAAAGTAAATGGGCTTGTCTCTGTAAACAGAGGAGCCCCAGGTTTTGTTCAGCCGGGCTTGGCTGAGAACGAATGGTGAACATACATTCCTTGCATGAGTTTTGAGTTGAGTTCTAGAGGGGATTGAAAAATAATCCACCTTGGATTGAACGCCTGAGAGATCCCGAAGCAAGTGAGGAAGAGTGTGCATTCATCATAGCATGTTGGGGGGGGGGAATGCTAATTTACGTGTGAACTGCCCAAAAAGTGGGAATCCAGAGCAGGGCAAGACGGCCGGTTGCCTGACATGGTCACTGCGGTAGCATTTTAAACGACCCCAGACGCTGTTTTTTTTCCCTGTGTGTGCATACCTCTGCTTGTTTCACTTTCTCATTGAGGACAGCGGTTTCCTTTGTTCTGCCGCTCTCAGCAGAGAGAGGGAAGCTTTGTTTACTCCAGCCTGTTTTGTTTGCATCCTGAGTAGGGAGCTTCAGGAGAAGAAATCGCAGCTGTTTCTCAGATTGACGATCTGAGTTCTGAGTTGGATGTTCCCAAACTCCCGAAACTGTGGGCCATGGGCCACTTCCAGACCGTCGATTCTGGTATCCAGAGGGAATGGACGAAGATGTGCATTAGCGGCTTCAGACGTCCAAGACACCTACACTTGCAGGAGGCAAGGTAAGCAGGAACAAGAGGAGACAGAAGTCCCTGCTTTAAATTTCCCACCCCCCAGACTTCCGGCCCCAGGAGAGGGATGCCTCCCGACAGGGGTTGATTGAAGAAGAGGCACAGGCTAGCAATGTGGGGGGATGGACAAGCAGGCCCCTTGGGATTGAAGAGGAGGACTTTGAGCCACCACCTCGAGACACTACCCGTCCAGATGATGGATGGCAAGACTCCCGTTAAAGCTAGGTTGGTCAGGGAGGGTACAACAAGGCCTACTTGAAAGAAGAGGCCTCTGGCCCTGATGATGATAGTGATTCTGAGGATGAGAGGGCCCCAACTTTACCCAGTGCCTCAGGGGAAGCTACTTTGGCCCAGGCACTCACTCAGCTGGTCCAGATTCAGAACCTTCAGCTCCAGGAAGCCAGAAAGAAGGCCAAACAAACTCCCCAGAACACAGATAGGAGGTTTCTTCCTACATTCAAAGAAGGGGGTGATATTTTACTATATTCTTGATCAATTTGAATCTGCCATGCGAGATATGAAGATTAAGCAAAAATACTGGTCAGCTTTTATCAGGACCCAGATGACAGGTCAGCTTGGAGATTTCGTGTTGTGCATGGACTCTAGAAAGCCATGGAAAGAGTTGTTTGAAGCTGTCAAGGTTCAGTTTGCCTTAACTGTAGAGCCTTTGTGTGTGGCCTTCCATACTAGAAAACATGATCCTGCAAAACAGTCTTTTTCTGTGTTGATGCGTAACTTGGAACATGACTTTTTGAGATGGTGCCAGGCTGAAAATGTCCGGGATCTGTATGATATTGTCAGAATTATTGTCCAGGAGGCTTTTATGAAGTATGTTCCAGATGATTTGAAGGTCACAATAATGTCTAAACAGCTTAAGAGCCTCTCTGAGCTGGCACAGGCCACTGATATGCTGGTTACTCTAAAACGTTCCCAGGAAAAGGCTAAGCATCTTGGTTCTGCTACAGGCTTCAGAAAGGCCCAGAGAAAAGGCCCAGAGAGAAGGCCAGATTTCTCAAGCAGAAGGGAAGAAAGGCCTGAACCTAAGGCACCCTCTGTGACTCAGGCTAAAGAGCTTATTTGATTTAATTGTGGAAAAAAGGGACATGGAAAAAGGGAATGCAGGATGCATGTGAAATCTTCTACCCCAAAATTTGCTGGTGCAAGGCCGAAAGAAAGGGCTGAACCTCTACCTGCTACTCAAGCTAAAATGGTTCAGCACCCACAGCAGGCAAAATCAGGCCCACCTGTTGAAGCAGCTGTTTCTGCTAAAGTGTCTGAAGGTGCAGTCTCCAGACAAAGCTCCATACAAGTTGTGGCTTCAGATGACCCTGTTTCTAATTTGATAAAGAATTTCTCTGATGAAATTCATGTGTGCTCAGACTCAGGTGTCTGAACAAATTATTAATCTAGCCCAGCTATTGAGTAAAGAGGATGTGGAATGGATGAAGGCTTTTAAGACAAGGTTGGTAATTTTGCATTACCCAGACAACACCTGTCAATAAATTAAACAAACCCTCTTTGACACAGGATCCGATTTCTGTAGTCTTCATGAAGGTCTTCTGCACCCTTCTCAAATTGTACCAGGAGCTAAAGTCAAAGTGGAAGCATATTCAGCTGAAGGTAGAGCTACCTGTTTTGCAAAATTGGCTAAAGTAAAAGTGACTTTCCAACAGTTCTCTGGTGAAATACATTGTCTTGTTCATAAGAATGAACATCAACCTCATTTCCTCATTGGCCTCAATTTGATCAGGGAGGTGCAAAAGATTAAAGCACAAGGCCCAGACTTTGATGCTCCAGATCAACACGTTTTAACTCTCCCTGTAGTCACAAGGTCTCAGACCAGAGCTGGAATTAACAGTCCAGGAACTGTGACTCTCAGGCCAAAAGTAATGCTACAGCTCCACCTAGTGGACAAAGTGAGAACAATGTTACCACTTTTAAAATTGGGCCTTCTTTGTCAGTATCATGTCAACAATTTCTCCATACACAGTTAGCTGCTCCTTCTCTACAAGAAATCAGAAATAAGGCAGTGCTTGAAAAGGACACTGTACAAAACTTGACCAGCCAGTTTGTTAAAACTGATAAGGGACTATTGTATAGATATTCAATATTGCAAAAGGATTTGGCTTTTAAAAAGCAGCTGGTGGTCCCCCAAGAGTTCAGAACTGCCATTCTGCGCTTGTCTCATGATGATCTGTACTCTATGCATCAAGGACAGCAGAAAACATACCAACACATCTCAGAAAAATTTCATTGGCCCAATCTGACACAAGAAGTGAGGAGATATGTACAGTCATGTGATTTATGCCAATGAATGGGGCACAGTCAGAGTAAAACTAGGGCCAGAATGCAATGCCCATTTCAGTGATGTGAATGGGACATTTTGGAACCTCTACCTCTTGGAGGGAAGGAGAAGTTCATTCTTGTTTACAATGACATCTTCAGCAAATGGGCGGAGTTAATTCCATTAATGAACTGTTCGGCTATACAGGTGGCCAAGGCCTTTATGGAGATACTGGGAAGATGGGGTATTCCACAAGTTCTTGTGAGCGACAGAGGTTCTTGTTTTATATCTGCTTTGGTGAAGAAAGTATGCCAGCTGGCAGGTATCACTCAATCCTTCAACATTGCCTACCACGCGCAATCGCATGGAGCCATCGAGTGATTTAATTACACTTTGCAGAAAATGCTCAAGTCTTTTGTGCAAGCTCAAGGGAGGAATTGGGCTGAGGCGCTGCCATTTCTCAAGGCAGCGTAGGACTCAACGCCACATGTGTCTCTTGGAGACTTTAGTCCTTCTGAAGTGCTGTTTGGGAGGAATTTGTGTGGACCTCTTGACCTGTTAAAGGCCAACTGGGAAGACCAAGAAGAACTACCTTCCAGACTTGCTTCCACTTATGTGTTTGAACTATATAAAAGACTTGAATCAGTGCATTCCTTTGCCAAAGACAATCTGACTATTGCTCAACAGACTTATAAGACTTTCCATGATTGCAAGTCAAGGCATAAAGACTTTAAAATTAGGGATCTAGTGATGGTCCTCAAACCATTAGGTGCAGCCACGTTGAGCTTGGAGTGGGAAGGTCCAGCCAAGATCATACAGCGTATGGGTGCAGTGAACTATGTGGTTCAATGGGACTCTGGGAAGGTTGTTGTTTATCACGCTAACTCTTTGAAATTGTATTCTTCTAGGGCAGTCTCTATGATGAAAAATACCGCTATACCTATTGATGTTGAGAATGTAGACCTTGTTTGTCTCAGTGATGAGTACCAGCACGCTGGGAGTTTTGAAGACCTGTATATTAATAGCAAAATTCCCGAGCATGAGCAGGTTTTGGTAAGATAGATCTGTCCTGGAAAAATTCAAACATCTCTTTACCTCACACCCTGGTAACTGTAATTTGCAAACACACAGCATAGAACTCACAACTGATGAGCCTATTTGGGACCCACCTTACAGGATTGTAGGGGAAGTCAAAAAGCAGATTGATGCAGAAATGCAGAAAATGTTGCAAATGGGTGTTATTGAACCTGTTAACTCTTCTTTTTCAGCTCCCATCGTTTTAGCGAAGAAGAAGGATGCATTTGGGAACGTCTTACCTGAGATAAGATTTTGTGTAGATTACAGGAAGCTAAATTCTATAACTGTTCCTGATTTATATCCTATGCCTAGGATGGATGACTTGGTTCAAAAACTTGCTGGTTCTAAATATGTTTCTGTTTTAGACTTGACCAAAGGCTTTTGGCAGATTCCTTTAACAGAAAATGCTAAACACAAAACTGCTTTTTCCCTAGCAGATGGAAGACAATATGCGTTTACCAGAATGCCATTTGGGTTGCGTAATTCACCCTCTACTTTTCAAAGAATGATTGATAAGGTTTTGAATGATTTGACTTATGCCAGTGCATACATAGACGATGTTGCAATTTACAGTGACACTCTTGCTGACCATCTTAAACACCTTGAAACTGTTCTGCAACGTATACAAAAGGCTGGTTTAACGGTTAAAGCCTCAAAATGCCAATGGTGTCTTGGCAAAGTGATTTACTTGGGAGATTAAGTTGGTTCATCTGAAGTGGTTCCTATTCAAGCCAAAATCCAAAGTGTCAAAGACTGGCCACAGAAGCGAAAGCCTCTCAAGGTTGTGTGGACTGATGAATGTCAGAAATCATTTGACTTGTTAAAAGAGAAGTTGATCTCTTATCCTATTCTTAGAGCTCCACAGTTTGACAAAGAGTTAACTTTGAAAACTGATGCTAGAAATGTCAATCTTGGGGTATGTTTGTTACAAAAAGATGATCAAAATGTTTTGCACCCTATTTCATATTTCAGCAGAAAATTACTTCCTCGTGAACGTAATTATTCCATTGTGGAAAAGGAATGTCTACCCATAATTTGGGCTGTAACTAAGCTCAGACCTTTCCTGTGGGGAAGGGAATTCCAGTTGCTCACTGACCATAATGCATTGAAGTTCCGAAACAAGATGAAAGGGTCAAATCAAAGACTAATGAGATGGGCTTTGTTGTTACAGGATTACCAGTTTTTCATACAACATATAAAGGGAAGTCAGAATGTACTTGCAGACTTCCTTAGAAGAATGTTTCCTGAAACTGAAGAAGGGGAAAGTGGAACTGATGTATCTATAACCTGATTTGTTTCTCAGTCAGAGTGTAAAGGTGACACTTACACCTGAGATAGCTATGCTTTCTATGCGTAACTGTATCTAAGTGTACCTCCAGAACTCTGGAAGAGCTTGGTGCTGACAACATATACAAAGGGTTTGCTTATTTACTTTGTTCACGTTTAGCAAATAGTGTCTTTAGAAAAGTCTAGTGTAACAAGACTTTCCTAAGGGGTGTGTGTCATGGGAAGACCCTATTTCCTTAACATTCCCCAAAAATCATTTTCTTCTCTGTGTCACAAGACTGCTTGTTTTCAGTTCAGTGTATTTCCATGCTTTATCTCTAGCTACCTAGCAGAGGCCTTCTGTTTTGGCTATCCCAGAGACAGTGTATCTACACGTATGTAAACAGTTATGTTATGGGAACTTTTTCCTAGAGGAATCAGGGTGCCTCTGATTGGGTCAGAAGGCACCACATGGGTCAACAAACTCCATTTTGGGAAAAGGAGATCATAGGTCTGTTTGGGATGCCTTTGGATTAACTTGTCTGCTAATATTTCCTTTTGGTGTCACCATGATTACCTAAGCCTTTGTTTTGCCTTTGAACTGATTCTATGCTACTGAACCCTATCTACGTTTTTCTCTATGGACTATGCTACTGGTCTATGCTTTAAGAAACCTGATTTATAAACTATGTTTTGCTTGAAGAACAAAGCCTCATTTGTGGGCAGAGGTAACTGTAATGCATGCACAGGACACGCTACCAAATCTTCCTATTGACAAATAATCACTCCACTGGGCATTAATACCTTGAGTGAATCCAGCACGGAGTTTCAGCTAGTTTTAGCTGATTTCGCGGGCCGGCTCTTTTGCTGAGGGAATTTCTCGGCAGACAGAATTCCCTGGAATGGGGAGACTCCAGAGCAGGGCAAGATGGCCAGCTGCCTGACAGCTGAAGCCAAATCTGCCACCCCCTGTGGATGTTGGCGCCTGCTCCCACTAGGGCTTCTGGGAATTGTAGTCCAAGAACACACATAGGCCAAAAAGCACCACCCGGGCGTGCCTGCTTCCCTAGCCCCACCTAGCGATGCCACTGAGGGGGGACCTCCTGGTCCCCACCATGCCATCAGGCCCACACCCTCCAGCCTGGGGGAGGGCCCAGGGAGCCGGTGGTGGCAGAGTGTACTGGCCCCCAGGAAATCTGGGGGCTGGTGTCATTGCCCCCACAAAGTGGCACCCAGGGCAGGCCGCCTCCCTTGCACCCCTCGCCATGCCAGTGCCTGACAACAACCTTGGGTGCCCAGAAGCAGTGAGGTTTTTTCCTCACTTTTTTTGGTTCCATCTCTTCACACGTAGGTTCAATGGCCAATTCTATTGGGGAAGGGCGGCATAGGCAAGAAATGAGAAGAAGATTGAGAGTAACGAAGGAATTAGAAAAGATGAGACTGAACGATGGCACTCTGACACCAGTTGCATGTTGGGGATAAGCTCTCCAAAGGCTAAGGAAAAGAGAACCCCAAGAGGAGGACACCACCTAAGCAGGACTGGGCAGGGGGTCCCTGGGCTGCCTGTCCCAGGTGATCAGAGCATGTAGCCCTAGGAGATCAAAGCCCTGCCCCTCACCTTTGCTCCTGCCATGGATTTTAGCCGGGGTGTCGAGTCTCAAGCGGCTCGGCTGCCACCCGGGCTTAACAAGGGCTGCATTCAGGACTCAGGACTTCGCCACATTTGAAAAGTCACCTACATTCTCCTTGTGAAATGTATGTTGACCTCAAGGAGGAGAACAACAATGCAGCAACAATAAAGCAGTGGCTTTTAATAAGCAAGCTAAATAACCAAGTAAAACATTCCTCAGAGAAGAAGAGCCTTCTTAGTAGCAGTACCAAAGCTTTGGGACTCTCTACCTGTTGAACTGCACCAGGCTCCATCATTGTCTAGATTTTAAAAACCAATTAAAATCTCTTTAAGGAGGCTTTTAAAGAGATTCTTCCAATTGCTGAACAATAGGTTTAATTAACTTAATACTTTACTGTTGGAACGTGTGTTCTTCTTCTTCCATGCCTAGATCAGACATGAAACTGTCAAAATGAAGGCACATTATGGTGAGTTCATTCTGCAGTTACTTTCTCCTTCCTTGGGGTATTGTTTATTGCTTTTGCCTATAATTTAATTCTGTTTGGGTTGTTGTTGGTTGGCTTTTTTAAAATTACATTACGTTTCATTTTATATTATTTGTAAAAAATCTTTTAATTTGTGGTACTATGCCCAGACTGGGAAAGTATCCCAGATGGGCAGGACATAAATAAACCAACAAACCAACAAATAAATAAAGTTGGAGTTTCATCAGTAAGCAAACATACAAAGAAAAAAAATACCGTTAGGTACCAAACATTAAGGCATGGAATTAAAAGAACATAAAAGCAACATAACATTTTAAAAGCCTTACTAATTTCAGCATCAATGGTGTTCCAACATATTTGGCTACCAAATTTACACACTTGCCAAAAGCAGCTAATTTGCTTCCTGAAATCTAAAATATCAGCAATTGCAAACATGTTACCTGACCTGTAAATTTTAGGTCCCTATTCCTTTTTTTTTTTTTTGGGGGGGGGGGGAAGGGGTTGTCTTTTAAACTGACCCTGAGCACTAGGGCAGCCTTTAAAAATAGAAAACAGAACAAGAGAAACAAACAAAATTGTATTACCTTAAGATTGCTTTCAGTGTGAACATTTAAGGATTGCCGCCCTCTTCCATAGACACAGTGTGAAATATTGGGCTACAGATTCATATATACACTGTGTGCCTTGTGGGAGTGCAGAACTTGTGAAGATGGATATAAAGACAAAAAATGAAATTTCAAGTGACCATGAACAATGAATTCTGAATTCTGTTGATTAGGTAAATGGTGATGGCCGATCTGTCAGAGTGAGCATTGTTGGGCAAAGATGTTGAAACATGAATGTGTTTACTGTCTCACCTTGAATCACCTTTGAGTGCTGGACTACGTCAATAACTTTAGCCATGAACAAGATAGTGAAACAACCCTCTGCTTATTAAGAAGCAATTAATTCAGCGGGGGGGGGGGAGAGGACTGATAAACTGTTTCCTGCTTCCATATCTTTACAGTACAAAGGCCAGCAGATACCTGCCTGACAGGAAATTATTCTAGCAATGGTCAAAAGTTTATGTAATTTACCCTCTCACAGCTCATGATTGATTTTGATAATGCTCACATGGCCTTGAAATGTCACTTTCTGTGCCTGTAGCAATCTTCACTGCATACAAACCTGTGACTATTATTATTTCACTCCACATGTCTGAGGAAAAGGATTGTAACCCAGGAAGGCTCACACTTAAATCAATTTGTTTGTTTTTAAGGTGCAACAATACTTCTTAATAGAATATTATTTTTTGTTTCTGTTTCACAGGAGAAGACGTTGTCCCCTCACTTGAACTTGATGTTGCAATTAACCAAGAAACTCTCCCTTTGACAGGCACTGTTAAGGCTTTCCACCCTCACTCAAGCACCTAAATAACTTGAAACTGAGGCTCTGTGGAGGGCTGGGCTCTTCGCAGGCACCTTGTCAGTGTGGTGTCCTACACGGAGTGCTTAATTCCAGCCACTGCAGGTCCCTTTCGCTGGAAGGCTGCCAGTCAGGCTCAGAGTGGTGGATTCACCTCTTTGCATCCCAAGAGGGCATCTCCACCCTTAGGGTGATGTGGCTGTCTTAACCCTTTCACTACTTCACCTGCACACAAGCTCAAGATTCCTTGAACTACACAGCAGGGGGACTGTAGGTGAATCTCTCTCTCTCCATCTCTCTCCCTCTCTCTCCCTCTCTCTCCATCCATCCATCCATCCATCCATCCATCCATCCGTCTGTCTGTCTGTCTGTGTAAATCTATACCCCACCCCACCCCAAGTAATGCATCCATTACACTCTTTGCAATGAAGAGGAAGGAATCTGCTCTGTAAAGGAAGGAAGAGGGACTGCTATATCACCCAGGGGATGATGGGCTTTTCCAGAAAAAGGATTGTTATTTATTTATTTATTTATTTATTTTATTTAGATTTATTATCCCGCCCCAATCAGGTGAACCTGACTCTAGGCGGCTTACAGAAAATTCATAAATTAAAACCTTGAGGTTCGAAATTACTTTAAAAAATCAATTAAAAAAGAATTAAACCATGAATTTACAAAGATCTAAAAGATTTAAAAAGGTTAAAAAGTTTTATTTTTTTATTTTTATTTTTTTGAATATTTAATTTTTTATTGGGTATATAAAACAATACAAAACAAAACACTACATAAAACAAAATGAATTACATAACTAAAAAATACAATCAGAGAATCCAAAAAGAAAAAGAAAATCTCTCATACATAACAGTATTGTATTGTTAACATCCATCAAGAATTATTACCTCATCGTAAAACACTTTTTACTACATCAAACTCTAAACTATATTTCCATCTATCACCTCATAACCAATCTGTATTATTCTCTGTCTCGGTTTTTCTTCTTGTCTTTAAGACCACCCTTGTGATATATACAATGTCCGGGGATTTATGTTTACTTATATTTTCCAAAAATCATTTTGCTCAGATGCAGGGGGTATGCCCTGATTCTTTACTGTTACATATTCTATAAAAGGTTTCCAGGTCCTCCAAAAGTTGTTACCAGATACTTTACCCTTTTTAAAATTTATCTCCCAAGTGAGCTTTTCGTTGAGTGCCAAATCCCACATTTCATTATACCAATTCCTTCTTTGTAAATTTTCATTATTTTTCCAATTTCTGGCTATACATTGTCTGGCCGCTGATAACATTATCGCCATCAATTCATTTTTATCCTCACTCATTTTATATTTATCCATCTCAGTTAACAAAATTGTATTTGGGCCCAGTTCAACCTGCAAATCCAATATATTTTTAATTTCAACCTCTATTTTTCCCCAAAAGTCCTTCAAAGCCTCACAAGACCACCACATGTGTTCATATGTGCCTTTATCTTTTTTACATCTCCAACATTTCTCACTCACATCTTTATACATTAAATGCAGTTTTACTGGGGTTCTATACCATCTCCAAATTAGTTTATAATTATGTTCCTTCACTCTTACCGACATAGATCTCATAATATGTCTTCTCCACATTTTCCCCCAAGTCTTCTCATTAATTGTTATATTCAGTTCTTGTTCCCAACTATCTTTCAATACTTGTTGAGCCTTCCCTCCTTTATTTAAAATTTTATATATTTGACTAACTATCCCTTTTAAACCTATGTCTCCTTTTCTCAATTTGACCAGCAATGTTTCAAATTCTGTAAGCTCCCTGTCAGATCCCATTTCAAATAGAAATTTCTTATTCCAATTATTTATCTGGAGGACTTTAAACCAATCCAACCCCAGTTGCAGATAGAGCTCCTTTCTCCTCTCCAAATCCCTACAAATTTTGATCCAATCCTTCAACAGAGAGACCCCATTTTTTAATAAGATATCCTTAATCCTACCTTCTATTTTTATCGGAAAGTTATTAAAATCTTCTAATTCTGTAACCATTGAGATCCCTGGAATAAGTTCCTTTCTTACTTTGTTCCATTCTTCTATTGTTGCTCTTATCATCTTACCCTGAATCCTCATTTTTTTATCCTTATCGCCACATAAAAAAAATGCTTTCCCTTTCCTAGAAAACTCTTTTGATTCTAATTTTCCCCATATCGGCTCTTCTCTATTTAGTAATTTGATTACACTTCTTAATTGAAAAGCTCTATAATACTTGCTAATATTCGGAATACCCAATCCCCCTTCTTTTTGCGGTATATACCATAAAATCTTGGGTATCCTCGCTTTTCTTTTCCCATTGCAAAATCTATTTATAGTATTTTGATATTTTTCCAATTCTTTTTCTGTATGTTTTATTGGCAGAGCATCAAATAAGAAATTTAATTTAGGTAACAACATCATCTTACACATTGCCACCCTGCCAAACCACGATAAATTCAATTTATTGTACTGTAATATCTTTTTATCTATTTCTTTCATTTGTTTTCCATAATTCAATTCCTTAAGTTCCCCAGTTTTTCTGGCAAGTATTACCCCTAAATATCTCACTTTATCCGGAATTTGAATATTAAATTTTTGCTTTATTTCTTCTTCATCCTTCTTACTCCCATTAATTAGAATCATCTCGGACTTATCCCAGTTCACCCTTAAACCTGTCATTTCCTCAAAAGTTTTCAGGTGTTTATTAATCCTTAATATTCCTTGTATTGGTTGTTTAATTGTGATTAATGTATCATCGGCATACAAACTTATTTTATTTCCTTCAATTCCAACTATTTCTTTATCTTGCCGTATTAAGTTCGCCAATAGCTCCATAGCCAAAACAAATAATGTGGGCGACAATGGGCAGCCCTGCCTAGTTCCAGCCTCCAGTTTTATTTCTCCTGTATAGGTATCATTAAATTTCACTGTTGCTATTCCCTGTTTATATAAGTTCTTGATAACTTTTTGGAATTTGTCCCCAAATCCATATTGTTTAATTACCTCATGTATTGTTGCCCATTGCAAAGAATCAAATGCTTTAAAGATATCCAGGGATAAAAAACCTACCCTATCCTTTTGCCTTTCAGCTATATCCAATAAATCCACTACCCTCCTTGTAAGGTCTGACATATACCTACCCTTTATAAACCCTGCTTGATCATCTTTTATGTATTTGGCTATGAAGCTATTTAGCCTAGTCACCATTATTGTGGAAAAAATTTTGGCATCTTGGTTAATTAAGGATATCGGCCTATATGATTCTATTTTATGTAAATCTTTCCCTGGCTTAGGAATCAATGCAATAATAGATCTATTCCAAGATTCTGGTGTTGATTCTCCCTCTAAAATCCCATTAAATAATTTGTGTAATCTCGGGACAACCCAGAGCTTAAAATCCTTATAAAATTCAGCGGGAAGCCCATCTTCTCCTGGAGCTTTATCCAATTTTAATTTATTAATTACATTCTCAATTTCTTTTACGGATATCTGTTCCTCCATCATATTTCTATGTTCTTCTGTTATTAAAAAAGTATTATATTTTTTGAAGTGATCCTCCAATTTGTTCAACTTTACCTGCTTCTTTGAGTATAACTCCTTATAAAAAGCCTCTATTATTTCCGCTTTCTCTTTCCTTTTATTACATCTCTTCCCCTTCTCATCTACCAATACTCCTACCTGACCTTTGTTCTTTTTATCCCTCGCTGCTTTTGCCAATAACTTTGAATTTCTATTACTGTGCTCATAGTATTCTCTTTTTAAAAATATCAGATCTTTTTTTACCCTTTCCATATCCTGGGCTTCCAATTCTTTCTTTACTTTCTGTATCTGCTGTAACACCCTCTGATCTTTACCCTTTATATATTCCCAGTGAAGTTGTTTTAATTGTATTTCCAATTCCTGAGTTCTATTAACATTCCATTTCTTTTTCCAACTACTCAATTTTATTGATTCTCCTCTAAAGATCGCTTTCATTGTATCCCATACCCCTCCTGAGCTGACCTCGTTATTATCATTCCATGTCCAATATTCATCCCATTTCTCCATAATTTGTTTTTTCATGCAATCCTCTTTGTATAGTTTTGAGTCATATCTCCAAACATATCTTTTCCTGTCGCCTTCATCCAATTTTATATCTATACTTATCTTGGCATGATCTGATTCTCTAAATGTCCCTATTTTAATATCTTCTATATTTTTCAATAACCCTTGCGTTACCAATATATAATCTATCCTTGAATACATATCATACACTTGAGAATAATAAGTGTAATCCCTTTCCTGTCCTTTGAGTTCCCTCCATACATCTTTTATATTCATTAATTTTATCCAATCACTTAGAATATATTTATTACTCCTCTTCTTAGTACTTGTGGTGTCAATCTCGGAACTTAACAAGTTGAAATCCCCCCCGATGATCATATTCCTCGTTCCTTCTTTCTGTAAAATTATTCTTAATTTTTCTAAAAATTCTGCCTGATTGGTATTCGGGGCATATACGTTTACAAGAGTTATCTCTTCCTCTTCTATCCTCCCCTTAATTATTAAATATCTCCCCTCAGGGTCAGCTGTAGATTTTATCACAGTAAAACCCAATTTTTCCGATATAAGGGTTGCAACACCTCTTGCTTTTGATGTTCCATAAGCCATTTCATAAATGTCAATTCCTCTCACAAATAATTTATTAGTGTCTGCCGATTTTTGGTGGGTCTCCTGTAGAAAGATGATATCAGATTTAGATTTGTTGAGCGCTATCTGCAACCTCCTCCTCTTCATGGCATTCCCTGTCCCTTTCACATTCCATGTTAACAACCTTAAGTTCTTAACCATTTATGTTTACTAATCCTTCCCCTCCTTTACATTCCTCCCCGGACGTGTTGTCCCCATCCCCTACTAAAAATCTAAAAAAGAAACTGAGAAAAAATGCAAAAAAATAACTACAATATAACAACAATAAAGACAGTTGTACATTCTCAGTACAAATTAACTCAGTAAAGTAAAATACTTGAAAAAAATTACTTACTACTACTACAAAAAAGAAAAGAAAAAAAAACCTACCTGCTCTTTCATTTTCTGCAACCCTCCCCACACCTTGTTCCAAGATGTCGCCTCTATCCTTCAAAGAGGGGAGGGGGGGACCGGGGGAAAAAAGCATTATGTTCTTCTAAGGCCCCCCTCCCTCCACCATTATAATTTATTCTGCAAGTTATTTATTCAAAGAGCTCCGCACTCGATGTTCCTGATACTTCCGCTCCTCCCGCTGCACCCTCCACCTCCCCTTCCTTGTTCAAAACCGGGCCCATCACCCCAACTGCGTACAAATCAGTTCTCATAGCAATCCATTCTGAACTAGCCACCTTCATAAATCCAAGTTGAGTCAAGTACTCCAAGACATCTGTTCTGTCATCCAAAATATGCCATCTTTTTTCATAAAAAAATCTCAACTGTTGTGGAAATCTCCAATTATACTTAATATCTTTTGAAGCCAAAAATTTCGTCACAGGTTTCATCATATATTTCCATTTTCTTTCCTCCGGCGCTATGTCATTGTAGATTTCCACATCAGCCCCCTCAATCTTTAGAACGCCAGACTCCGCTTGTTTGATGTAAGCCATCACTTTTAGCTTGTCCGCCCAATTTGCAAACTTAACCAAAACATTCCTTGGTGATCTCCTATCTCGCCTTCCCCCCACTCTATACACAGCTCCAATATCTTCTGCCACGAAATCTTTTCCCATTTTCAAAGAGTTCAACCAATCCAAAACTCTATCTCTAAGCTTGTCTGGCGTTCGTTCGGCCATTTTGCGTATCACAATATTCTGTTTTCTCTGCCCCTCCTCCACCATCATCATCCTTTTCTCCTGAACAGATACTCTTGAGGCAATCACATGTTCTTGGATCAACATTTCATTCATAGAAATCTTTGCTTGCTCTAAATCCTTTTGCATTGTATCAGTAATCATATTAATTTTTTTTGTATTTTCAGTAACCTCCTTCTGCACATCAGTCAGAGTCCTGGCCAGGCTCTCATGTTGTAGCCTGGCCAGTTCTCTGTCTTTTTTCATTTCTTCACAATTATTCTCCACCATTCTATTCAATTTTTGCATTGCAACCTGATTATCATTTCCATTTTTAACCAATTGTTGTAAGATAGCACACACATTGTCCATTCTTTCCGATAAGCCCACTGATCGACCTCCAATGTCTGCTTGAGAATCCATTGCTGCTGTTGTAATGTCCATCGTTGGTGACGGTGTGTGCCCTTCCTTGTCTTTTTGATCTTTATCTTTTTTCTCTCTCCTCCCCTTTGGCTTGACTGTCTCCTCCCCTCCTTGCATAACCTATCTACTTAATTCTACAATACCAATATATAATAATCTCACCCCCTAAATCAATTCAATTTCAGTTATGCCTGCTATCAAATATATTGAGAGTTCCAATGTATATACACTAAAGTCAACCTTTATATAAAACAAAGACTTAATCTCAAAGTTTAATAACCCAGTGTCATGTTAATTAGTTAAAATCCAATCAATAGAACTCTTATTATGTGTTGTATACAAGCCAGAGAGCGAGGAGGGGGGGAGTGGGAGGGGGAGGGGAGGATAATCCAATTATAAAAATATTAAGACTGCTGCTGTTTTCTTCTTTAAGTATGCAGGTTAGTTGTCTCCTCTTTAAAGGGAAGTTTACCGGATCTCATAAGCCAAAAGTCATAAATCGCCAGCAATCTCCAACAAAAAAATAATAATCAACCACTGTCCTTCTTTTTGTTCGTCGCGCTGCTGTTTTAGGTTTCGTTTCCTCCCTCAAAATTAAGTTTCGATTACTCCGCCATTGTTATTACTCCCTTTTCCACTCACCCTCTGTCCCACGTCCAACCACCAAACACAGTTCTCTTGCACTCTCTCCAAATCGCAGCTCAAGAGTTTTGTTTTTGTTTTTTTGTTTTTGAAAATTGTTAATAATAAATCACCACCAACAGAGGATCCAGGAACAAGGTTTTGCTTTCAATTACTCTCCAGCAGCACCACCACCTAAACTATCCGATCTTTCCCTTTGTCCCTTCTTCTTCTTCTCCTCTTCTCCAAGCCCCCGCCTTCTCGTTTCTCCCGACCGGCACACTCACATCAATCCTCTTCTTTTCACGTCCCCCCCGTCTCCCCACTTGTCAAAGATAGCAGTTCAGTTCCACTCACACACCATAATATGGGGGGTAGACTCCGGGGAACGCGCTTTCCGCCAAGCGCCGACAAATCAAGATTTTCCTCTCCAACAGCTCTCCCGCCTCCACTGCCGGCCTCTTACGGCTTTTACAGACCTCCGCGGCACACTCCGACTTCTCCTCCGGCACCGGAGGCGGCTCAACAGACGACGCTGGGACCGAGACGCTCTTTCGAGCCTCCCAACCCCCCCCCCGCCGCCCGGAGCTCGGCTCTCCAGGCCCCGATCGTCCGCTCCGCCGTTCCACCGCTCCGCCGCTTTCTCTTGTTTTTTTTTTTTCAGCCCAGGTCGGGAGCACTATAGACAACACCAGCAGCCCTTTTTCCGCCAAAATGAACCTTATTTTTCTATTAAAATCGCATTGGGAATCTCATTCAATGGCGGAGGAAAGGGAAGCCGCTGCTTACCCTACTCCATCCAAACCACGCCCCCCGGTTAAAAAGTTTTAAAAGATTTAAAAAGTTTAAAAGAGTGAGGGAGGGGTGGCTGTCCCATCAGATCAGCCACCCAACATGGGACCCCATATTCCTGGAGCCCCACACCTGCCCTGCCAGCCAGGTTTTTAGGCCCTTCCGAAAGGCCAGGAGCTATGTCTGTAGACATAACTCAGTTGGCAGGAGGTTCCAAAGGGCCGGGGCAGCCACAGAGAAGGCCCTCCTTCTGGTGCTAGAGAGATGCGCCTCTCTAGCCGATGGAATGATAAGAGAGTCTCTCCGATCCGCCCTGGTGGGATGGACAGATGTCCTTGGGATGATGCGGTCTCTTAAGTATCTTGGCCCACTACCATGTAGGGCTTTAAAGGTAATAACCAGCACCTTGAATTGCACCCGGAGACATACTGGCAACCAGTGCAGCTCCTGAAGCAGCGGTGAGGCACGAGCATAACGCCCGCACCCCATCACTACCCGAGCAGCCGCATTCTGGACCAGCTGCAGCCTCCGAATGGTCACTAAGGGCAGCCCCATGTAGAGCGCATTACAGTAATCAAGTCTGGAGGTGACCAAAGCATGTGTGATCATGAGCAAGGAATCCCAGTCTAGGAGTGAGCGTAGCTGGCGTATTACATGAAGTTGTGCAAAAGCCCTCCTGGCCATGGCTGCCACCTGCTCCTCGAGCAGTAGTTGTGAGTCCAAGAGGACCCCCAGATTACGCACCGGGTCTGTTTGGGGCAAAACTGCCCCATCCAGAACCAAAGATGGCAACTCCCGAGATAGCACAGGACCCCTTACCCATAGCCACTCAGTCTTGCCGGGATTCAGTTGTAGCCCGTTGTCCCCCATCCAGACCCTGACAGCCTCCAGGCACCTGGATAGGACTTCCACTTCATCAATTGGATCTCCATGGGCTGAGATATACAGCTGGGTGTCATCTGCATATTGGTGATACCTCACCCTGTGGGAATGGATGATCTCACCCAGTGGCTTCATGTAGATGTTAAATAGGAGATGCGAGAATACCGAGCCCTGAGGCACCCCATATTGCAGGGGCCTAGGGCTGGACCTCTTGCCTTCCAGCCACACCAACTGGGTCCGGCCCCTCAGAAATGAAGAGAACCAGGCCAACACAGTGCCCTGGATCCCCAATCCTTGGAGCCTTCCCAGAAGGATACCGTGGTCGACAGTATCGAAAGCCGTTGAGAGGTCAAGAAGAGCCAGGACGGATGGATGACCTCCGTCCCGTTCTCGCCAGAGATCATCCACCAATGCGACCAATGCAGTTTCAGTACCATATCCGGGCCTGAATCCTGACTGGAAAGGGTCCAGATAATCCGCTTCATCCAGGACTTCCTGTAGCTGCCACGCCACTGCCTTCTCCAAGACCTTACCCAAAAAGGGTAGGTTGGATACTGGTCAGTAGTTGGTAAGTACCGTAGGGTCGAGGGATGGCTTTTTCAGGAGGGGACGCACCAAAGCATGTTTTAAGGGTGCTGGAAAAAGCCCCTCCTGCAGAGATGAATTTATAATTGCCTTGACCCAACCGCCTGCCACAGCCTTAGATGCCTTGACTAGCCAGGCAGGGCATGGATCCAATTCACAGGCAGTGGCGCGAACAGATCCAAGAAACCTGTCCACTTCCTCAGGGCCAACTGGATCGAACCGATCCCAGATAACATGGCCAGACTGTACTCTGGTCAACCCCAGCTCTGTCTCTTCCACGCCGGGATTAAACTTCAAGCGAATCTGAGTGATTTTCTCCACCAGATAATCAGCAAAAGCTTCAGCTGATCCCTGCCAACCAGGGCCAGACCCCCCTCTTCCAAGTAGGGACCTGGTCACCTGGAACAAGGTCGCTGGGCGATTATCTGTGGAGGCAATAAGGGCGGTGAAATATTGTCGTTTCACCGCCCCCATCGCCACTAGGTAGGCTTTAATGGCAGCTCTAACAAGTGTTCGATCAGACTCACTCTGGGTCTTCACCCAGCGGCGCTCTCGGTGTCTCTTTGCCCGTTTGAGCTCCCTCAGCTCTTCTGTGAACCAAGGGGATGATCGATGCCCGCGGGCAAGGAGAAGGCGTAGTGGAGCGATCACATCCAAGGCTGCCGTTACTCTCTCGTTCCATGAGTTGACAAGAGCCTCAGACGAATCGCATTGCAGGTCAAGAGGAAAACATGGTGAGGCATGAGTGATATTTCCCATTTTCCTTCTCTAAATCATTAGAAATGATTAAAAGCCCTACAGGACTATGTATAATAAAGTATTAAGAGTGCAGAAAGAACAGCTTGTGCCTCTAGAGCCCCATGGTTCCCAATGTGGGACACACATCCCATAGGGGGGAAATTTGAGAATGAGTTTTGTTACATCAAGTGAATGGCCTTTTATGCTTCCTCCACATGAACAGGAAGACACTTTCTGAATGATAAGAATTATTCATAATAATGAATTATGGGTGGGTGGGGAGCATCAGGATTTTAGAGATGGTTAGGTGGGAGCCTGGCCAAAAAAGCTTGGGAACCACTGACCTAGAGGCTGTGATGACTCACAAGGTGCTTTCCCAGGGAATTAATAAACAAACAGGGAGGCTGTTACCTTGCTACATACCCAAGAGCCCCCAGGTAGCCTGAGAAGAAGGGAACACACATGGATGAGGCAAATAGGCAAGCTTGTTTATTTATTTGTTTAATCAAACTTTTATGCCACCCTCCTCACAAAGACTCAGGGCAGCTAACAAACTTTAAAAACACTTAAAACACAGTAAAAACAGAATTACACAGGATTAAAAAGTTACAAAAATTAAAAGAGATTTAAAGAGTTGGCTTGAGACTCAACATCAAGAAAACTAAGATAATGGTATTCCCAGTGGTAATGTATGGTTGTGAGAGCTGGACCATTAGGAAAGCTGAGCACAGAAGAACAGACGCTTTTGAAATGTGGTGTTGGAGGAGAGTTTTGAGAGTCCCCTGGACAGTGAGGAGAACAAATAGGTCAATCTTAGAAGAAATCAACCCTGACTGCTCTTTAGAAGGTCAAATAGTAAAGATGAAGCCAAAGTACTTTGGACATCAAATGAGAAGAGAAATGAGAAAAGAAGAAGTGGGAGGCCAAAGATGAGATGGCTAGATGGTATTGTAAATGCAATGGGCACAGAGCTGAGCGAGTTGAGGAGGAGGGTGGAAGGCAGAGGTGCCTGGAGGGCAATGGGGTCATCACAAAGGGTTGGAATCGACTGTGTGACTGAACAACAACAAACAAGTTGTATCACTTGTACTCACTTTGTCTCTAAGATGCTATGCTATGTTTAGCTTAGAAATTGTCTGGAATAAAACTTTTGTTGTTTACCCATTGAATGTTCGTTTTGTCTCAGAGACCCTCAAGAGAACCCAAGGCCCTTCCAGGTGGCAACACAGGAAAAGCTCAGAAAGGCAGGTTGCCGGGGGCGGGGGGGGGGCGGGGGCGGGGGCGACACACACAAGAACTTCTTTAACTGCTTTGACACAGGTCAACACAGCCACACTCAGATATTATTTAAATGGGTTTTAATTAGTTTTTTAGAGTTTTAACTATGTATTGTATATTGGTTGTAATTTGCCCTGAGCCACCTGTGCGAGTAGGGCAGAATATGCATTTAATTAATTAAATAAAAATAAATAATAAATTATGTCTCAGCTTCTTTACACTGTGATGCCAAAATTGCTGGGTACTAAAACTCATAAAGTTGTTTTGTGGGAAGGCACTGAAGGCAGGAACTTCAAAGGCTTCCCTGGACCTGGCCTCTCTGGGTGAAACTCCTGTTGCACACAGCATGTGCTGCACCCCTTGGGGGCCCCTTGGGAGCCCACTGGGGCTGTGGGACAGGAAGGGAGTGGGCGTTTGCTTCTTAAAATCCTACCTGCCAGGGTCAGAGCGTGTGGTGGTGGGTGCATGTGGGGTTTTGTTTTGTAGCCAGAGCTACCCAGAGTTGTGCTTGCGCTAATTGGGGCAGGAAATAAATAAATAAATATTTGAAACATCTATGCACCACAATCTGTTTACTTTCAAACTCACAGAGTACATGGTGCATAGATGTCTAAAATAGAAGGAAGGGCACAAGTTCCTCTCTGCTGTTGCGTCAAGTGTCCACTTCAACTCACATAATTATTCTTTCCTTTGTTGCCTTCCCTTCCATCGCCCTGGTTACAACACATTTGCTTTCATTCTAGCCCTTCTCTATTGGCCATTCCTACATATAAGGTTCATTCACATTTAAAGTAAGATCATTTTCCAAAAGTCATTTTGCTCAGATACAGGGGGTATGCCTTTATTCTTAACCATTGCGTGATCAATAAAAGGTTTCCAAATCCTCCAAAAATTATTGCCAGATACTTTACCCTTTTTAGAATTTATCTCCCGTATAATAATATTCGATTGATGATATTAATGTAGAATTATTGTTTATGTGAACATCTATTTCTTTTCTTCTCTTTTATTTTCCTTTATATATATTTTAAAAAGCTATGTAATGTTTTTTGTCCTATGTATTTTTTTTAGTTTGTAATGTCTTATATACCTAATAAATTAAAAAAAATTAAAAAAAAAATAAAAATAAAGTAAGATCATTTTGAGTATGCTCTGAGAAAGACCTTATGTGCTGCTTTCACCTACAATGACCAAAAAACCCATATGCCTTCAGTGAACCTATAATAAAGACAAATCATGAACTCTATGCATTCTAACACAAGAAGAAACCTTGCTTGGAAAGAGGCTGCTCAGACAAATCAGCCCATAATGTTCAAGGTCTCTGGCCTTAAATAAGGAGCAGTCAGCCAGAAGGGAAATTGCTGGAGTTAATACAAAAGCCATTTGAAAGGAAGCCATGTGCCTTCTTGTGAGCAAGAGGGGTTTATTTACAAGGCATGGGTTCACAGGGGACAGTGTGTTCAGAGAAACAGCCTGGAAAAGAAGATATAAATAATGAAATTAATAAATCTAAAATGAACTATACCTACCACAGTATGTGCCTGATTACAGCACAAGCCTAGGTCAAAAATAACAGGCACCAAAAAGGAAGAACCACCACATAAAGAGCATAAGGAAAAACAGAGAACAGCATTTATAGTCCAGCTCTAAAGCAAAATTCACTGTAGTCTCCCTGGATCACAGACCAGAACCTTTTAGCTCTTGAACATAGGCTGGCGCTCATATTGCCTGTATCCCTCCTGGACATGTATAAATATGACAGCCATATAGTCTCACTCTTGTGCCTGCCTGAGGAAATGGCCTTGATCCATGAAAGTCCACCCTTTAAGTGTAGGAATTAGTATTCAAGCCATCACAACATTTTTGTCTCTTGGGAGGAAGGTTGTCTTGTATGGGGTTTTTCCCCTAATATGTTTGCACAGATGAACACGGCTTCTCCTTCAAAAACTTCTAGCTGACAGCTCCATAAATGTAGCTGGAAAATGGGTATTTTCTTTAACCTTAAGCAATTGCTGTTCACGAGATAATGAGTGTTGGGGGGGGGAATATGCTGGTTCACATTTTACCAACCTGAGAAGGATGGGAGGTTGAGTCAACCTGGAGCCCATCCGGATTGAACTCAGATTGTGAGAAGAGTTTGGGCTGCTAGACTGCAATACAACAATTATGCCACAAGGGCTCCTTGAAATATCACAGGTGGCTTGACTGTTCTGTGAGTGCCAAAAACGTGGTGTGGTAGATTTGGAAGGGTCATTGAGTCCAACACACGGACAAAGCATCAAACCCACTAGTAAAGCATCCCTGATATCCAACCAAAAACCCATTACAGCCTGAGGAGTGAATCTGTTCCACAGCCAGGAGTTTCATCCTAAATTTAACCAAAATCTCTTAGCTTAGCATTTGAGTCTGTTGGTTCACAGACAGGAAAGAAAGCTTTCAATTTCTTTTTAATTGTCTCTGACTGGCACAGCCTATAAGTGATGCTTTGGGAAACCCCTCAAAAAGCCCCTTTTCAAAGTACTGCTGATACAAACATTTCCTCAAGCTTGTTGGCTTGTTTTAGTGGGCCACTTGCTCCTCTTGTACATCCTTGCATTGCACTTTTGGCATTCACAGAAACCCCAGAAATTCTTGAGCAACATCGCAGAGGAAAGGCTTGGCGTGCTCCTCCCTCCCTCCCTCCCATCTCCGTGGGTATCTATTTCACAGCCCCTTCCTCTCAGATTTGTGAGTTGGGTTAAACGAGCCATGGGCACCTGCTCTTGTAGAAGGGGAGGCACTTAAGGGTCAGTTTGGCAGCCAAGGACAATACAACCAGAGGGGTGTCGGTTCCAGAGGGGCTTTAAAGTTCTCTAGTGAGCGCTCTGCCCCACATCGCCTGCTGCAGCCACGGTTACCGCCTGAGCAACAACGCACAGCCTGCTCCAGCTTCTCCAGGGCAGCCTCCGCTGAGAAGACCCACCCTGCAGGGCCACCGTCTGGCCTTCCCTTCTTCTTCCCTCTTCCTTCAGCCTAACCTTAACCCGACGCCTCCCCACCCAGAGGCACGGACCGAGAGTCCCGCCAAGCACCCCCTCCCGCTGCAGATGCTCCAGATGTTGCCACAGGCAGCTGTTCCTGCTCTCCCTCTCTCTCAATTTCGTTCTCGCTCGCTACGGCCAGCCTTACATCTTCCCTGGGGATCCCTCCGGCCGGAGCACCAGGGCAGCGAGGGGGGCTGCTGAGGCGACCCCGAGAGGCGCTGGCCGGCTGTCCAGGGTGCTGACACTCCTCTCGGGGCCGCCTTCTGGGTGTCAGGCTTCTGCCCGCAAACAACGGCCAGGACGGGGGGCTCGTGTCCCCACCCCCCCGCCTCTCCCTGCTCCCGGCGTGCAGCAAAACCTACCTCTGCTGCGACCATCATGGAGGCAGCGTTGCCGGGGCCGCCGCCGCCGCCGCTTCCCTCCTGCTGCTGCTGCTGCTGGATCTGGTGTGTGTGTGTGTGTGTGTGTGTGTGTGTGGTGTGGGGGAGGCAGGATGGAGGGCGGCCACTTCCCCCTGTCGTTGCGCAACTCCGGTCCTCCAAGCCCATTCCGGGAAGGCTGGCTGGAGCCTGACTTACACCCTCCGCCTCCGGGGGGGGGGAGCCGGAAACCCCCGGTGCTGCCCGCGCCCCTGCCCCACCACCCCCGCCCTTAGAAAAGCGCTGCCGCCCTAGACTGTGCCGACGACCCGCCCCCTCCTTGCGACCCTTCCCCACGCCTGGTGTACATGGCCGGACCCGAGGAGCCCCCCCTCACCCCGCCTCTGGAGGGCAAGCGACACAGGAAGCCCTCCCCCCCCTCCCCCGTTGCTCTGCGGAGCAGGGGAAGCCCGGAGTTGAGCAACGGGGGGGGGGGGAGTTTGCCCGGGCCCTCGATGCTAGGCATGAGCGCGAGGAGGAAGCGGCTGGGAAGAGGGCTTCATTCCGCCCCTCCCGCCCCCCTCCCTCCCTCCCCAGCCCGGCTGAAAGGCTGCCGCGCCTCCTCCTTGGGACACCCGAAAGCTCCGTGGAGGAAGAAGCAGCCTCCCAATCTCTTCTCTGCCCCCAAGCGCGGGGGGGGGGGGGAAGTGGCGATAGTCCCGGTGCAAGGCATGCTGCGCTCCCCGAAACGGGTAAAGACTCGCCCTCACGGGTGTCTCAGCCATGCGCGGCGCCTGTCTTGCCTTTGGCACCTGGAGCTGCTGCGCCGTCTGAGAAGAATGTGCGGTGGGGACTGACCTTCCGCCAGGTAGGAAGGTCTCAAACTGTTCCCAGGGGGCCTTAAAAGTCAGAACTGCCACCTTGTGCCTGATACGGAAAGGAACGGGTCAAGGGAGGGGAGAGGGTCAGATTTTTTTCACTCCAGTCATCAGCCTGGCTGCTGAATTTTGCACCTGTTGAATCCTCCATATCAGGAACAAAGGAAGCCCCACGTAGAGAGCAGCCACTCAGTCTTGCCAGGATTCAGTTGTAGCCCACTGTCCCCCATCCAGACCCTCGCAGCCTCCAGGCACCTGGAAAGGACTTCCACTGCATCACTTGGATCACCACAGGCTGAGATGTACAACTGAGTATCATCAGCATACTGATGGTACTTTGCCCCGTGGGAATGGATGATCTCCCTCATGTACATATTGAATAAGAGAGACGAGAGCCCTGAGCCCCATGTGGCTCCCCATAAGGGAAAAGCCTTGGGCTGGAACTCTCACCCTCCAACACCACCAACTGGGTCCCTAAGCAAGGAGACCTGGTCCAGGAGCAGACATAACTGGCCACCAGGGTACACCTGAGGGTGGTTCAAAAATGCCGCAATCTTCGAGGATATCAGAGAGTAAACAAAACAAAAACGCAGCAGCACTTTAAAGACTAACTGTTATATATCAATGTGAGGTTTCGTGGATCAAGTCCACTTTATCAAACTAGTTTACTTGATCCACGAAAGCTCACATTGAAATATAACAGTTAGTCTTAAAAGTGCTGCTGCGTTTGTTTTGTTTACTCTGTGATATGCCTGAAACACAGACTAACAAAGCTACTATCCCAAAAAATATCCGAGGAGGAGGCTCTATCTGTGTACCTCATGTCACGAAACCAACCGGCCCTCTGCTCTGGACCTCCTTTAACCAAAGCTCCCAGAGGGCGAGCTGGCCGGCAATACAGCTATACAGCCCTTAGCTGCTTCTCTTCTGTCAGGAGGTTTAATAGGTAGCATATTCAGAGGCTTGTATGCACTTTAACTCTTACCCAAAAAAGAGACTTTTTTAAAAAACAAACAAACGTTGATTTATTGTATCATAACATAGTAAAAAAAAATGTAGAGTAATTCCAAGAGAGAAAACATATTTAAGTAGTCCTTTAGTTCTGTGAAGATGTCCTTCTTTTTCTTGAAGATTCTCTAATCTTTTACCTCAGAACTGTTCCCCCCAAACTCACTTTTTTCACAGAGCTCCCTTCACCTCAGAACCCTCAAACTCTTTTTTCCTCAGAAAAACTCTGAATTCTCTTAGACTCCTCTTTTTATCACAGAACTCTCTCAGACCTCTTTTCCTCAGTCCTCCTTTTACCACAGAACCCCCTCTCTGAACTGTCTTCCCTCATTCTTCCCACAGAACTCCTAAAACCCTCCAGCCATGTTCCTTTTTATACCCGGGGGGGGGTCTCTCCTCACCAGCCAATTTGCATACAGCCAATCAGACACCCTCACTGTTCTCCTCACAACCAACATCCCTGAGAGTCCCAACATACCAGGCCTACTTCATCTTGCACACATTAGTGAAAGGGGTCTTCCCATGACACGCCTCCCCTTATAAAAGTCTGTAACACATGACTTTACCCGAAGACACTTTGAACTAATGTGAACAAGATATTAATCATACCATTGGTATAAGTGGGTTAAAAACATTAAACTCTTCCAAATTAATGGAGGTACACTTAGTTACACATTGCATAGCTAACTGAGGTGTGGAATGACACCTTTACACTCTAACTGAAAACAATTCAGATAACAGGTACATCATTTTCATTTTCTTCAGGATACATCCTACTTAAAGAATCTCCAAATTACATCAGTAGGTGTAAAACCTAGCTGGAACAAAAGAATTGGGCATTTTCTGCTTCCAAGGGGTCCCCCTCCCTTCCAAAATAATTATACCCAAACAAAACAACTTTCAATTCAGAAAACAGATCAGTAAAACCCACATGGCCCAGAAGCTTCTTGTATGAGCCTCTGCACAGTAAACAGATGGTACTTGACAAGAAACAAATAAAGTTTTCTTCCCCCCCTCCTTCTTTCTTCTTGCATCTGAAAACAGCCAGCTGAACGAAATTTCACACTGAGTCCCGTTCCTAACTCTTCTTGTTGTAGAGGTGAATAAGCACATTCTCCCTCCTCCAGCACAGAGGAACCAGACACCCCAAAACCAACCACCCCCTCTCGAGTGACGTTAAGGGATGCCTGAGAGAACCAGATCAGGCAATTGGCTTCCGATAGCTCTCACCCAGCTCCAGAACACACAGCTTCTTCCTGCTGACTTCCCTGACCCTGGGGACAGTATGGACAAAGACCTCGCTGCTTCTCCTCCTTCAGTGAAGAGGATTCACGCAAAACTCAAGGAATTAATCAACCAAACCACCCTTTCTCCCATACACTTTCAAACAAACAGGTTTCCCCAGTAGTTTCCTTCAGCTCAAGAAAGCACAGCTTCTTCCCCCCCCCCCGGCTTCTTCTTCACACCTCCCCCTCCAAGGGATAGTACAGGACTCAGACCGGCTGACTGTCTTCTGTCTTGCTGACCACTGATTGGCAACTTTCCGTAGAACAGCTTGCCACAGCTATTGCCTCCTTCTGCATTACTCCCGACGACCCAGCATGGCACTCCCACCTTCTGGCCTACCGAAGGGCAGCAATCTTCTGGAGCACTGCATCTGGAATGCAGCTTACTTTTCACACCACCTAGCGTAACAACTTCAATGTAAAAAGCCTGCTGATGAACCTTGTTTCAGTGTGGCATACTTTGGTTGATGGTTTTACGTTCCTTCTCTACCTTCTTTTTTTTTTTTTTTTAAATTTTTATTGGGTATAAAAAGTAATACAAAACAAGGAAAATACATAAAGCAAAAAAGAAAAGAAAAGCATTACATAAATCCAAAATGTATATAGAGAAAAATCAAGAAAGAGGATAAAAATTCCCATAATTAACAAAACTACATTTGTATCATCATTCAAATATTATTACCTCATGATAAAACTTCAAACTGTAAATTATGTCTCCCCATATCACCTCAAAACCACTATATTTAATTCTCTAACTCTACTATCATTCTTTACTGTAAAAACACCCTCGTGATATATACATTGTCCGGAGATTAATGTTTCCTTATTTTTTCCAAAAATCATTTTGCTCAGATGCAGGGAATATGCCTTTATTTTTATCTAATACATATTCTATGAAAGGTTTCCAAATCCTCCAGAACTTATTACCAGTTACTTTACCCTTATTAAAATTTAACTCCCAGGTAAGCTTTTCGTTGAGTGCCAATTCCCACATCTCCTTGTACCAATCCCTTCTTTGTAAATTTTCATTATTTTTCCAGTTTCTCGCTATACATTGTCTGGCCGCCGATAACATTATCGCCATCAATTCGTTGTTATCCTCACTCATTTTATATTTATCCACCTCATTTAACAAGACTGTATTTGACCCCAGTTTAACCTGCACTTCCAGTATATTCTTAATTTCATCCTCAATATCTCCCCAAAAATTCTTCAGAACATCACAAGACCACCACATGTGCTCATATGTACCTCTGGCTTTTTTACATCTCCAACATTTCTCGCTCACAGTTTCATACATTAAATGCAGTCTTACTGGGGTTCTATACCATCTCCAAATTAGTTTATAGTTGTGTTCCTTCACTCTTACCGACATAGATCTCATAATACGTCTCCTCCACATTTTCTCCCATGTTTTCTCAGTGATTTTTGTATTCAATTCCTGTTCCCAGCTATCTTTCAATATTTGTTGAGCTTTCCCCCCTTTATTTAATATTTTATATATTTTACTAACTATCCCTTTTATTCCTATGTCTCCTTTTCTTATTTTGACCAGCAATTTTTCAAATTCTGTAAGCTCCCTGTCTGATCCCAATTCCAAGTAAAATCTCTTGTTCCAATTGTTCATCTGGAGGATTTTAAACCAATCCAACTCCAATTGCCGATAAAGCTCCTTCCTCCTCTCTGGATCCCTACACCTTTTGATCCAATCTTTCAACATAGAGACCCCATTTTCTAATAAGATATCCCTAATCCTACCGTTTATTTTCATCGGGAAATTATTAAAATCTTCTAATTCTGTAACCAATGAAATCCCTGGAATAAGATCCTTTCTTGCTTTATTCCATTCTTCTATTGTTGCTCCTATCATCTTACCCTGAATTTTCATTTTTTTATCTTTATCCCCACATAAAAAAAATGCCTTCCCTTTCCTCGAGTACTCTTTTGATTCTAATTTTCCCCATATTGATTCTTCTCTAATTAGTAATTTAATAACATTTCGTAATTGAAAGGCTCTATAATACTTGCTAAGATTCGGAATACCCAATCCCCCTTCATTTTGCGATACGTACCACAAAAACTTAGATATTCTAGCTCTTCGTTTCCCATTGCAAAATCTATTTATAATATTTTGATATTTTTCCAGTTCTTTATCTGTGTGTTTTATTGGCAGAGCATCAAATAAAAAATTTAATTTAGGTAACAACATCATTTTACACATTGCGACCCTGCCAAACCACGATAAATTCAGCTTATTGTACTGTAGTATTTTTTTGTCTATCTCTTTCAATTGTTTTCCATAATTCAATTCCTTAAGTTCCCCAGTTTTTTTAGCAAGTATTACCCCTAAATATCTTAATTTATTCGGAATTTGAATATTAAATTTTTGCTTTATTTCTTCTTCTTCCTTCTTACTCCCATTAACTAAGATCATCTCGGATTTATCCCAGTTCACCCTTAAACCTGTCATTTCCTCAAAAATTTTCAGATGTTCATTAATCTTTGGTATTGCTTGTACTGGTTGTTTAATTGTAATTAGTGTATCGTCGGCATATAAACTTATTTTATTCCCTTCTATTCCAAATAATTCTTTATCTTGCCGTATTAAATTCGCCAATAGTTCCATAGCCAATACAAACAGTGTGGGCGACAAAGGGCACCCCTGCCGAGTTCCAGCCTCCAATTTTATTTCTCCTGTATAACTATCATTGAATTTCACTGTCGCTATCCCGTTTATATAAATTCTTAATAACTTTTTGAAATTTGTTTCCAAATCCGTACAATTTGATTACCTCATGTATCGTTGCCCATTGCAAAGAATCAAATGCTTTAAAAATATCCAATGCTAAAAAACCTACTTTATCCTTTTGCTTTTCAGCTATATCCAATAAATCCACTACTCTCCTTGTAAGATCTGACATATACCTGCCCTTTACAAACCCTGCTTGGTCATCTCTTATGTATTTGGCTATGAAACTATTTAGCCTAGTCACCATTATTGTAGAAAAAATTTTAGCATCTTGGTTAATTAGGGATATCGGCCTATATGACTCTATTTTCTGTAAATCCTTGCCCGGCTTAGGGATCAATGCAATAATAGATCTATTCCATGATTCCGGTGTTGATTCTCCCTCTAAAATCCCATTAAACAGTTTCTGTAATCTTGGAACAATCCAGAACTTAAAATCCTTATAGAATTCAGCAGGAAGCCCATCTTCTCCTGGTGCTTTATTCAATTTTAATTTGTTAATTACTTCCTCAATTTCTTTTACCGATATTTGTTCCTCCATCCTATTTCTATGCTCCTCTGTTATTAACGATATATTGTACTTTTTAAAGTAATCCTCCAATTTATTCAAATTTACTTGCTTCTTTGAGTATAGTTCTTTATAAAAGGCCTCTATTATTACTGCTTTCTCTTTCCTTTTATTACATCTCTTCCCCTTCTCATCTACCAATACTTCTACCTGGCCTTTATTCTTTTTATTCCTCGCTGCTTTTGCTAATAACTTAGAGTTTCTATTACTATACTCGAAATATTCTCTTTTTAAAAATATCAAATCTTTTTTTACCCTTTCCATGTCCTGGGCTTCCAATTCTTTCTTTACTTTCTGTATCTGATGTAATACCCTCTGGTCTTTACCCTTTATATATTCCCGGTGAAGTTGTTTTAATTGTGTTTCCAATTCCTGAGTTCTATTGATGTTCCATTTCTTTTTCCAACTGCTTAGTTTTATTGATTCTCCTCTAAAAATCGCTTTCATTGTGTCCCATACCCCTCCTGAGCTGACCTCATTATTATCATTCCATATCCAATATTCATCCCATTTCTCCATAATTTGTGTTTTCATGCTATCCTCTTTGTATAATTTCGGGTCGTATCTCCAAACATATCTTTTCCTATCACCTTCATCCAGTTTTATATCTATACTTATCTTAGCATGATCTGATTCTCTAAATGTCCCTATTTTAATATCCTCTATGTTTTTCAGTAACCCTTGCGTTACAAATATATAATCAATCCTTGAGTACATATCATAAACTTGAGAATAGTAAGTATAATCCCTTTCCTGTCCTTTAAGTTCCCTCCATACATCTTTTATATTCATTAATTTTGCCCAATCACTTAGAATGTATTTATTGCTTCTCTTCTTAATACTTGTAGTGTCAATCTCGGAACTTAACAAGTTGAAATCCCCCCCAATAATCATATTCCTCGTTCCTTCTTTCTGTAGAATTATTCTTAATTTTTCTAGAAATTCTGCCTGATTGGTATTCGGGGCGTATACGTTTACAAGAGTTATCTCTTCATCTTCTATCCCCCCCTTGATTATTAGATATCTCCCCTCTGGGTCAGCTATAGATTTTATCACAGTAAAACCCAATTTTTCCGATATAAGGGTTGCAACACCTCTTGCTTTTGATGTCCCATAAGCCATTTCATAAATATCAATTCCTCTCACAACTAATTTATTAGTATCCGCCGATTTTTGGTGGGTCTCCTGTAGAAAGATGATATCAGATTTAGATTTATTGAGCGCTATCTGCAACCTCCTCCTCTTCACGGCATTCCCTGTCCCTTTCACATTCCATGTTAACAATCTTAAGCTCTTAACCATTCGTATTTACTAATCCCTCCCCTTTTTTACATTCCTCCCCGGACGTGTCTACCCCATCCCCTACTAAAAATCTAAAAAAAATCTAAGAAAAAATACAAATAAACAAGTACAATATAATGACAAAAAAAACAATTGTACATTCTCAGTACAAAGTAACTCAAAAAAATAAAATACTTGAAAAAAATTACTTGCTACCACTATAAAAAAGAAAAGAAAAAAAAACTTACCTACTCTTCCATTTTCTGTTACCCTCCCCACACCTTGTTCCAAGATGTCGCCTCTATCAGTCAAAGAGGGGAGGGGGGGACCGGGGGAAAAAAGCATTATGTTCTTCTAAAACCCCCCTCCCTCCACCATTATGATTTTGTTCTGCAAATTATTTATTCAAAAAGCTCCGCACTCGATGTTCCTGACACTTCCGCACCTCCCACTGCACCTTCCACCTCCCCCTCCTTATTCAGTACCGGGCCCATCACCCCAACTGCGTACAAGTCAGTTCTCATAGCAATCCATTCTGAACTAGCCACCTTCATGAACCCTAATTGAGTCAAGTACTCCAAGACATCTGTTCTATCATCCAGAATATGCCATCTTTTTTCATAAAAAAATCTCAACTGTTGTGGAAATCTCCAATTATACTTAATGTCTTTTGAAGCCAAAAATTTTGTCACAGGTTTCATCATGTATTTCCATTTTCTTTCCTCCGGCGCGATGTCATTGTAGATTTCCACATCAACCCCCTCAATCTTTAGAACGCCAGACCCCGCTTGTTTGATGTAAGCCATCACTTTTAACTTATCCGCCCAATTTGCAAACTTAACCAAAACATTCCTTGGTGATCTCCTATCTCGCCTTCCCCCCACTCTATACACAGCTCCAATATCTTCTGGCACAAAATCTTTTCCCATTTTCAAGGAGTTCAGCCAATCCACTACTCTATCTCTAAGCTTGTCTGGCGTTCGTTCGGCCATTTTGCGTATCACAATATTCTGTTTTCTCTGCCCCTCCTCCACCATCATCATCCTTTTCTCCTGAACAGATACTCTTGAAGCAATCACATGTTCTTGAATCAACATCTCATTCATAGAAATCTTTGCTTGCTCTAAATCCTTTTGCATTGTTTCAGTAATCATATTAATTTTTTTTGTATTCTCAGTAACCTCCTTCTGCACATCTGTCAGAGTCCTGGCCAGGCTCTCATGTTGTAGCCTGGCCAGTTCTCTGTCTTTTTTCATTTCTTCACAATTATTCTCCACCATTTTATTCAATTTTTGCATTGCAACCTGATTTTCATTTCCATTTTTGACCAATTGTTGTAATATAGCAAACATATTGTCCATTTTATCCGGTACATCCACTGATCGTCCTCCAGCGCCTGCTTGAGAGTCCATTGCTGCCGTTGTGGTCTCCATTGTTGGTGAGGGTGTGTGCCTTTCCTTTTCTTTTTGATCTTTCTCTTTTTTCTCTCTCCTTCCCTTTGGTCTACCTAACTCCTCCCCTTCCTGCATAGCCTATCTGTTTAGTTCTGCCTTTCAATTTTGTAAATTTATCTATCCCCTCAAGTTAACTCAAGCCCTATTATGTAATTTAATCAACTACTGCCAGTCCAGATCTGTATGCCTAATCAATATCTATAATGTGTTATATCTATAATGTGTTAATATAATTTGTATTAATATAATAACAATTTTAAGTCTATTTCATATGTTTTCAGAAAACAATTAGTTATTTACTGCTGGCCACCACTTTGATTTAAAACTTATTATTGCCTGTCTACATTAACTGTTGGATAATATCTTTCAAAGAATAATCGGGGGGGGGGGGGACACAATTCAATATAATTTCCCACCAAAGTTCAGTTCAGTGTAATTCCCCACAACACCAGACAGTTAATAGCCATCAGGAAGGAGACCAGTTGTAAAGGAAGGGGGAGATAGAAAGGAGATGGGTGGCAGTCTGCAAAATTCAGTACGAAGGCAACTATAATGATCTTACACAAAGAAATGCAGGATACAAAAAATATTAACTAAACCAATTAAAAACAAATGACCCAAAGAAAAAATCTCATGTCAATTGTTAAGTGCCAGTAGCAACTTCTCTTCCGATCCAAGACCTGTAGCAGTTGAATTAAGTTAAGTTTCGTTTCGATCTTAAGTTTCGCTTTCCGTTGCCATCTTTACTTCCAAAACCAGTCTGTTTCGTTTTTATAACTCTTTAAAAGTCAACTTTAACAATCCAACTCTTCCATTTAAGAGCGCTACTGCAAGCAATTTAGAATAAATATTAATAAAAGTAAAGTTTTTATTACCACCTTCTCTCTCCCACTGTCTCTTTCCGATCTTCACACTTCTCTGCTTTCTTTTCCCAAACAGTTCAAAGATCCGCCATTACTCCATTTCGCGACTCCCCGTCTGCCCCACAAAGTGTCCTCCAACTCAGTTTATTTTAAAGCAGAAAGGACAGACTCTGGAACCACAACCCTCCAGCACAGCAATTCCTCCTTCTTCTTACCGCGGCGCCCCGTCTAATCGAAACTTCAGTACTCGCTGACCTCCAAGATCGACAAACTCCGGCGCCGCGATCTCCAACCGCAGTCTCAGCCAGCAATCTCCAGCCGCGATCTCAGCCCGCTCTTCTCTGCACCGCTTCTTCTTCAAAGCTCCACTTTGGCTTCGAGAATCGGCTCAACGGGTTACCGGCGGGTCCAGAAGCCTCTTCCGAGGTTCCGGAGCCCCCCCCCAACCCGGAGCTCAAACTTCTCGTGCCCCGCTTGCCTCAGGATTCCACCCTTTTTTATCTCAAATATCTTGGGCGGATCAATTCACCTATCAGCTGCCAATATCCACAGGTAGCCACCGAAAAAAAAATTTTTTTTTTAATCTAAATCTCATTGATATCCCCATTTAATGGCGGAGAAAGGGAGAGCTGCTGCTTCTCCTACTCCATCCAAACCACGCCCCCCCCTTCTGGCCTTGAAGGAAAAAATGGTTCATAGCATTGGTTCTGTTCCCTGTGGCAATGTATTGTTGTGAGAGCTGGACCATTAGGAAAGCTGAACGCAGAAGAATAGACGCCTTTGAGATGTGGTGTTGGAGGAGAGTTTTGAGAGTCCCATGGACAGCGAGGAGAACAAATAGGTCAATCTTAGAAGAAATCATCCCTGACTGCTCATTAGAAGGTCAAATAATAAAGATGAAGCTAAAGTACTTTGGACATCAAATGAGAAGAGAGGATTCACTTGAGAAAGCTTTGATGCTTGGAAGGGTCGAGGGCAAAAGAGGAAGGGGAAGGCCCAGGATGAGATGGCTAGATGGTGTTGTGGAGACGGTGGGGGCAGAGCTGAGCGAGTTGAGGGGGATGGTGGAGGACAACAGAAGTGCCTGGCGGACGGTGGTCCATGGGGTCGCAGAGGGTCGGAATCGACTGTGCGACTGAACAACAACAACAAAAAGCATTGGTTCTGAGTGAAAACAGCCCACTCTGTCTAGGATTTGATTTCAAGTCAGCACAAGAAAGTCTACTCTGGGGTTGGGCTTGCTGGATCTGCTCCTGCCATTTGCTCCAGGTCTTCCTCTTTTCAGCTTCTCCCGGCTGAATCAGCTCCCCTTCCTTCTCACAGAGAGGCAAGGGAAAAAAACCCGTTTCTCTACTAGCACCACTTAGAAATGGCAACAGGAAAACTCCCTGTTTCTTCTGGTAGAGTATGTGCATACACTCACAAAAGCTGCGTCTGGGATCTTTTTTAAACATCCCACAGCCTTATGCCATCCATGTCAGCATGGCACACTAAAAAAACAGCTTCAGGGATCAAAGAATATCCCACATAAGCGGCCACCATATCACGAAACCAACCGGCCCTCTGCTCTGGACCTCCTTTAACCAAAGCTCCCAGAGGGCGAGCTGGCCGGCAATGCAGCTATACAGCCCTTAGCTGCTTCTCTTCTGTCAGGAGGTTTAATAGGTAGCGTATTCAGAGGCTTGTATGCACTTTAACTCTTACCCAAAAAAGAGACTTTTTTAAAAAACAAACAAACGTTGATTTATTGTATCATAACATAGTAAAAAAAATGTAGAGTAATTCCAAGAGAGAAAACATATTTAAGTAGTCCTTTAGTTCTGTGAAGATGTCCTTCTTTTTCTTGAAGATTCTCTAATCTTTTACCTCAGAACTGTTCCCCCCAAACTCACTTTTTTCACAGAGCTCCCTTCACCTCAGAACCCTCAGAACTCTTTTTTCCTCAGAAAAACTCTGAGCTCTCTTAGACGCCTCTTTTTATCACAGAACTCTCTCAGACCTCTTTTCCTCAGTCCTCCTTTTACCACAGAACCCTCTCTCTGAACTGTGTTCCCTCATTCTTCCCACAGAACTCCTAAAACCCTCCAGCCATGTTCCTTTTTATACCCGGGGGGGGGGTGTCTCTCCTCACTAGCCAATTTGCATACAACCAATCAGAGACACCCTCACTGTTCTCCTCACAACCTTAGAGTTGCAACATACCAGGCCTACTTCATCTTGCACACATTAGTGAAAGGGGTCTTCCCATGACACCTCATGAGGCAGTTGTTGTTGTTTTTTCTTTTAATCGTGTCAGAACCACCCAAAGAGTTGAAAGGATTTTTGCTGGAGAAACTCCACTCAGGGGAGGGAGCTTCCACATCCCCATTAATCTGGGCATGGGGTGCTATAGAAGTGTCATTAGTAAAGATAAAGGTTGCCCTTGCTTGAAAGCCTGTCATATCTGACTCTAGGCTCAGTGCTCATCTCTGTTTATAGCCAAAGAGCCAGCGCTATCTGCGTTTTGCAGACGTTTCTGTGGACATGTGGCAGGCATGCCTCAATGCCTGAGTGCACGGAACACTGTTTACCTTCCCACCAAAGTGGTCTCTATATACTTGCAGAGTAATGCCAAAAAATGTTCGAATTATTGGCAGCCTGCAGCCCAGGGGTTGGGGAGGTGGCAGAGTGCGAAATGGCTGGATCGAAACCTGGGCTGGGAACAAGGACTGTGGTTTGCTGCTCAAGGGGTGTCTTGTTTGCAGCCATCGCAGCTGGATGCTCCCTGGTGTTCCTGGAGGAGGGGGAGGCTTGGCCAGGTTAGGGAAGGGGTGGGGGAAGAGAAGAGTGTCCTGCCAGTCTGGGGAAGGGGATAGTGCTTGTCTGGGGCGGGCAGGGGAAATTCCTGGGGCCCAGATTGGTGTTGTGACGGGCATGGGGCTGTATGGTGGGAGCCAGGGGGCGGGCTGCACTCGGGAAATGCGGGACAGATGTTTGATATCTGTCCCCTGTTCCAGCCCCTCAGATACACCTCTGGATCCTGTGCAGCTTGTCCAGTGACCCCCCCCTGCCCCCACCCCTTAGACTGCTGCTACTGAATGCCAGGTCAGTCTGTAACAAGGCCCCCCTGCTTGCAGATTCCATCCTGGGGGAGGCGGCTGACCTGGCATGCATCACCGAAACCTGGCTGAAACCAGAGGATGGGTTACCTCTTTCAGAATTGTCTCCAGCCAGGTTTGGTATCTGGCACCAGCCTAGGGTGGAAGGCAGTGGTGTAGGCTGGGGGCGGAGGGGTTTGCCCTGGGCACCACTTACCAGGGGGCAGAAAAATATCCTACCACAAGAAGCCTTGCGTCAGTAAAACTCATCAATAAAACTAGTTCACGCTGCTCTCTCTCTCCTGGCTCTCCTCTGCTCTTGCTAAATCAAGTGCATGACTCGCTGGAGCCAACTGGTGGTAACTTAACAAACAACATGCAGTGGTGAATTTACTCTTTAAAGCCTATATGGAATACAGTAAAACCTCATATAACACTAAAACCTGGTTCCACAAGTCTTGGTGTTATATGATTTTTAGTGTTATCTGATCCTCTATGGGATCCATAGAGATACATTGTAACCACACAGGCTTTAGCGGTTGTTATCTGAAGCATCCCATAGGATCTTAATGTTATCTGATGCAATTCTTCCCCCCAGATTCCTTAATGTTATGCGATTTTAGTGTTATTCGATACTAATGTTATATGAGGTATTACTGTACTGTATATACAGTACAGTCAAATCTCGCATAAAGAGGACCTCGCTTAAAGAGTAACTCGCTTAAAGAGCAGATTTTTTTTCTGAATGTTTGCTTCGCTTAACAAATAAAACCAACCAAAAACTCGCTTAGCAAATAAATTGGGGTTCGCAATCCCCCCCACAATTGGTCACTTACAATGGTGTTTCACTTAAAGAGCAAACTCGCCTAAAGAGCAATCCCATGGAACGCATTATGCTCTTTAAGTGAGGTACAACTGTACTGTAATATGTTTCTTAAAAAGCCCAGAGGTGTGCTCTTATAGGTGTTTCACTCTTGGCAGCAGTCTAGGTTTTGATTAATTAAAATGATTTCTAACAGATTTAACCAAATTATCAGTGAAACACTGCAGAATTCATAAAAGTGTTCTCTATGCTCATTGACATCTTGGGAATCAGCGAGTTAAAATTGACAGGGATGGGTGAATTCAGCTCTGGAAACCATCATATCAACTACTGTGGACAAGAAAACCTAAAAAAAAAAAACCCTCAACGGAGTAGTCATAATTGTCAAGAAAAGGGTAAGAAAAGCAGTAATGGGATATAATCTCAAAAATGATAGAATGATGTCAGTCAGAATCCAAGGCAAACCTTTCAATATCACTGTAATCCAAATATACGCACCAACCACTAGTGCAGCTGAAGCCACAATTGACCAGTTCTATGAAGACTTAGAACACCTCATAGAACAGACACCAAGAAATGATGTCCACATTATCATAGGAGACTGGAATGCCAAAGTAGGAAATCAAAAAGTAAATGGAATAACAGGCAAGTTTGGTCTTGGAACACAGGATGAAGCAGGCCAAAGACTGATAGAGTTCTGCCAAGATAACGCACTGGTCATAGCAAACACTCTCTTCCAGCAACACAAGAGGAGACTTTACACATGGACATCACCAGATGGCCAACATCAAAACCAGATTGATTACATACTCTGCAGGCAAAGATGGAGAACCTCCATACAGTCAGCAAAAACAAGACCAGGGGCAGATTGTGGCTCTGATCATAACCTACTGATCGCAAAATTCCGGTTTAGACTAAAGAAAATCATGTGGTTGTGTGGTCTGGTTGCTGGGTCACTGAAAACCAACCCCCTCCCCAAGCAAAGATTGCATTTTGGAGGCAATTTTCGGAAGCAATGACGGCATGGTCTTGCATTTTTGGCCAATGGCTCTTTACATTTCTGAAAGTTGCCGAGACGAACTTTCAGTCGATGTAAAAAATATTTCTGTGGGTGCTTTAGTTTTGTGGTGGCAACTTGTCGAAAGTACATGATTTTCATTAAATCGCAAAAGCTGCCGGACCATCCAACCAAAACGTACGTAAGCCGTCCATAGAATTCATGTCAAAAATAATAAATGTAAATAAAAGTGGGGTTTCTGGATTTGGGGTATCCACGGCTGTAGAATGCCTGATAAGAGCAGCCATCCAGCCGAGAGGTTGTTTGATGTTGTCGGTGAGGCCCTTCTTCTTGAGATTACTTTCACGAAATGGACACATTCATCATGATGTTCATCCTGGTGGGTGGGTGCGACTTCTTCCCCATAGTACTTTTATCCACTTGGATTCCTGTAAGAAGGCAAGGCATGGCATGGGCATGGCATGGCATGTGGGGCTGCTGCCCACACCGCCGCCCCCGGCCCCGGGGAGGGGTCACTCTGGAGCTTTCCCCCCCCCCCCGCGCCCTGCCCAACCCCGCCGCCGCCCAAAAGCCCAGCGCGCCCTCGTCTTTCTTTGCCCCCCCCCCCCCCACCGAGTTCTACTAACTACGGGGAGCTCCTGCTTCCGCCCGACGTGGGAGGAGAGGAAACGGAGCTACGGAGCCCGGCGTCGCTCCGCCCAGTGGCCACTCTTCTTCCCGTCATAGCTCTGGAGCCACGGCTCCGCGCCCGGGAGCATGCGCACATCGGCGGGGCGTGTACGGCAGCTGCGGAGGGACACACAGCGGGGCAAGATGGCGGCGGCGGGGGCGGCTGTGGCTGTGGCCAGCCCTGCTTCCAGCGGCGGCGGTTCCTGCCCGGCCGCGGCGGGGAGCAGCAGCAATGGGGCCGGCATGGAGGTGGACTCGGCCGGTGAGGCGAGGCGGAGGGCGGGCGGGCGAGGGAAGAAGGAGGGGCGCCGCCCGGGGCCCTGCTGGGCCTGACGACCCGGCCTGACCCGCGGCTTTCCTCCTCCTCCTCCTCCCGCAGCCGGGCCGGCGGTGATGGCCTCGGGCGTGACGGGCAGCGTGTCGGTGGCGCTGCACCCGCTCGTCATCCTCAACATCAGCGACCACTGGATCCGGATGCGCTCGCAGGAGGGGCGCCCCGTCCAAGGTGCGTCCCGGGCCGGGCCGGCCTCCCCGCCGTGCTCCGTCCGCCCCCCGGGCCCCGCCAGAGCAGAGGCGGCGGCCCCCTCCGTGCCCGGTCCCGGGCCGCCCTGGAGGCGAGGGGGGGGGCGGTTGGGGGGGGGGTCCCCCGTGACGCGAAGCCCGAGGGCTCTGTCTTTCGCCACCCCGTTCCCCGCCGCCTTTGCTTTGCAGTGATCGGGGCCCTGATCGGCCGCCAGGAAGGGCGCAACATCGAGGTGATGAACTCCTTCGAGCTGCTGGCCCACCCGGTGGAGGAGAACGTGGTGATCGACAAGGAGTACTACTACACCAAGGAGGAGCAGTGTAAGTAAGTGGCCGGGCGGGGGGGGGAGGGGGAGGGGGCACGGGCCTGGGCCCAGGGGGCCAGAGCAGGCCAGGCCAGGCCGGCCACCCACCCACCCTCAGGCTGCCTCTCCTGCACAGTCAAGCAAGTCTTCAAGGAGCTGGAGTTCCTGGGCTGGTACACGACCGGGGGCCCCCCAGACCAGTCGGACATCCACGTACACAAGCAGGTGAGTCTCTGCCCTCCATCTCTCCCGGGCAAAGAGAAGTGGAGGTGGGCCAAGGCCCCCATCCTACTTTGCTTGTCTGTCATGTAGAAGGAAGGGAGAGAAGCTGAGGCTGCTGACACCCTCCCCTCTTCTCCCCCCCCCAGGTGTGTGAGATCATTGAGAGCCCCCTCTTCCTGAAGCTGAACCCCATGACCAAACATACTGATGTGAGTATCTGCCCTCCATCAGGTAAACCAGGGGTTGGTAACCCACAGCCCATGGCACCAAATCATCCGGGTCACACCCTTGCTCCAGCCACCACCGCTGCTGGAATTGGCTGCGGACGCATTTACGGCAGTCTTAAAGGGTGGAGTGGCGGGGTGGGTGGGTGGACCACCAGTCCGGCCCTCTCAGCTGTTTGAGGGGACGTAACCCAACCCCTGACTTAAAAAGGTTGGCAACGCCTGAGGCAAACCACCAGTCAGGAAGCGCTTTGTGTGCCCTGGAGAGGCTGATTGACTCGGCTGTTCTCTCATTGTCTTTCTCCCCTCAGTTGCCTGTCAGCGTCTTTGAGTCTGTGATTGACATCATCAACGGAGAGGTAGTTCCCATCTCTTCCATTCTTCCAGCCTCCCATTCTAGGGCACAGGGGAATCGTGTCCCTTAGGTTTGGGAACTATAATGTGGGGCTTCTTGAAGGTTTGAAAAGAGACTGAGTGTCAAAGTTGAGTGCAGTATAACATTCTGTACGTAACTGAAGCTTCCACAGGACTGCAAGCCATAAACATACTGGATGCCAGAGTCATAAAAGAAACATTTTTTTCCTGTCTACGTTTATGTAGGTGGAAGGGGATTTAGGAAGTCTGTTGTGTCATAGATGGGTGAGGGGAACCTGTTTGTGAACCACAGAGCATGAAAGCAGCCATTCACATTGGGGTGGTCCTTGTGAGATAAATTCCAAACAACATGTTTTATTATATGTTTGCCACAGCAGAAAATAGCTTCACTCCTTCTCTGAAACTCTGCTTCGCACATGAAAGAGAAGGAAATGCGCCAAAAGTTCAGTATCAGGCCTTAATCTTAGCTAGTCAGGCTAAATCCCAACTTGCCCATCTTTTCCAGCTTCTATTTAAACCCAAGAAAGAAGGGGTGGGAAACGAGTTCCGCTCTGCTGTGGGGTCCCTGTGGAGCTAGAGAAGTGAAACTGTAGAACTATTCTCGCCTTCCCTTTATTGCTCAACAGAGTCAGCGCTGCCTTCTGCTGTCCGGAATAGACTGGGCAGCTGGGCAGGTACAGCAGGAAAGGCAAAAGGAAGGATGGCCTCTTGCCACTGAGCAAGTGTATCGGGGGGAGGGGGGGTTTGGAGAGGTGTGTGTGTGGGGGGTTTCCTTAAGGGATGAGCTCAGGTGAGACTTCTTCCTGCCTCTGAGGTTTTGTCAGGGGAAAGAACAGCATACAAGTCAGGCAGGCCAGGCTGGAAGTGGCTGGTTGCCATGTAGGCCCTTGGCAGTCGCCCCATATTCTGCCCCCAACACCAGCCATCTCCCGTGCGGTGGACAATACTCAAAGTGAGTACTTTGTTTCTCAGTGTTACTGCTGGCGGTCAGTAAGTAAGGGTCCCGTTGCAAGCGTGAGCTTAAAAGAGACCTGGCGCTTCAGCAAAAGAAGCAGGATCTGCCCCATGCTTGGCCTCTGAATGGCCACCGTTGTGAGGGAGAGGAGAGGCTTCCCTTTCACCTTGGGCAACCTTTTCTGATCACCTCCGCTTTTGCCTTTCCCTTCAGGCCACGATGCTGTTTGCTGAGCTGACCTACACACTAGCTACAGAGGAGGCGGAGCGCATTGGGGTGGACCATGTGGCACGGATGACAGCCACAGGCAGTGGTGAAAACTCTACAGGTGAGAGAAGGAAAAGGTGTTTGGGATGGGCAGGAAGACCTGAGGGGAGGGTCGAGCAAGGGCCGTGTCGGTTGGCCTCTTAAACCTGGGCCATGCGGGGACCCTGTGGCATTCTCCAGGTGCATTTCAGGTGGCTCACAGGCGGGTCCGCTGGCTCTCTTGCCCCTTTTATGTCTCCCTCTAGTGGCTGAGCACCTCATTGCCCAGCACAGCGCCATTAAGATGCTGCACAGCCGTGTCAAACTCATTTTGGAATATGTGAAAGCCTCGGAAGCAGGTGAGATGGATTTTGTGAGTTGGGTGGCAGGTGGGCTCCCTCTTCCTAGCGTGGGCAGGTGGGTTCCTCCTCTTCCTGGCATGGGCAGGGGGCTCCATCTCCTTTCCCACCCGTCTTTCCCTGCAGGTGAGGTGCCCTTCAACCATGAGATCTTGCGTGAGGCCTATGCGCTATGCCACTGCCTGCCAGTGCTGAGCACGGACAAATTCAAGACAGATTTCTATGATGTGAGTGTCAGGGCATGGGGGCGGCGAGGGGGGCTTCCCTGTGCCTGGCTGATGGCAGATGGGAAGAAGGGGTGGTGGAGGGGAAGCCTCCGGGAGTGGGGGAGGGGGGAAAGAGGTTTCCCCTGTGGGATGAGAGCAGAAACCGCACCGCTTGCCATTGCTGGCTGAAAGGCTTCCCTTCCTGGAGCTGGAGATTCCTTTTGGCCGTTCAACAGTCATTTGCTCCTGAGCTGCTTGAAGCCCCAGGCTGGGGCGGGGCTGGGGCCAGGCCAAGAGCAGCCGCCTCCGCCGCCTCCTTGCCATAGAATGAGACATGTGAAAATGAGAGAGGGAGGGAGAGAGTTTTGTGCCAGCCGTGCCAATAGCCCCATTCCAGGCGCAAGGGCTTGCCTGGTGCCTTTGAGAGCCAAGGTCTCTCACGCACCTCCCCTGCACTTGGTAGGCAAGCGTGTGGCCTTGTGATCTTCCTGGGTGAAGCTGCTCCATCCTTTCTTGGCTTCTTGGGGGGAGGGGGGTTGGGACGGCTCTCCCCTCGTACAGCAGAGGGTTAGGGCTTGAGGGAGCTGCTTTAAGGGCCGGGATGTCCTCCGTAACTCAACCCCCCCCCCCCCGGTTTGTGTCTCTGTCTTAGCAATGCAATGACGTGGGACTGATGACCTACCTTGGAACCATCACCAAGACCTGCAATACCATGAACCAGTTTGTGAACAAGTTCAATATCCTCTATGACCGCCAAGGCATCGGCCGCCGAATGCGGGGACTCTTCTTCTGAGGCCTTTGGACAGACCCTAACCCGTCCCTAATAAAGCCCTTGTCCCCCCCCCCCCGGGCTCTGCTGTCTCTCTTCTTGGGGGCAGGTAGGGGTGGGGTGGGGCTCAGGTGAGACGTCGTCCTGGGAATCAGCTTCCGTCCAAAGCTCACCTGGTCGCCCCTCCTGCCTCACCCAGAGATGCTCTGCAAAGAATAGCCTCGCGGCCTAGTCGGGATGCTCGGGTTGGCGGCACTTGAGGAAACCTCTCAGCCACTCTCTCTCAGCCTTTTTGGACTGACACGTTCTATTCACTGCCCCCTTGAGCACCTCCTGGGTTGAGCCTGGGGGGGGGGGCAGCCAAGATTGTGCATTATCTGTCTCTGGCTAATTGACATGAACCAAACGATGATTTCTGTTTCAAGTTTTGGCGGATGGAAGGCCTTCCCCCTTACAGGATACAGTTGGGGACAAGTCAAAGAGGTCCTTAATTATTACAGCCTTTGAGGATTTTGGCCTGATCAGGTTTTAGAACAGTGTTTCTTACCTTTTTAATGTTGAGTTTTAATTGAGTTGCTTGATTTTAATTTGTTTTCAATATCTGGTTTTTCAAAATACAGTACAGGAGTTGTACTTGTGTGTGTGTGACCAATAGGGCATGTTATTTTTAAATAACATTAAACCCTAGAGTCTAAATGGGGTGATTTGGAAGTGAATATTGAAAGCACTCTTTGCGATATTAAAAGAGCAAGGCTGCACCCTGGTGGCCAACCTTGGCACTCCAGCTGTTCTTGGACTTCAATGACCAGAAGCCCAAGTCATCAGCACACCTGCTGATCAGGGCTTCTGGGAACTGAAGTCCAAGAACAGCTGGGGTGCCAAAGTTCGCCATCATGATCTATGGGGAGATTGTGCTCAGAGACTGTTCCAAGGGCACGTGAGTCTGTCTGGAGAGCGCTCGGCCCCCCGTGCTTTTTTTCCCCCAGTTTAAAAAATTGTCCCATTACATTCGAGAGTTAAAATTAAATGGAGACCAGTACACGGGGGCTGCAGTCTCTCAGTGGTTAAGAAGCTCACCTTGTTAGATGGAAGGCTGGCAAGTCGATAGTTTGAGACCCGGGTACTGCATGACGGAGTGAGTGCCCGTCTCTGCCACATTCAGGCGTCTCTTAAGTGGAGTTTCTCCAGCAAAAATCCTTTCAAACCAGAATAATTTCTGACGTGAAATTATTATCGTACACTTTTAGAAGGTCTGCATTTTCAAGATGGCCTTAAAGCCACACTCGTACTCTTGAGCAAGACCTAAGGCGGACACCAGAAAGGTGGCGAGCTTTGCCATGATGGCATCCAGAGTCATTGAGAACAGTCCATTGCGCCCCAGCCTCTATGAAGCAGGCTGGAGACATGGCAGCACATCCTTTGTTCTGCTTCAGTCGCCAATGCATCTTTGCAGAAGCCAAAGTTGAACATCGGATCATTCTTGCCGTGTATGTGGTGGAAGCCTTTGCTGAAGCCTCTTAGGCATTGCTTTGCTTGCATGGGGTGTTAATGCATCCCCAGCAGGGCAGCATCCTGAGCGTCCCTTTGCTTACCGGCGCCTGGCTCCACAGTCAAACGGTCTGAAGAGCCAAAGGGTTTCTGCCTTGGCCACGGCAGGTCCCAGGGCAAGGATCGGCACAGAGTTCAACCAGCAATTTCTTGGGGGTGTGACTCCCAACAATTGGATCGGGAGGCAACCAGAGGTTAATTACAGTGGTGCAGGGCTGGCTTCCCTTCCCTGTCCTCAGTGGAGTGACAGCCTGTGGCCCTGTGTGGCTACTGCCTCCCCCCCCCCCCTTTGACATCTCATGCTAGGAGCCAGAAACCGCTTTGCTTCAATACTCGGTGGCCAGATGGCAATCAGCTCAAGGTGGGATTAAAGGGTTGCTGTCAATTGCCACAGGATCTCTTCGGCGCATGCCTGATTATGTGCCTGGCACTTTGCCAATGAGCTTTAGTTCCTTTTGGCAATTTATGCAGACCTTGCAAGAAAACCAACAGGACTCCAGGCAGCGAAAGTTTGTGCTCTGGCGACCCATGTGTGTGTCTCTATTTTGCACCCGGCCCTCCTTCCCGGTTTTTACCCACCCAGGGCGCAAAGGCTTCTCTCTGGACACCCTCAGTCTAGAAGTGTTGGCTGAGGAGGAGGAGGAGGAGGAGGAGGAGGCGATGCCAAAGCTGAGACTCTGGAAGGGACCCCCCCCCCCGTTTACTTATGACCCCCCAGAGGCTGGACTGGAGGCCCCAGGCAAGGGGGAGGACCCTGTGGGGCAAAGGCCGCCTCCTGCGCCATAGCGACCACCCCCGCCCCCCTCAAAAGAGGCACCTGCCAGTCTGCAAAGTACAAATAACTTTTATTGAATGAACAACAGACCGAGCTTAAAGGGAGAACAGCAGAAGCAACCCCCCCCCCCCCCGCACACAAGCCTTCTGGGAGGGAGAAGCCCCCCCCCCGCCGCCCTCACCCGCTGGCTGCCTGCCTGGGGTCACACAAAGGTGAGACGGCTCCTCTTCTGGTTCACCTGCCAGACGTTGAGCTCCTCGTACTCTCCGAGGGCCGCCTGGAACTGGGCCGGAGTGAAGCCCTTGGAGACGCAGCGCTGCTCGGCCTCGGCCAGCGGGAGAGAACGAGCCCCGCCGGGCGGCACCAATTCCCGAATGGCTGCAAAGATGAGCTCCGAGGGACGGTGGGCCCTGAAGCCCCCCCAGGGAGAAGAAAGGTACCCTCAGTTGAGGAGGAAGAGGAGAGCCCCGCCACAGGTGGTGGGTGACAAGACAGGACTGGGATGGTGGAGAAGGACCCCCCCCCGCTCCCTCCTCACCTGCTTGTCTGCCCCTTGTCTGCCAAAAGGGAGTCTTTCGACATCTCCATCAGGCGCATGGCCTCGTTGACATCTTCCTTCTCCACCACTTCCACGCGCCTCAGCCGGGCCTAGAAGGGCAAAGGTCAAGGCAATGTCCTGCTCGGGCCCTTCCAGCCCCAGATGGGCAGCCCAGCCACAGCCCTCACTGGCCGCAGAGCAGAAGAGTGGAGCTCAGGCCTCATTCTACCTGGGTCACCGCCAAGGGTCGGCATCGGTCCATAATACCCCCACCCCCCCACCCCCCCAGGCATTTGCTGCCTCTAAAGTCTGGCCATGTGGAATGGCATTCCTGGAGGGAGGGAAGAAAAACCTTGCATCGGATAACGATTCTATTCAACAAGCTTTAGCGTTATCCGAGCCAATCGTGTGTGTGTGTGTGTGTGTGTGTGTGTGTGTGTGTGTGTGTGTGTGTGTGTGTGTGTGTGTGTGTGTGTGTGTGTGGTTTGGATTGGGTAGAACATCGACACAATCCACCCCACCCACCCACAGCGATGGATCGCTGCTACTGAACTAGGGTCGGGGGGGGGGGGGAAGGCACGCGGGTCCCTGCCTTTCCCCCAACCCTAGTTCAGCCTGAGCGATCGCTGGACAAAGCCTCGCGGCGCCTGGGTTTGTCAACAGCCCATTTGGGCTGTGTTTGAAGCCTAGCGGCTTCGGACAAAGCCCGCACGGGCAGCGGAAGAAGGCTAGCCCAGCCCGGCTAAGGGTCCAGTAGCGGGTGGAGAAGAGGCACCCGGGTGGAGAAGAGGCACCCGCCGGTGCCCTACAACGTGTGCGAGCAGGTCCCCTTCCCCCCCACTACTGCCCCCTTGGCGCTTGCTAACGGTTCAGTAGTGGGGGGGGGGGAGGAGGAGAGGCAAAGCCCGGATGGGGTTCGGCATAAAAACGAACTGGGGCTGGTCTCTATTCAGGGAGAGGAAACACTTTCTCTCCACCCCCCCCCCCCCAAACGCAGCCTGACCTACAAGGGACAGGAAGGCCAGCAATGGTCGTAAAGCCCCTCCCATTCCAGCCCCCCCCCCCTGAAAGAGGCGTTGAGAACGCTGGAAGGCCAGGCCAAGCCATGAGGAAATACAACCACCGCCGGAGAGATTTGGGTAAGTTCAGTCTGCCAAAGGGGGTGGTGGTGGGGTGGGGGTCGCAGGGGGACAGAGCATGACTCAGTGGGCAAAGACCGGGGAGGGGGGGGTCGTGGAATGGCACCGGGGGGGGGGGGCCCTCTTGGGGACTTGTTTTGCAGAGTTCAGTTCCTTTGGTGCCACGGAGCAGCTGATGCATCCCCCCACCCCCTTGCCGGCCGCTGCCACCCAGCCTTCCGCCCCCACCCCCACCCCACCCGGCCCAAGGCTCCCCAGCACAGCCATGGCAACCCCCAGGGGCCCCTCCCCTCTCACCAGGGCAGTGGAGAGGCGCAGGATGGCCAGCAGGGTCCGGGCGGAGGTGAAGGTGGCGTCCTGGCTGGCCCAGGCCTCCTTCCGCATCTCCACGTAGGCGGCAGTGATGTAATCCGCCAAGGACTCCGGCACGGCCGGCTGCTTCTGCTTGCACAGGGCAATGTAACGCCTGCCAGGAGGAGGGAGAACAGGCTCAGCTGGGCCGGATGGGGGGGAGGGGAGGGGGCGCCACAACTGGAATTCCGGCCCCCTGCTGCAAAGGGCTCCCCCCTCCCTTTGGTCAGATGTGCTGCATAGCCTCAGCTCTCAAAGGTAAGGGGGGGCAAACACCCCCCCCCCCAACTGGCTCATTTAGAGGAGGACCACTCGGGCTTTTAACAGTCTCTAACTAGATCTTTAACTGGTAGTTTTTCAGTGTTTTTAGGAATTTTAAGGGTTTCTATAGTTTAAGCGTTGGGGATTTTATGTTCGCTGCCCAGAGTTGCAGGTCGATTGGGGTGGATTTACAAATTGAAACAAACGAACAAGGGGGGGGGGAGAGAGGTTGCTGCTGCTGCTCGGGGGGGGGGGGGCGGTGGGGGGGTGCCCTGCCCTCTAAAGCTTAGGCCAGCCACCCCAGCTGGGGCAAGGGGCTCCCACTCACCTCATGAGGCTCATGTCCAGCTGCTGGAACTGGGACGGAGGCTGCCGGCTGTGCTGGTGAACATAGGTGATGTGCTGGGCCAGACTGCAGGGGAGATGAGGGGGGTGGGGGCGTCAGCGTGAGGGGGCCATGGCGACTCTTCCAGAGCAGCTACAGCAGGAGGAGGAGGAGCCAGATTCCCCCCCCCCCGGCGCCACCCCTGCCACCCCGCCTGCCTGCCTACCGGAGGTCGGTGTCCCGGTCGGGGCGGTCCTGGATCAACCAGAGCAAGTCAAAGCGCGAGAGGAGGGCGGCCGGGAGCTGGATGTTCTGCTCCAGGCTGCGCTTGGGGTTGTAGCGGCCGTAGGCAGGGTTAGCGGCCGCCAGGATGGCGCAGCGGGCGTTGAGGGTGGTCAGGATGCCGGCCTTGGCGATGGAGAGCGTCTGCTGCTCCATGACCTCGTGGATGGCTGTGCGGTCCGAGTCCAGCATCTTGTCAAACTCATCGATGCAGCACACGCCTTGGTCGGCCAGCACCAGGGCCCCCCCCTCCAAGGCCAGCTCCCCAGTCAGGGGGTCGCGTAGCACAGCCGCCGTCAGCCCCACCCCCGAGGAGCCTCGCCCCGTGGTGTACTGGCCTGCAGGGGAGAGCCAGAGGGGTGAGTGCCCAAGCCCCGCCCCCCTGGGGTTTTTTTCCAACCAAGCCCACCTCCCCAGGTGCCTCCCAGGGCCACATCGGTCCTTAGCCCCTCCCCTCCCCCAGAAAAAGAGGGAGGGGCACCTCAAAGAAGGCATCAAGCAAACAGCCCCTCCCTCCCCCCCTGGGTGGGCAAAGTCTCTTCCATTTGGTGCCCCCCCCTCCTGTCCACTCCCCCCCCCCAAAAAAAAAGCAGGCTTCTTCTCCAGAGGCTCCTGCAAAATTCCAGCCCTGGACTTGGAGCTTAAAAGGGGGGGGGGCGCCCCTGCCCCTGGCAGAATGCTGGCCGTGCCAAAAGAAAGGGCCCCCCTCTCGGTTGCCTCCGCGTAGCCCGAGGGCCACAACAGCCAAGGGGCCAGAAAGGGGCGGGCCCTGATCCCCTCCCTTGTGTAACGCCCCAGGCCCTCCTCCTACTCACTGCGCGGGGCCAGCCGGGTGATGTAGGAGAGCAGTTGGGACTTGGCCACTCCCGGATCCCCCATGAGGCAAATGTTGATGTTCCCTAAACGGGGAGGAAGAGGAGGAGGAGGAGGAAGGTCTGGTGGTTTCTGCTTAGCATCTTCTCAAGGTTACCTATCAGGTGGAATCCCCCGAATCCCCCGGAAGGGCCCCTCGTCCCCAGGGGTGTGTGTGAATGTGACCGTCCCAGAAGCCTGGCCTTGAATGACCAAGAGAGAGAGAGCGCCTTCTGCCCCCCCCCCCCGGGGAGGAGCCCTCTTCCTCCTGGAGTCCCTCCCTCTCCTTCAGGGATCCGGGGGGGGGGGGGGGAAAGGAAAATGGAATTGCAGCCGGGGGGTGGGTGGGGGGGGAGAGGCTTGGCCCAAATGGCTGCTAGGATTTATCATCTGCTTAAAGTATTTTCCTCCTGGGTGTCCCGTGTAGGTTTGGGCCTTTTGTTTTGCTGCACGCAATTCTGGGTCTCTCTGGCTATAAAGAGGTGAGGCAGGACAGGGCAGCCCCCCTCCCCCCCCCAAAAAAAAACCCCTCACCCTAAGGCACTCGTGTGAGTGTCGGGGGGGGGGCTGCAATCTTACGGCTGAGCTCAAAACTAGGGGAGCTTTGAGGTGGCCAAGAAGCCCCCAAGAGCAGAGAAGCTTCCCGGGGGGTGGGGTGGGGGGCTGCCAGGGGTGTGTGTCTCTCTCTCTCCATGCTTGTCCAGGAAGCGAAGCCTCCTCCTCCTCCCCCCCCCCAGCCCTGGGACTCACCCCGGATCTTCATGCCCCGCGGGTTCTGATCCACCCCTCCCACCAGGAGCAGCAGAAGGGCCTTCTTCACGTCCTCGTGGCCATAGATCTCGGGCGCAATGGAGGCCGCCAGCTTGTCGTAGAAATCTTCCTCTGGGAAAAAGCAGGCAGGCGCATAAACACCAGCGCACAGAGTGGCTGTACACTCAAGCGCGCACGCGCGCACACACGTGCGACACACAACATCTGCCTGTGACGAAGGGAAAGGCTGCTCCTCCCCTTCGACAAAGCCAGCAGTCGAACCACATGCCACAGGTGTGGCTCAGAAGCCGTACGTGGAAAAGACACGAGGGGCCTAGAGCCTCTCCTCAACCTGCCCAGCTCCCCCCCCCCCGGTCTGTCCACCCCCCCCCCAGCACTTTTAATGGCAAACCATGCTTATTTATCGGGCCGGGGGGGGGGGGCTGAACCGTGGCCTGATTCTGCCCATTGGGAAGGGCCAATGCTGGGCATTTCTAAGTGGAACCTGCTTCTCAACTTAAAAGCCTCGCTGGAAGTCTGGCGATGGCTTCCTAGGCAGGCAGGGGGGCAGGCAGGGAGGCTGGCAAGGGGGCAGGCAGGGAGGCTGGCAGGGGGGCAGGCAGGGAGGCGGGCGAGTGGATGGGCAGGCAGGCAGGGAGGCTGGCAGGAGGGCAGGCAGGGGGGCTGGCAGGGGGGCAGGCAGGGAGGCTGGCAGGCAGGCAGACAGGCGAGTGGATGGGCAGGCAGGCAGGGAGGCTGGCAGGGGGCAGGCAGGGAGGCTGGCAGGCAGGCAGACAGGCGAGTGGATGGGCAGGCAGGCAGGGAGGCTGGCAGGAGGGCAGGCAGGGGGGCTGGCAGGGGGGCAGGCAGGGAGGCTGGCAGGCAGGCAGACGGGCGAGTGGATGGGCAGGCAGGCAGGGAGGCTGGCAGGGGGCAGGCAGGGAGGCTGGCAGGGGGGCAGGCAGGGAGGCAGGCGGGCGAGTGGATGGGCAGGTAGGCTGGCAGGGAGGTGGGCAGGCGGGCAGGGAGGTGGGCGGGTGAGGGGGCAGGCAGGCAGGCAGAGAGGCAGAGAGGCGCACCCGCCCTAATCACAGCCTCTGGCCTGAAGGCCATTCCCAAGCCCTAAAAAGGACACCTCCCACCACCCAGGTGTTTTGGGGGCACAGAAAATACTCCCCCCCGCCCCGGTCTGACCTGTGATCTGGCGCAGCTCCTCCTGGCTGAGGTTTCCTTCGTCCAGCTCTTCCTGCTCACTCTTGCTCATGCAAACGACATGATGCGCCTCCAGGTAGGTGTCCGAGAGCAGGCCCTGCAGGGTCAAGGCAAGCTACAGGCTCAGACCAGAGACCCAGGGCTGCTGCTGCCCCCCCCCAATTTCCTCCCCCCCTTCCTGGGCCTGGGCTCTCCTCCCACCTGCAGCAGCTGCCGGAAACCAGTCTGTCGCACAGGAAGAAAGACACCGGTGATGCTGACGTGGTCACCCGGCTGCACGTGGCGCGTGTTCTCCCCTTGCAGGCTGACACTCATGGAGCGTGGCAAGTTCCCCACCGGCACCTGGTCGCTCTGAAGGGAAAGAAGGCAGAACCGGCTGTGCAAAGGGCACAAGCAGGCCAGAAACCCCCCCCCCTTTCTGGAGGAGAAGGCAGGAGCCTCGGCCTAGAGTCAGCAACTAAGGGGCAGCAAACCTGGGGGGGGGGGGTTCCTGCCCCATGGCCCCTTTCTGGGCCACAAGGGAGTCACCGCGAGAAAGCAACGCACCGGAAGGGTTCCAACCCCCCCTCCCGCTGGCCTTTAACAAGCCTTGGCGGTGTGTGTGAGACTGCACACCCACTCCCCGCCCCCACTTCACGCGCAGCCCATGACTCTCGGGAGACAGACACCCAAGGTCAGGATTGGGACCATTCCTTACTATTTAACTTTTATCCTGGGACGGGGGTGGTTGAGGGGTGTGGGAAAGAAGGAACGGGAGGAGAAGGCGGCTGCCGCGTGCGCGCGCACTTGGAGCCTCCCTTTGCCCAAGACGGCTCAGCCCAAACCTCCCCCAAGGGACGACAAGGCCAAACCTTGGGTTCCTAGTACAGGCCCACCTCCGTGGCTCCTTCCCATGGCTGGCAGGAAAGACCATGGGGTGTGTAGTGTGTGTGTGTGTGGAGGCACCCTCACTCTAGTTGGCCAGGCCAATTCCCCCCCCCCCCCCGCCCTAAATCTCTGGTCTGAGGGGACATTTCTACGGACGGGGAAGGGCCCCCCCCCCGCCCTGAGACCAGGGGTTCCCATCTTTGGGTCTGGAGCTGTTCTTGGAGGAGAGTTCCCAGCCCAGCCAGCAGGAAAGGCTTCCGAGAACCTTCGTTGAAGACCACCTGGGGACTCCAGGTTGGGAATCCCTGCCCTCGCTAGAGCCACCAAACGCTTTGCCACCAGACTAGCCTCAAATACCCCCCCCTCTCTCCCCTTGGAGGAGTGGGGTGGGGAGAGCAGCCTGTGGTCACACTCCTTTGGAAGGGACCAAGGGGGGGGGGAGCTCAGGAACAATCTGGCCTGGCCTGAAGCTGGAAAGCTGCCAGCTAAGCACAAGAGGCGGCCGAGCTTCCTACGACTTGCGCCTCTCACTTCACGGCCTGCCTCTCCTTTCCTGACCATTTCCCAAGCACTGGGGAAGCGCTCTTGTGATGGGACCCCAGAGTTGGAAGAAGGGGCCCTTTGGGGGCCCCCAGCCCAGCCCCTTCCGACTCAATGTAGAAGCTGGAATCAGAACAGAGCTCACCGGAGGCGGCGGCCCAGTTCTCTCCCTCTCATGCCACCAGGGTTGGGGGTGTTCCCCTCCACGCACTCTTTCCTCTCCCTCAAGGCCAAGCGCGCCCAGCTCTTCTCTCTCAAGGGGCGTGAAGGCACACAGGGGAGCAGCTAAGGCCCCAAGGGCTGCGTTGGTACCCACGGGGGCTGGCTCTTCAAGCCCACTCCTGGCCCAAAGCCAATGGGGGGGGGGCTGTAGAACAGCCAGGCTGCCATCAAGCCAAATGGGTCCACCCTGTGCTGGAAAGAGCTGGGCTCCTATCAAAGGCCAGCCTTACCCCTGAAAACTCCAGCAGGGCCAGGGTAGAAACATTGGAGGGAGCGTGCTGGTGCGCTGGGAGCCACGATTGCCTTGTAAGCCACGCGTTGTTTTGGCCCTGAGTGGCAAGGGAAACGCCTTCTCCTACATTGTTCAGCACATGGGCTTTTCTGCGTGGGTGTGGGTGAAGAGAGGAAGGGGGAGCATAGGTGGGGGCAGAGGGATAAGGACCCCTTCAGTTGCACAGAAAGTTTGGCCTCTGAGACGCCTCCACGGCTTGTAGGGAAGGTGGGAGCGCAGAACCTTCGTCTTGCCAGGCTTCCACTTTAGGGCCGCCCCTCCTCCTCCTCCTCTTCTTCAGCTGGGGTTTTTTTTCCTGGTTAGATATCCTGAATGCTCTGGATTATTCTTTTTAAACAACAGACCAATGCGCTCCTTTCCCTGCAACTACTACTTTCTACCCCTCCAAGCCTCTCCTCCTGCTTTACCTCACCTGGGGAAAGAAGGAACTCTTTTCCTTCCGGAACCACAACCGCCCCCCCTCCCTCACCAGCTCCTGTATCCGAATCTCCTGGTATTTGATGAACTTGGAGCCCCTGCTCTGGAGGTAGAGTCGGCCTCCAGACCGGTTGGTTTGGCACTCCCGGCTTGGGCACATTAGGAGAGGCGTGAAGGAGGGAGACTGGATCTGGGAAGAGAAGGAGAGAGTGGCAGAGAGGGTGAGGATAGAGGCAGCCACCCACCCACCCACCCACCCATGGTCCCACCTGCCAGGCACTGACCTGACCACTTACCGGCTGGTATGTCTCTGCTCCACACTGGTCGCAGCTGTAGGTGGCCACCACCATGCGAGGCTTCACCTCAGAGACACGGGTGACGATGCCCCGGACAGTCACCAGCTTGCCAATCGCCTCGGCCTTCACTTCCCGGATCACCCGGGCTTTGGTGGTCGAAGGCGCCTTGAAGTACAGTTCGCTGGCCGGGAGAGAGAGAGAGAGAGAGAGAGAGAGAAGGGGAGGCATAAAAACCAGGCCCCGCTGCTCCCCACCCCGTTGTGCCAGCAATCCCAGGGCGGGAGGTGGGCAGGCCAGGGAGGGGGTTTTCTTCTACCCTGGCAAGGGCCCCCACTTTGGCTCCCAGCCCCACTGGGGAGGGGGGGGGGAAGGGAAGGCCCACTCACAAGCGCCGCAGGAGCTCCGGGGGGAACTGGTTCTGGGGGTCGCGGGGCTGCCCAGCCTCCCGGCCGCGACCCTCCATCAGGAGCCGGTGTTCGATGTAAACGTCTAGCGCGTCCTTGTAGCTCACCTGTGGAAACGAAACATGAAGGAGGGAGGGGAGGGGGGGACCGACGGGGTGGAGGCGGGGGGGGCAGCCCCGGGACGGACCCCCCCCCCTGCGTGTGCCGCCCCCCGCCCCGCCCCCTCTCCTTTCTCCCCGGGGAAAGGCTTGACCCACCAACCCACCTCCCGGCGTCTGGATTCCGGCAGGAGCTCCGAGACGGCGTCGGCGAAGATCCGCTGGTAGCGCTTGGCGTTCTCGCAGGCCGCGTCCACCAGCTCCGGCTCCTCCTCGGCCACGTCGTCCAGGTCCACGTAGAGAGCCACCTGCTCCCGGTGGGCCAGCGACGCCTGGGGGTCACGGGGGGAGGGAGGGGGGAGGGGAGGGGGGGTCAGGGGAAGAAGGGCCTCGGGGTGGACCCCCCCCACACCCACCCACACCGGACCGGCCCCTTCTGCCCCCCCCTCCTTGAGACGCCCCCGCCCCCCACTCACTCACCAGCTGCTCCCGGTAAGGGAAGGCCTTCTTCTTGGCCCCGCCGCCGCCTCCGCCTCCCGCCCGGCAAAAGCCCTCCAGGAAGGCCCGAACCTTGGCTGGGAAGAAAGAAAGAAGGGGGGAACAGAGAGAGAGAGAGAGAGAGAGACCCCGTCAGGACCCCCAGGCAGGAAGGAAGGCAGCCCTCTCGCTCGCCCTCTCCCTCGGCCGCCTCCCTTTCCCTCACCGCGCTCGCCCGCGTAATCCCCGCCGCCGCCGCGCTTCCCTGCCGCCGCCATTTCCCCCGCCTTTGCTTTTTCCCGCGCTCTGGGGCGTCCCGGCCCCTCCCTGTCACGTGGCAGGAAGAGGGGGCGGGCTTTTCTAGGCCCCGCCCTCGCTCCTCCGGGGCATGCGCAGACAGGCGCTGCCGCCGCCGCCCGCGATGTTGCCGCAGGTCTTCATCGTGTCGTCCAAGGGCGACCGACTCCTCTACAAGGACCGTATCCAGCGGAGGGCGGGCTTCCCTCGGAAGGTCTCGCTCCCACACTGTGGGTGTGGCCAGGGAGGGGGTGGGCGCGGTTAAACGGCTGCACTTCAACGGGGGCTTTTGTGGATCAAGCCCACTCCTTCGTCAGACCTTGAGTAGTTCCCTCCCAGGCTGCTCCCCTTTTCCCTTCCAAGAGGGAGGAGGGCTGCCTCAGCCTCGCCCCACCCCGGGCGCCCCTGCCTGGACCCACCGGGAAGGAGGGGGGGAGGGGGGGAGGAGGGGTCTCCTCCGGAGAAAAGGGAGGGGGCGGGGGGGCCCCAGTCAGTGTTACTCTTCTCGGAGGAGGAGCCCTCCATCCACTGCCTCTGTCTGTCTCGGGGGGCCCCCAGCAGGCGTCCCGGGGGGGAGGGGCCACTAAGGGCGGGGGCGGGGGGGGCGGGCGGCCGTTCAGGGTCCCCCCCGAGGAGGGAAGCCCCTCCCTCCCCGGTCTTTTCGGCCTCCGCCGCCCCCCCGCCGTGGCGCGCGCTCCCCGCCTTCCACCGCCTTCGTTGTCCTCCTTAACCTTCCAGTCCGTGGCGACGGAGGAGGAGGAGGAGGAGGAGGAGGAGGAGGAGGAGGGGGCTGCTCCGAGCTGGTGGAGGCCTTTTGCCGCAAGATCAGCGCCCTGCCCGCCGGCCAGGCCCCGGTCTTCATGGTAATCATACTAAGGGCGGTGGAGAGGGGTGGGGGTGGGGACCCCGGCCTCCCTCCCTCCCTCCCTCCCCCTGCTGCCCGGGCCTTATTCTCCTTCCTCTCCTTCCTTCCTTCCAGCCGGCCCGCCCGGGGCTGCATTTCGCACACGTGCGACGCGCTGGGCTCTACTTCGTGGCCACCGTCCTGCCGGGCGCCTCCCCGTTCGTGGCGGTGGAGTTCCTCCACAGGTGAGAGGGCGAAGGGGGCGGGGGTGGGGTGGGGGGGCCCTGCCTGAGGAGGATGGTGGATGCCCCCCTCCTCACTCCCCCTCCTCCTTGGTCCCTCTGGGCAGGTGGGTGACGCTCTTGAACGACTCCTGCGGCCCCCTGAGCGAGAAGACGGTCAGCCTGAACCTGGCGCTCATCTACGAAGTCCTGGAAGAGCTGCTGGTGCGTCGCTTCCAAGTGGGATTGGGGGCAGGCAGGAGAGACCAACTCCTCCGTGTGTGTGTGTGTGTGTGTGTGTGTGAGAGAGAGAGAGAGAGAGAGAGTGAGAGTGAGAGACTGCAGGGGGGCGGGGGCCCTCTTCACCCCACAGCCACCCCTTCTCCTCCCACGAGCCATAGGGATGCAGCCTGTGCATGGCCTCCATCTCCCCAATTCCACCCGTGTTAAGGTGCTCCGTTCTATGCTGCTTCTGCCAGAGCACCCACGGGCTGCCCTTGTGCCAGACCCTGTGCTCTGCGAGGGCCAGAAAAGGCCCCCAGGCACCTGCCTCTGCTCCTGGACCCCCCTCCTGTCAAAGAAGCCCACCTCCCTGCTGCTTTCCTTGGGGCAGGTGGAGGCTGCCTCTTGCAGAAAGGGCTTCGGGGAAGGTGTGGGGTGCCAATTCCGTTCCCAAAAACCCCCTTTCCTCCCCCTCAGGATTATGGCTACGTTCAAACCACAACTCCCGAAGTGCTCAGGAATTTTATCCAGATGGACCCTGTGCTGAGCCAGCCCTTCAGCCTCCTGGACCTGAACTCCGTGGGCCTGGTGAGTCCGCAGGAGGAGGTGGTTCCGGCCACCCACCTCTTCTGTACGGCCCTCAACCCAAGGCAGGGGACCCTTTCCAGCCCCACCTGCCACACCTGTCCACCCTCTCTCGGTTGCAGTTTGGAGCAGACACCCAGCAGAGCAAGGTCGCCCCCAGCTCGGCAGCCGCCCGTCCCGTCGTCCTGTCCCTGCGAGGGAAACAGGTATGCACCGTGGCAGCCTCTGGGGTGGGGGCTTTTCCCTCTGAACCGCCTCCTCCCGCGGGGGGGCAGGGCAGTTCCCCACAGCTCCGGCCCGAGCAGGGGCCTCTCCCAGAGCAGACCAGGTCTTGCATGGCCCACAGGGCGCTCTTCCCTCTCCGGTGTTAAAGCCTCTTCCTGCCCCTCCCGCCCTTTCCTCAGGTCTCACAGCCAGAAGTCTTCCTGGATGTCGTAGAGAGGCTCACGGTCATCATTGCAGCTAATGTGAGTGGGTGGCAGAGGGCTTGCAGGGACCCCCCCTCCCCCCAGTGGGGCTGACCTTCCTTGGGGCCTGCCTAGAGAGGAAGGAGGGAGCCTCCCGTTTCCTCTCCTCCCAGGGCACCCCGATGAGGATGGACGTCCAGGGGGAAATCCGGCTCAAGAGCTTCTTCCCAGGCTGCTCCGGTGAGTGAGGAGGAGGAGGAGACCACCTACCTGAGGGCCTTCCTACTCCTCCCCCCCTCCCCCAGCTGGCACACCCGGGGGGCACTTTGGACTGATTCTTCTGCCCCGCAGGGCTCCTCCTGACCATTGTTTGCCAAGGGTGCCACTTAGAGCAGAAACGCAGCCTGCAAAGACGGCACATCCCTGCCGGTGGCTCAAGGGCCCCTCCCTCCCTGCCCAAGCCTGGCCCTCCCTGGAAAGGCCCTTCAGTCTCTTGGGGCTGGTTCTCTGCCCCCTGCAGAGTCCTCCAGAAAGGGCCCGGAGCGGGGGGGGGGGCACTGCGGAGAAAGGCTCTTCTGGCCCGAGGGCCCTGGGGCCAGGCAGACCCGCAGGTGGGTGGAGCACGTGGTCTCCAGGCCATGGGGCAATTGGGAGGGGGGGCAGAACAATGTGGGCAATGCCACCCCTTGGAGCAATCTTTGCTGGGCCCAGCTTGGCCTGCCAGGAAGGGCCGGATCCGGCTCCCTGAACTTTACCTTCCCTTGCAGAAATGCGGATTGGCCTCACCGAGGAGTTCTGTGTGGGCAAGAGGGAGCTCCGAGGTAAGTGGATCCTCCCCCCTCCCCAGGGAAAAGGCCCCCCCTTGCCCTTTGACCCATCCCCCCCCTCTGCCCTTTGCTCCCTGCCAGGCTACGGTGCGGCTGTCCGTGTGGATGAATGTTCCTTCCACAGCTCCGTGAAGCTGGAGGAGTTTGAGCAGAGTCGGGTCCTCCGGGTGAACCCAAGCCAAGGGGAGGTAAAGGTGCCCCTTCCCCTGGGGGTGGGGGTGGGGGGTGGGAAGGCAGAGGGCCTTGGGTGGTGGTGGTGGTGTTTGGGGTTTTTTTTTTTTTTTTGGGGGGGGGGGGGGGTTGTGAGATCCGCCATCCATTCCTGAGCCCTTCTTTCCCTCCCAGCTGACCCTGATGCAGTACCAGCTGGCCGACGACATCCCGGGGCCCCTCCCCTTCCATCTCTTCCCCACCATCAGCCATGACCCGAATGGCCGGTGAGTAGCCACAGGGCCAGGGGTGCCCCCCCCCCCCGCCCGGTGTGGCCAAGGACCAGGCCTGACTCCCCTGGGCATTTCTCACTCTCTTAGGATCCAAGTCTACCTCAAGCTTCGCTGTGACTTACCTCCCAAGAGGTAATGAACTAACTCCCCCCCTCCTTGGTTTATTAAAAGGGGGGGGGGGGTGTTTGAGGAGGGGCCAGTTTATCCGCTCAGCCTGTTTTCCTCCTCTGCAGCCACGCTGTCAACGTCTGCCTCCACCTCCCAGTCCCCAAGGCGACCCTGAGGTAAGCCAGGCCATCTCTCCCCCCCCCCCCAGCCTGCTCTCAAGGGAGGGGCAGTGGATAGAGCCTGGGGCTGGAGGGGGCGTGTGTGTCTTTCTGCTGGTATCTGGGCCCCCACCCACTGGTGTCTCTGGCCCCCTCTTCCTCCCCAACATCCACTGTCTGTCTGGTCTCCCCCCTCCGGCCTCCCCGACCCCCCAGCTTCTCCCAGGAGCTGAGCAGTCCAGAGCAGACGGCCTCCTTGCAGGCCACCACCAAGTCCGTGGAGTGGGTCGTGCCCCGGGTCCAAGGGGGCTCTCAGCCTTCTGCTCTCTTTAAGGTAGCCCTGGGCCTACCCTGGGTGGGCGGGCGGGCAGAGGGGGCTGCCAGAGGTAGGTGGGGCTCCTCCCGCCCCGCCCCCCCCCCCCAGCTCTCTCTCTCTGCCTCCTTCTCCTCTGCAGTTGGAGGTGCCGGGGCTGAGCCGGGCGGGCCTGCTGGAGTTGGGCCCGGCCAACCTGGCCTTTGAGCTGCCGGCCTACACCTGCTCTGGCCTCCAGGTCCGCTTCCTGCAGTTCACAGGGCCACAACCCGGCCTTCCCCACCGCTGGGTGCGGTACCTGACCCACAGCGACTCCTACGCCCTCCGGCTCAATGCTGGGTAAGGCCGGCCTCTCGGGGGTGGGGGGTGTCGGCCCCTTGCCAACGGGCAGCCCTGCCCCCTCCCCAGCCCAAAAGACGCTTCTTCAGCCGCCAGTGGGTTTATTTCTCAGCCAAGAATAAGAACAAGAACAGCAGCAACTGCAGACCAGCAAACCCAAAGGGGCTTCTCAGAACTCTTCTGGCCAGAAGCGGCTCCGGACAAAGCCCTGGCAGGGAAGGGAAGGCTCAAGGGCAACCCGTAGAAACGACCCCCTGGGAAACGGGGAGCCCGTCCGGGGCCCAAACCTCACCAACGGGCGAGGGGGCCGGAGGAGAGCACAACAACCGGAAGGCCACGGCCACTGGGAGCCGGCTCTGGAGAGGCCCTGAAGCGCTAGGAGGAGCCTGCAAGGGGGGGGGAGGGAAGAAGAGGAGGAGGAGGAGATGCTGGGGGGGGGGAACCCCCACCCCCACCCCTGTAACCCTCGCCTCAGGCTTCCATCTCAGCCATTCTGTGGAAGGCCAGGGCTGGGAAACAAGGCGAGGGCAGATTCCCCCCCCCCCCCCCACACACACACCTGCCCCTCCTCTATTGGGTCAGAGTCCCAGAACTGCAGGGGGAGGGGGGAGGAGAGAAACACCCCCAGGAAGGCTGGAGCTCCGCCCTTTTTTTGCCACCCCTCCTCAGAGCACCCGGGGGGGGGGGGAGGGGGGCTCCATCTCACCAGGGAGGGAGTCTGTCTCTCTGGGTGAGGCCAGGCCCACCCGGAGATGGTCAAGGCCCTCCCCCAACTCCAGGTGGGAGGGGCCAGGGCTCCCCCCCCCCCCCCGGGCCATCCCACACACCCGGTCTGGTGGGGCCTCCCTCCTGTTACCTTGCCCAGAGCCCAGGCCTTCCTCCTCCTCCTCTCCAACTGGTGTTAGTTGCAGCCTGTGGGGAAGAAGCACGAGGGACCCCCTCAGACCCAAGGGGGGGGGAGGGCCTTTGCCCCCACGCCTCCCTCCCTCCCTCCCGGCCCACCTCCAGCCCACGGGGCTTTGTAAGACCTTTGCTTTCTTCCTTTCAGGACTTGAATGTTCTTTCCACAGCTCCATTCAACACTGACCATTAAAGGGGGGGGGGGGAGATCTGGTTTGTGAGGGGTTTTGGCTGAGGAAAAACAGGCTCAAAAGCAGGGGCTGTGGAGCCCCCTGTCCTGCCCCCCGAAGCACCCCTCAAACCCTCTTCCCACCCCTCCTGAGGCAGCCCCTACTTCTGACGCAAAAAGGGAACCCCTGTTGACACGGAGGAAGCCTCAGAGACCATTAACACCCTGGTCTGACTCATTCACATGCACACGGGGGGGGGGGGGGAGGCGTCTGCCCCACATTGGGGGGGGGGGTCATGGCTCTCGCTCTCTTGCGTAGGCCAAGCAAAGGCAGGAACAGCCACTTTCTGCAGGGCGGAGGGTTAACCTAAGCTCACCCAGGCGGGGGTCAGCGCCCCCCCCAAAAAAGCCCTTCTACCTGAAGAAGCCAAGGTCTCTCCCCCCCCCCCAACTGCCCCTCACCTCTGTCCAAGCTCTGGCTCAGAGCCCCAGGCGGACTCTTCCTCCTCCTCCTCCGGTCCCAGCCCAAGAAGGGCTGGAGGCAGCCCCTCCCCCCTCTGGAGGGCAGGGGTCAGGGGGGGCTGCTGGGGGTCACTGGCACTGGAGGGGGGGCTGCCTTGGCCATCATGGTCTTGCCACCAGGAGCCCAGCCTGCAAACAACACCAACAAGCCTTGCCACCAGCAGGTGAAGAAGCCCAGATTGTGCTTCTCAGGTGGGGGTGGGGGGGTGTTTGCCCCCTCCCCGCTCAGCCCCCTCACCTCTGTCCCGACTCCTCCAGTCCCAGGTGAAGTGCAGAAGAAGGCGGTGGGGGCTGCTTCCCCCTCAGGGCGGTGGAGGAGAGCAGAGGCCCCCGCAGGGGGCTGGAGGGACCACTCCTGGTCTCAGGGGGCCCTGAGGGAGGCAAGGGAGACGGGAGGGATGTGACGGGAGTTTCCACCCTGGGCAACGACAAGACCAACCCAGCCAGCCTGGGCCCCTCTGCCAGGCCTTCACTACCCCCCCCCCCCAAACCCCGCCACCCCCCGGTGCCCTGCTCTCCCCCACCGTCCAGGCGTCTCCGCTTGGGGGCCAATCGGGGCCTCGGCTCGAGGTCTGGGTTGGGGGACATCAGGTCCTGGGGGGAACTCAAGGAACGCTGGTAGAGCAGGAAGGAGGCCCAGCTGGGTGGGCCGCTGGCCCCCAAGGAGAGGCAGGCCTGTTGGGACTTCTTCAAGTAGGCCAGCCTGGAAGAGGGGGTGGTAGACAAAGGTCAAAGGTGGCAGAGAAGAAAGGTTCTCCCCTGCTGTGCCCCCCTTCTTCTGCCCCCCCCCCCCCACTCACAGCAGGGCTTTGTCTGGCTCCATCAGCCTCGGGGAGAATTCGCTCAGTAGCTCCAGGAAGGGCAGGTTGAGCAGAGGCAGCCGGGCTGGGGGGGGGCTGCTGCTGCCACTGCTGCTGCCGGGGGCTCCTCCTCCTCCGCTTGGGTCCTGGAAGGCAAACTTGATCCCGGCCCTGAGGCAAAGGAGAAGAGAGGCAGGGAGGGGGTCTTACCACCACCCCTTCCTTCCTTCCCCCACCCTCCTGGCCACATGGCCGGCTGAGGCTCTAGGCGCCCAGGACCCCCCCTCCCCACGCCCCCCCTCACTTGTGCAGGGCCACCAGGGCTGAGCGGTTCTGCAGCTGGTGCAGTCCAAAGAGCAGAGAGAAGCGCCGGGCCAAGTCACGGGCCTCCAGAAAGGATGCAGAGTCCACGCCTGCCGGTCCCTCTTCCAGCAGCAGCTGCGTCCACAACTGCCCAGGAGAGATTGTTTGTTCGTTAGCCCCCTCCCCCTCCAGCTATGCCAATGGGCCACCCAGAAGCCCCCATCCCCCTCTGCACCCCCCCAATACCTGCTGCAGGCTGAGGACCAACGTCCGAGCCCACTCGTTCCGGTCAATCTGCCGGGTCCGGTTCAGGGTCTCCTTGATGATGTCCCCGTAGTCACGGTAGAACTGGAGGGAGGGAGGGAGGAAGAGGTGGAGACGACATTTGGGAGGAAGAAGGCTCCCCCCCAAAAGGGAGACAAACACTCCTCAGGCAGGGGTGGGATGGCCAATGTTTTACTACCACACCGTGGCCAGAGCCAATGTCATGGGCAGGACCATGTGACCTGGTGGGCAAGGCCAAAGTTGGTCATGTGACTTTAAATTTCAAAATAAAAGATAAAGCAACACTACTAAAACTAACAATTTTCCACACTATAAGACATTAAAATTATGGTCATTTTTATGCATTTTCTATGTATTGATTTTTTTGTGACTTGCTGTTTTAAGTAAAAAAAAATACAAAAAGCTAGTTAACCTTGTGCATTTAATACTTAATACGTGAACAGTTAACAAGAGGGAGACAAAACTAGATTTTATTTACAATATGAATGAAAAACTACAGAATTGTTTGAGAATGGCTGTACAGTAAAAACCTGGCCTAAAGAAGAGCTCCTCCACCTCCTCCTCGCTTAGAGCCTCACTTGCTTAAAGAGCAGACCTTTCTCTGAATGCTCAACCAAAACCTCACTTAACGAAATTAGGGTTCAAAGCCCCCTTGGCTCCCATGATGCGCGGGAGGGAGGGAGGCCCCTGAGCAAAGGCCACCTTGGAGCCATTGCCCGAGCGAGGCGGCCGCATGGAAGAGGGCCAAAGGACAGCCATGCCCAACTGCATCGCCTGGCAGTCCCTGACCTCCACCTGGGCACAGTTGCTAGTTTGCCCTCCCATTCCCCCCCCCCCCCGGAAGTCCTGTGCATCTGAATCAAGGGCCATTTCCTCCTCCTCCTCCTCATGGTCCTCCTCCGTGTCTTGTCTGAGAAAGTTCTCTTGCGCTTCGGTAGACTGAACTACCAGTTTCCATAGGAAAACACGTGTGTGCAAGCCCCCCCCCCCCCCCCGCGTGTGCCCTTTCTCTGCAGAAATCCTTAGGAAGGAGATGGGAGGGGAGGAGGAGGGCCGGCTGGCCCTGCTAGCGAGGGCCAGCTTTGGATGGAAGGGAGGGGGGAGGGAGGGATCCACCCATCCATCCTCTCTTCTTGAAGGAAAAGCAGCCTTTTCACAGCAGCTCCGTTGTTTGTTTTTCAGAACACTTTCTCAGTTGCCTTCAGCTTCTCCTGGCAGGAGAGTGGGAAAGCAGAAAAGGAGGGGGCCCTGGTTCCCCCCCCCTCTTCCTGGGCTCTCAGGCCACTGGACTTTGGCAGTAAAGGGAGGGTGTGCATGCGTGCGCGCGCATGAGGAACCAAGCTGGGAGAACAGATCTACTAATACAGGGGTGTCCAAGCTTTTTGGGCTGCAGGCCAATCACATGGCGGAGTGGGGCGGTCACGTGGTTCCTCCCACCGGAAGTGGAAGGAAATCACGGCCACACCTGCACATAACACTGCACGTGTTTTACTTCCGCTTCTGGGAGCGGCGTGGGCTGCATGGAATGGCGCTGCGGGCCAATCCCATCCCGTGCGCCATAGTTTGGGGGGCCCCCTGTGCTAATACTTCCTTCCTGCAACACTTGTCGGAGGGCAGAAGGATGATAGAAGAGTCAGCAGGGATGAGGATTGGGGGGGGGGGGCTGTCTGTCTCCTCCCTCTGCAAAGCAAGAGGCAGCCGAGGCAAAATAAATCCCCTCCTGGGCAGGGAAAGCAAGGGGGCTCAGCTCAGCCTCAGGGCAAGGAGAAGCCCACCCCCCACCCCAGAAGTGAGCCCACCCCTGGCTGCCCGGCGGGGGGAGGGGGGCTGCTGAGCAGGCCTAGGTTACAGGAGGCAGCCTCCCTCCCCTCCCACCATGCCACACCTTGGAGTAGTACTTGAAGACGTCGGAGGCGGCACTCAGGTCCAGGACTCCGTAGACAATGAGCTTGCAAAAGCCAGCCAGCAGGGAGCGGCGCTGGTGGAGCTCCTCAATCTGGCCTTCCTCCTCCTCCTCCTCCTCCTCCCCTCCTGAGTTGATGAAAAGCAACGAAAGGGGTGGGGCTGTTCGGTTGGTCCCCTCGAAAGCAGCAGACCATCCCCCCCCCCCCAGCATCCTCACACCCCCCCCCCACCTGCTACCTGTGGCCTGGCTGTGGTTAAAGACCCGGTCCATGAGGAAGCCGGCCAGTTGCGACTGCAGCGAGGGCTCCGGCCGATAGACCAGTGGCCACAACTCCTGGCGCCCTCCCTGGGTCAGCTGTGGCCCAAAGACCACGAGCAGGTCACTCAGCAGCACAAAAGCCTGGGGGGGGGGGGAGAGAGGAAGCCATGCCATGCAGTGCAAGGGACTCGGGAAGGGGCTGAACTTTGGAAGCCCCCCCCCCCTCAGACATCCCACTCCCTTGGGTCTAAAGTGGCCCTGTGTGGAGGAGGAAAAGCAGGCCTGGCCCAGAGCCCCAGGTCAGCCCGGGTGCATGGAAAGGCAGGTGAGGGAACTGGGAGGGACGGGACGGGACCAGGGGGCCATTTCCTACACACACACACACACAGACACCCGGCCCAAACCCTCAAGCCCGCCCTGGGCTGGGCCCCTCTCGTTCCTCTGGGATCCCTCCCTTCCTCCCTGATTAGCCCGGACTTGGGAGAGCGGCCAGGAGTGGAATCGGGGCCCTCATCCTGCCAAGGTCTGACTGAGAGCAACACATGGGACTTAGAGATGGAACCCCCCCTCCCCAATCTCTCTCTCTCTCACACCCACACCCACGGGGGGCTTTTGTGGAAGACAGTTTGGAAACATCAGCCGGACAATTATCAAAGGGCGGAGGTGCTGCCGGGCTCCTGGCTGGGAGGGAGGCCCAGCAAAGCCCAACGTCCCCTGCTGCAGGAGCCCCTTCTGGGCCCAATGCAGAGTCCTGGTTACGACCCCCTGAAAGCCCACATCCCTCCCTCCCTCGCTCACCTGCTCCTGGACACGGGGGTCTAGCTCTACAAGGCAGCTCTGGCACAGGGAGAAAAACTGGCCCACTTTCTTCTGGAGGCTGCTGAGCAATTCCTGCGGGAAGGATAGGGCAAGGGTCAGAAAGGTGTGGCCCAAGGGGACCCCCGTCCCCCCCACCAGAAAACCCCACCCCATCCCATGCTCACCTGGGCAGAAAGGGGTCCTTTGGCAGTCGGCCAGAGGGCCAGGTCCCAGAGCAAGGAGAAGTGGCAGCAGGTCATCGCAGAGACCACTACCTGTGCGGGGGAGTCAGGAGAGAGAAGTCGGGGTGTGTGTCTCCCCCCTCCCCAGGAAACAAAGGAGGAGGAAGGGCGGTAAGACACACACACACACCGAGGGCCCCCCCCCCCCTGGCATACCTCCGGAGGGACCTCGCCAGTTTCCACTCTGCGGCGCAGGAGGAGGGCGCAAGGCTCAAAGAAGCGCCAGGGGGTCAAGTCATGGGCGCTGCAGGCAAAAGAGAAGAAGAAGGGGGGGCAGTGCTCCTGTGCGCCCAACTTGCGCTCCCAGGAAGAGACTTCCCGGCCAGGCCAGCAGAGGAAGGCCTGGAAGCCAATAGGCTTCCTCCATGGCCGGCTCCTTCGCCCAAGGCTATGGGACAGAGAGGGCTGGCCAGACTGCCTCCCACCCCCACGGGATGCCCCCCCTCCCCCGGACTATTGGGATTCAGAGCCACAGAGCTGGCCTCCCCCTCACCTGTGGAATATGGCCAGGCGCTTCAGAGTGGCAGCCATGCTGTACACCTCCTCCTCCTCCTCCTCCAGAAATGAAGAAGACTTTTGGGAAAGAAGACAGTCCACGTGGGACTTTGGCCTCCTCCTCCTCCTCCAGGGGTTTCTGACCGGCACGGACAGCCGGTGGCACGTTCTGGGAGAGAAGCTGTGTGTTGTGTGCCCCCCCCCCCGTTTCACCCTGTGGATGCTAAAAAACCCTGCAACGGGGGGTGGGAAACTGGCGACCTCCGTGAGCCCCACATCCCAGGACCCCCAAACCTGCTGCTGCAAAGGGGGCAGGCAGTGCTACTGTCCACAGCAGGTTCAGTGGGGGGGGGGGGGCACAGAGAGTTCCAAGCCGGGTGGAAGGAGGGCCGGGGAAAGTGGGTGCCCACCCCAAGCCCTGGCTCAGAACCACCCGGAGGGGGGTGGGGGGTGCGAAAGGCTCCCGCTGGTCTGTTTAAACAAGGGGGGCAGGCGCACCTCTTTAGCCAACATTTGCGAAGGCAGGGAATGAATGGAAGGAGCCTCGTTACTGGGGGCTCTTAAGTCCCCCCCCCCGATGTGTCATGAGGCTAATTAAGCCTCCGGAAGAAGGGGACTTGCTCCATTGAAGCTCACGTTAAAATAGAGCCCTTTGTCTCTTAAGGGGCCACACGGGTTGGGTCTTTTCGGTTTCTCCTCTGATGCGCCTGCATAGGCAGCGGCCACTTCAAAAGATTAGCCAACAACGTCATTCAGAAGTCATCAAATGTTAAGCAGGATGAATTAATTCAGAATCAAAAGGAGACCCTTTTGCCTAACGTGGCCTCTTAAGGAAAGGGCAGCAGGACAGAAAAGGAAGAGAGACGTCCGAGAGAACCCCCCACCCCCACCCCCCAGGTTAGACGCAGGGCTGCAACTTGGGAGGGGGGGCCTCAGCCAACAACTGTAATTGAAAGGGGGGGGGAGAACACCACCCTGTCCAAGTAGGACTCGGCCATGGTCGTCAGGTGGGGCTGAACAGACCCCCACCCCACCCGCCCTACTCTCACTTTGGGAGCACTCTCCTGCCCTTCCCCCCCTCTCTCACACACACACTCTCTCTCTCTCTCTCTGCCAGTGAGTGCGTGTGATACCTGGAGCAGTTCCATGGCTCTGTACTGGAGCTTGTCTGCCAGATGGTCCACCAGGCGGCTGCGAGCAAAATCTGCCCGAGCGTAGAAAGCCAGTTCCGGGGAGCAGAGCAGGTGGAGGGTCTGGGCAGCTGCCTCCAGCACCGCCCGGGCCGTGTGCTTCTCCACCACTTCCTGCAGCTGGGTCAGCAGCAGTTCCAAGTACTGGGAGGGAGAAAGAGAGAGGAGTGGTGGTGGGGAGGGGAGGGGGGAGGCTCTTGCACCTGGCAGGTGGGCAGGCTCGGCTGGCCAGAACTCCACACCTGCCTCTCCTTCTTTATCCAGGGACAGGACCGAGCAACCACCTAATAAGGGTTGTTTTAACGGCCACAGGGAATGAGGATTGCTCAGTCTCTTCATTAGGATACAACCCGAGCTTGACGTTGTTTGTGTGTCTAACTGTCAACCCTACGTGAGGAGAAGAGTCGGAGGGGGAGAGAGAAGGGAAGGACACGCAGGAGCCCTTGTGGCCTTCAGGGTGGAGGGCTGGTCCTGGTTTGGGGCTGCGTGTTTGCCAGTCGTGTTGGCAATGCTGTCCGTATCCATGGGATCCTGGACGCTGAAAAGCAGGGAGGTTTCATCTCTCCATCTGCAAAGAGCCCGGTTGGGAATTTGGGTCTATTTTTCAGAGAACGATTCCCACCCCCACCCCCACCCCCACCCCGTATGCTGCTAATGCTGTAGGAGAAACAGCTGATAACAGCACACTGGCTGGCATGGATTGGCCTCTCTACAGAGTCCAGGCCTCAATGTTGTTACAGGAGCCATTTGGGATTCCCTGGACAGAGAAATCAATAAATGCTGCCATAAACCTAAAGAACTCTGGGAAGAAGGCAAGGGAGCCTGGCCTGAGGTGGAGCGGAAGAGATTCCTTCAGAGAAACCCAGGGAGGGAAGCCTGTCTGTCTCTCTGTATCCCTCCGCCCCCCCCCCCCCCCCCCGGTCAAGATGTGCTTAGAACCGGGGGGGGGGGGAATGGGGGGTCATGCGAAATAACAGCTTTTGCCTGAAGAAGTCCTTTTGGTCTGAACAGTGTTTCTCTGGGTTCTTCTGGAATAGGAGTCTGTGGTTCAGGCATATCAGAAGAAGAAGAAAAATCCACTGTAGCGCTTTAAAGACTAACTGCTATATTTTTACTGACACAATTACAACAATCAAGTTGTAAAATACTTCAAAGAAAAGATTTTAAAAAATTAACCACTGTAGATAAATAGGTACCACTTCACAGGGAAGGACACAGTGTTCTGTCTAGTCATGCCTGCCATACGTTCCTGGAAACGTCTGCAGACACAGTGCTGGCTCTTTGGTTGTAAGCGGAGCACCGAAACCTAGAGTCAGATACGACTGGCTTCCGGGCTAGAGAGACCGTGACCTTTAGCTAAGGCCCACCAGATCAATGTCTCTTCTCTAAGTTGTCATGTGTCCAACACTTGCCGTGAGGTGAGGCCGGGTAGCCTTAGGGAAAGACAGTGGGCTCTTTCTGGCCCACCTTCTTCCCTCTGGAAGAGGAGATTGTTGTGCCATCCCTCCCCCGCAGGGACTCAGGAAGGGAATTCCGAAGCCAAGGAGGAGGAGGAGGAGGGCCTTCCCCCAAGCCCCCCCTCCACCCACCACCCACCCCCACCCCCGCAGCGCTCAGGCTTGGGCCCCTCCTCCTTGCGGAAGAGCCACTATGGCCCCAGGGTGCACCCCTTGCCGTTTCCAAGGCGAAGCCCCATAGAGGAAGAGTTACAGCAGCCGAACCTCCAGGCTCCAGTGGAAGGGGCCCCTCCTACTGCCATTCAGCACACGCGCCCCCCCACGTGGGCCTCACACTCCACCCTTGCTCAGAGAGAGCATTCTTGAGCAGTTCCCTTCCCCATCTCCTTCCCTTTGCTCTACTTCATCCCGAGGAGGAGGAGGACGAGTGTGGCCCCCCATCATGCTTACCCAGGTGACGATAATTTCCACATCTGCCAGAGGACTTCATCCCTGGCTCTCCCAAGCTCCACTCTATAAATGGAGTTGGAGCCCCTTCTCTGCTGTGGGGCTTGGAGTGGGGCGGCGGGGGGGGGGAGGGGTCCCCAGGTAGGGCTGTCCCTTACTTTCTCTAGGCGGCCTGTACTGTAAAGAGCCAGGTCAAAATACTGCGGAGCTTCCAAGAGGGGCACCACTTTCTCCGCGTCTGCTGAGAACTGCCAAGAGAGAAGGAGAAGGAAAGGAAGAAGGCCCTGAGGAGGAGGAGGAGGAGGAACCAAGAGCCAACTCTGGGTGCCCCCCTGCCCCACCCCCCGCATGCATTGCCTGTGGCAGCAGGGCCTTCCCTGGCCAAACGGAAGGTCTTCCGGGCCTTTCTCTCCCACCCCACCCCAGTGGCTCACCTTGGCTATCAGCTGGGGCAGGAGCGGAAGGAGGTGCAGGCTGAGCCTCAGGCGCTCCTCGGCTTGCACTTTGCGCTCCCGAGCAGAGAGTGCCTGGCGGGAGAGGAGAGAGGAGAGGGAGGGGAGAGAGGGAGGGGAGGAGCCTGGTGGGCCCAGCGGGAGAAGACCCCCCACCCCCTCTGGATACCTTCTTTCCAGAGGCCCTGCCAGGGGGTGGGTGGCCCTCTGTGGCCTGGCGCATGCTGGCCACCAGGAGCATAACAAGAGCGCCTTCCTGTCGGTCATCCAAGGCTGGTGAGAGAGAGAGAGAAGAGTTTAGCCGTCCAATGGGTGGGGTAGGGGGCTTCCCTCCCCCCCCCATGTCTGTCTAAGCCTCTAAGGCAGCCAGGGTCAGCTAACTCCTGGGTCAGAAAGCCACAACAGCCACCTTGCAACTCTCAAGGAGACCACGCAGCCACATTTCCAGCAAAGCTGCAGTTATCCTTGGTACTGCCATCAGGAGCCACTTCAGGGGGACAAAAGAGGAGGAACCAGGCAGCCTCACACGCCAGAACTCCACAAAGTGGCCACAAAGCCCTACCACAAGCCAACAGAACGCGGTTTGGACGATGGGAAATTTGGGGGGGGAGGGGGGTGTCCACAGGCAGACTGCCACAGCCGCAAGGCAATCCAGGACGGTCACAATGGATGGAAAAGGAGCCCGCTGGTGGGGACAGGGAGCAGGGCCTCTTCCCCCTCTGGGCAGGGGCAGCTCGGCCTGGGCCTGAGTCGTGCTCTCAGGCAAAGGTTTAGGCAGAGCTGAGCTCCCTTGGGCTGCTGGCCCACCCACCCACCCACCCACCCACCCAGCGGAAGGTGCCTTAAGAACATTACAAGAAGGGAAGGGAAGGTTAGACTTGTTGGGGAGACATAACGTGGAGTAGACAAACGCCGACTTGCTCCAAAAGGAAGAACTAAATCTATACATCACTTTGAATTGCCTCCCCACCTGCCATAAAGGCCCCCCCCCCTCCATTTGAATTTTCAAAGCTGCACAAACGGCAATGCAAAGGATTTTTCTGGGAAAGATCAACAGGAACAGGTAGGTGACCTACCGTAAACATAGTTCTCCGAGGGCTCCTGTGAGCATTAATACTAATGGGTTTACTCTCACGCATGGGCAGAGTGGTCAGTTTCCCCAAGCGCCACCTTGCCCACTCCCCTGTGGGCCCACAACAACGGCCTGACGGGAGTTAGTTTGTGTTCTGGTTTGGCTGTTTTATGTGGTTGCATTTTATAATTTTTATTGTACTGTTGTTGTTTTGACTGTAAGCCGCCCTGAGTCGCCTCGGTGAGTGGGCGGCAATGTAAATCTAAATAAATAAATAATAAATAAATAAATTTTATGATAGAAAAGGCCTTTCTTCTCAGCATGCCTAGCGCCATCCACTGCCCTCCTTCTCCAGGCTCATTTGCATTGCTGTGGAGAAGGGTGGTCTTCAATGATGAGAGGGGAGGTAGGGCGGCACGTATGAATGCTCACAGGACCACTCATGGGCCGAGCTCACGGCCACGGCTTGGTTGGGAAGGACGCCGGGGGTGCCCAGGGTCCTTCCCAACCACGCGGCCCCTGCAAAGGGCGCAATGCCAGCGTGTTTGGGGAGGGCAATGGGGAGACCCCGGTCTCTCCCCCAACCACACCGGCACTGCAAGCTTCACAGCGCCAGTTTGGTGGTGGTGGGGGAACAGGTGTGCCCGGTCTCCCCCCAACCAAGCCGGCGGTCTGACGCTCAGAGCACCAGTTTGGTTGGGGTAAGGGTCCACGCACCTGCTCTCTCCCCAACCAAACTGGCACTCTGAGCCTCTGTAATCTCTGCCCCAAAGCCCGCAGGGCTGGTCTCTAGTCCTGTGGGCTTTGGGGCAGAGATCAACGTTGGGGAATTTGAGGCAAACTTTAGAATCGCACAACATTATCTTAACATTGTGCGGTGCAAATGTTTGCCTCAAATTCCCCAACGTTATCCGGTTCTAGCCTTGTCCGGGACAAACACTAACCAGGGTATTCCTGAATTTTTTGGAATAGTATCCATGTTAGTCTGTGGTTCAGGCATCTCAGAAAACAAAACAAAATAAACACATTAAAATAAAATAAAAACACAGTAGCACTTTAAAGATTAACTGCTATATTTTTATTGTTAGCTTTCGTGGCTCAAGTCCACTTCATCAGACAAAGCTTGATGAAGTGTACTTGAAAGGCAGAAGAGGGTCATGAGGAGGGGCAGGACCTGTTCTTGCTCATCCCAGAGCGTAGGACACTAAAGAATGGGCAGAAACAACAGGAAGCCAGGGCTGAATGTTGGGGGGGGGGACACCTCTTAATGGTTAGAGCAGTAGGACAATGGGACCCCCATGAGGACCACCTGGGGAGGTGGTGGTGGTGAGTGCTTCAACCCTGCAGACTTCCAAGAGGATGTTGGAAAGCAACCCTCTGTCTGTCTGTCTGTCCGTCTGTCCGGCCTGCTGTGATTTGAATTCCTGCCTTGAGCAGAGAGGGTGGGACTCCATGGCACAACACAGGAGAAGTTGGACTAAACAGCCCAGCAGCGTTATGGGTTTTAACACTGCCAACTGCACATACATACAATACACATGTTATTTTTGCATTGTACACATATTATAGAAACATTTGGCATTACAATTTATGGCATGTTGCTAATTATTTCTTAAACCAAGTGGATGGCCAATGAAGTAGTAGTGCCTTGGTAAATTGATAAAAACCAAGGAATCATATATTTAAGATAAAAGAGTGAAATACTTTGGTGAGATATGAAAAAATTACAAGTGAACGAATCATTTGAGGCAAAATGAACAAGAAAAGTGCAGAAAGTAGAACCTGCTGCCTGCAGAAACAAGAGAACCTGCCATGGATGCAACACATCCATCCCTGGTTAGAGACGCCCCACCCGGCATCAGTACAGCAGCTTCCTGAGCCAAATGGCAAGAGCAGCACCAGCAGCAGCAGCAGCTGGTTTGAGAGGTGGCTTAAGGATGTTGGCCACATGGCCAGAGACTCACTCTGGGGGTGGGGCACCCTCTTCCTCAACCTCTCTCTCTCTCTCACACACACACACACACCCTTTTGTGCCAAGGCCTCCTTGCAAGGACACAGCACAAGCAACAGAAGCACAAGGCGGGAGGGCAGACCCAGAGCGCTTTCCCAGTGGTTGGAACGCTGCTAGACAGGACACCGGGCGCTCCTTTGCCCCACCGCTTGGGCTGGGCAAATAGGTCCTTACACAAAGGTGTCAGGGAGTTTCAAAATGGCTGCTGAGAAAGAGGTGAATGGGAAGGAGTTGGGGCCATAAGACCAGCACCTTGTTCGGCACAAGAAACATCAAGAATTATTCTGCTACCCAGGCTGACAGAGTGGGTTGTCAGGCTTGTTCCACAGAACAGACCCTTTCCTTCCTTCCTGTGGTCCTCTCAAAAGAGCCCGGGGAGGGGGGGCACGCGTCGGGGCGGGGGTGTTTCCTGCACCACCACACCAAACCAAGCCTCCAATGCCAGGCTTCCTTTCCAGTGGCTCCTCTCAGATCTGACCAAAGCCACCAGACGTGGAAAGGGTCTGCCTGCCTCCCTGTCCCCCCCCCCCCCCTTGAAAGAAGGCACCTGCCCATGTGGGGCATCATCAGGCAGAGCAGGCCATCAGCTCCCCCCCCCCCGGTGGCTCCTCCACAGCTGGCCACTCACTCACTCACCCTCCACAGGAGGCCCGTCCTCCAGCAGCTCAGTCATGGCTGGCCAGTCCTTCAAGGGAGCAGCGGCGCAGTCCCACAGGCTGTCTACCAAATAGGCCATGTGGTCGTGGAACTGTGGGTGGACAGGAAAGCAGTGAGGAGGCCTCCCTGGCAGGCAGTCTTGCAGAAGACGTCATGGTTTCAAAGGCCTGCTTGGGTGGAGTGGCAGGGAAGGAAGGCTAGCAAGCAACTCAATGGTCATGCTTAAAAGAAGGGAAGAGACTTCAGTAGAACAGACCAAGTAAAGAACAGCTAAACCGCCTTAAGGTTGCCCTTGCTCAGAAGCTAGTCATATCTGACTCTAGGGTTCGGTGCTCATCTGTTTATAGCCAAAGAGCCAGCACTATCTGCAGCTGCAGACACTTCCATGGACATGTGGAAGGCATGACTAGACACCCAACTGCATGGAACGCTGTTTACCTTCCCACCAAAGTGGCAACTATTTATTTACATGCAAGTTCCTGCTTTCAAACTAGTGGTACCTCGCTTAATGAGCATAATGCGTTCTTCAAGCAAAACACTTGGGAAAAGTACCGTTGCTGCCATTGTAAGTGGCCAATTGTGACTTGGGGGGGGATTGTGAACCCCAATTTAGTTAAGCAAGTTTTTGGTCGTTTTTAGTTGTTAAGTGAGGGTGACCATTCAGAGAAAATCCTGCTCTTTAAGCGAGTTAGTCTCTAAGCGAGGCGCTCTTCTTTATGCAGGGTTTACTGTACTAGGTTGGCATGAGCTGGGACAGAGATAGGAGCTCAGTCCATTATGCAGCACTCGGATCTCAAACTGCTGACCTGCTGACTTTCCAGTCATTAAGTTCAGGGTCTTAACCACTGAGCCACTGCAGGCAGAGAATGAAGCAAGCCAGCAAGGATTACCTTCTCATGTGATTTTTAAAAACCCTCATACCCATCTAGTGAGTATCCAAAAGAGAAGAGTGCGCTGATAGCCCTCCCTCAAAGGCAGGACCACAAAAGAGCCAAAAGCGAACAACCAGCTTCTTTGCCTCAAAAGTCTTAAGAAGGGCACTTGATTTCCAACCCTGGGATTTTCATTAATAAAGGTCAAAGGTAAACTTGTAATTTGGCTCACTGGTTTATCATTAATAAATAACATCACACCTACCAATAACAGTCACAAATGAAACAAAACAATGTCTAAAAGAGTTTTTTTTAAAAAGTACAAGTAGTTTAGATTTTAACCCTGTCTGAAGTCTTAATAACTTAGTCTAAGCTCAAATTTATGGATGAGCAAGTTGCTCTTCTTTCATGTCCCAATCAAACCCTGAACTGCCAAAATGAAGCCACTTTCTTGACTTTGTCGTTGGCTAAACTTAAGTCCTCATCAGTGCACGTTTCTGGCAGTAATCGGCAGACCAGTTAATGTGCCACATTCTGTATCTCTCCACAGTCATACAGCATGTTGTTGTCTGCCAACAGTCCCCACTTGAGCCTGTTGTTAGAGACTCCAACCATCAGTCTATTCAGGGTCCTTCAAGAGACATAGGGGAGGTTGAGTTCCTCAGCTATCTCCTCCTCCTTTGATGTTCTTCCTTGTCCAGTGAGTTCCTTCCTACAGTTTCTAATTTGGTGTTGCTCTTTGTGTACCCTCGAGAATGTTTGTTCTTGCCATAAAGTTCTTCCCAGATCTGAGCTGGAGGACTTGAAGCTCATATCCATTCAGAGGATGTCTAGGGCCATTTTCTTGCATAGTTCTGTTGCCGTCTGCTGCCACTTCTCTCTTGATCTTAGGTAGAGCGATACCAACTAGAGGGTATATTTTCTCAACTTGCCTCTCACTTTCAAAGGTGGAAAACACACTTGAGTATTGCTTGGATTAGGTTTCAAATGGTTGATGATGTAACACTGTCCTAGTTCTACAAGTTTGTCATGGGAAGACCCCCCATTCCCTAAACATTCCCAAAAGAAATAGAGGAAAATTAGTTTTCTTAGGCCTCCTAAAATCATTATAGTTCTCAGTGCTCAGAGAGACTGCTATTCTCCCTTCTGTAAAATTCCATTAGCTTGCTGTTCTTTGGTTCAGCTGATCCAGATAAGACACAGCTGTGTAGAGGGTTAGATAAACACCATTGTTAAATAATTTTAATAAGGGTAAAGCAACTGGTAATAAGTTCTGGAGGATTTGGAAACCTTTCATTGAATATGTAATAGATAAAAATAAAGGCATATTCCCTGCATCTGAGCAAAATGATTTTTGGAAAAAATAAGGAAACATTAATCTCCGGACAATGTATATATCACGAGGGTGTTTCTAAAGTAAAGAATGATAGTAGAGTTAGAGATTGAAATATATTGGTTTTGAGGTGATATGGGGAGATATAATTTACAGTTTGAAGTTTTATTATGAGGTAATAATATTAGAATGATGATATAAATGTAGTCTTGTTAAGTATGAGAATTTGTATCTTCTTCTTGTTTTTTTTTTTCTCTATATACACTTGGATTTGTGTAATGTTTTTACTTTTCTTTTTTATTCTATGTATTTTTCTTGATTTGTAATTCTTTTTATACCTAATAAAAAAAATTTAAAAAAAAAGAAAAAGATAAACACCATTGTGGGAGTGAAGAAACTCAGTTTTCAGTTCAGTTCAATTCAGTTCTCAGTTCAGTTTGGTTTAGTTTGTTTTCCGAATACCAAAGGAGCAGGATGCTCTGTTTTGCTTACAATGATTATTGGACTATGTTTTGTTTTGTGGACTATGTTTTGCTTCTGAGGATTATTTATGCTTTTTAAGGATGATTCTAATGGGACAATAAACTTTGTTTTGCTTCCATGAAGACTCTTGACTGAATAAAAGGTAAGAAAACACTCACACTCACAAGCCTCGGAGACGCTATCTAAAACCTCCTTGTTATGAAGAGAAGCAGATAAGAAGTTTTTATTTTGCCGCCCAGTTCGCTCCCTGGGAGCTCTGGTTTACTTCTGGGGTTTTTGTTTGCCATAAAGACCCCAACGTAAGGAACACTGAGGAGGGCTGGAGCAGAGGGGGCCGGCTGGAAGCGTGACAAAGTGCTCCAGTAAGTTTTCCAGCTTCCACATCAAAGTTTGATCCTTGAACAGCCATTGCTGTGTCATCTGCATATATGAACAATTCTGTCTTGCCAGGAGCTTGTTGATCATATGCATTTTTGTTGTTCAGTTGCAGCCGATTCCGACCCTTTGCGACCCCATGGACCACTGTCCGCCAGGCACTTCTGTCGTCCACTATCCTCCTCAACTCGCTCAATTCTGTGCCCATTGTCTCCACAATACCATCTAGCCATCTCACTTTTGGCCGCCCCCTTCTTCTTTGGCCATCCATCCTTCCCAGCATCAAGGCTTTCTCAAGCGAATCCTCTTCTCATTTGATGTCCAAAGTACTTTAGCTTCATCTTTACTATTTGCCCTTCTAAGGAGCAGTAAGGGCCGAGTGCTTCTAAGACTGACCTATTTGTTCTCCTCGCTGTCCAGGGGACTCACAAAACTCCCTTCCACCACCACATTTCAAAGGCATCTATACTTCTGTGCTCAGCTTTCCTTATGGTCCAGCTCTCACAACCGTAATTTCCACCGGGAATACCATTGCTTTGACTATACGAATTTTTCTTTGCAATGTGATGAAACTCCATCTACTGTTCTTTCAATTCATCATCACATACAATCTCCAGTTCTGAAGGAAGCTTCCAATGATCCTAGTAAGCTTATCAGAGATTAAACAAAACCAAGCCAAAAATGATGTAGCACTTTAAAGACTAAGTTATATTTTAATGTGAGCTTCCATGGATCAAGTCCACTTCGTCAGACATCATTCTGTGGACTTGATCAACGAAAACTCACATTAAAATAAAATTTAAAATAAAAATATGGTCATTTTTTGTTGTTTGTTCTAATATGCCTGAATCACATGGCTACTATTCCAAAAAATTCAACCTAGTAAGCTTGTTATCTTTTTAAAGATTATTTATTTTATGGAATAGAATTTATGATTAACAGTATTGTACACTGCAGTTAGATCAATGAAACCCTCTACCATAATTAACTTTCTTTCCAAGCCATCCTCTATGTACTGCATAAGATTAAGAATTTGACCTCAAGACCTGCCAGGCCTGAAGCCTGCTTGCTCCTTCATGATCTTTCTGATAGGGCCATAGGTCTGTGCCTAGAAATCTGAATTGCAACTTGACAGAATAATGGCCTGTTCCTTTAAGGCCATAGGGTGTCGCTGCACAAGTAGCTGTTGTGGAGAAATAAGAGTGAGCAAACTTCTGGGTTTTTCTCTCTCTCTGCTGCTTGCTTTTTGTGCTACTGTTTGGACTTATCCTGTTTTGCTGTGACCATTGGTCAGAAGCCTTGGACATTTGGCTGTATCTAGCAAGCTTACCACATTGTGGAGAAAGAACGTTTGGCTGCTTCCAGGTTTGGGAATTGTTTGCTTTACTTGCTGCCTCCGTTTGAAGAGAACAGAACGCTGAAGTAAGACTGTGGCCTTGTAAATATCTTTGCATTCCTACGCTGAAGATAAGCTTGGTATTATTTCTCCATTCATGTTATTGTTTTCTGCACTGTACATAGAAGCCAGCACTTGTATATATATAGCAACTAGAAGTTTTGTTTTTTCACTTCCATGAAAAACTATTTGCCTTTCTTGTACTGGGAAATTCAAGACACCTGCTACACGTACCGAAACATTAGTTGGTGCGGCTAGGGTGGTACTGCTGTGCAGGGACACTCCCTCAATGGTTATGGGCCCAGGCTCCGCCCACTAACCACGCCCTGTTTGTTTTTCGGATTCTGTGTGTGTGCGTGCAGTTTTGTTGCTGATTGAGTGCAGAAATGGCTAGCAGTGCTATGAACCTAGTTCCGCTGTTGGATGGGACTAATTACCAAGCTTGGGCTACAAAATGTTCACTCCTGTTAAAGAAGGAGGGTTTGTGGGGTGTGGTAGCAGCACCCATAAACCTAGCTGCCCTGGATATGCAAGATGAGGAAGACCTGAAAACAGCTGAGAAAAATCAGCAAGCCCTAGCTATAATTGGGCTTACAATTGCTGATTCACAGCTTGTGCACATTCGTGGTGAGAGCTCTGCTGCCGCCTGCTGGCAGACTTTACAAAGCTTATACGTCAGGACCAGTGTTGGAGCACAAACTCAACTGGCCCGCCGCGTTTTTCGAACCCAGTTAGCTCCGGGTGGAAGCATGACGGAGCATGTGCAGCTGCTTACTGGGCTCCTGTTAGACCTGCAGGAGAAAGGGCTGGAGTTCAGCGTGCATCCTTCTGTCCTCCCTGGACGACTTTTATGAAGATTTTGTCGTCGGGCTGGAGGTGTTACCTGCGCGTGACCTGGTTTTTCAGAATATTAAAGGGCGTCTCCTGGAGGAGTCCCATAGAAGAATGGAACGAGCGACTCTCCAGGAGACCGCAACCTGCCAAGCCCCTAAAGGAAATGGGCAGACCCCTTCTGCAAACCTAGTGCGGAAATGTTTTGCCTGTGGGAAGCCTGGCCACCTCTCTAGGTTTTGTCCCAAGAAGGCAGGCAAACAGCTTTCTAATGAGGCATGGAGGAAAAGGCCGTCGGCTTCGCCTGCAGCTGTGCCTGTTCTTCACTCATTAAAGCCACAGTGCACTCAATGGGTGATTGATAGTGGGGCCACTAGGTCAATAGCAACCTTTAAACAATGTTTTAAGACTCTGATTGATACCAACCTTGCTGTTTCACTTGCTAATAGTTGTAAAATTCCTGCGGTTGGTGAGGGTGAGGCATTCTGCTCCCCGTTAGGGACCACCTTCAAAATGCTTTACATCCCCAAGTTGATGAACCTTATCTCAGTCAAAGCACTTGATAAAGCAGGTCACTCTGTTTTGTTTAAAGGTGGTAAGTGCAGTATAACAAAAGGGTCAGATACGTTTGTAGCGCAGCAGAAAGACGGTCTTTATGTCCTGCAGAGCAAAGCTCCAGCTGCAGCAAATGTTGGTCAGTGTAATAAGCCAGAGCACTGGAATTGCATTCATTTGTTACATAGACGAATGGGGTGAGGTCCTTTGGAGATCTGGAGTGCACCCCCACCCACCCCCCAGATGACACACAGCTCCATCAATCTTCTCATCTGCAGTAACAGAGGCTGCTCAGGCCCTGGATTATTGCCTGACCATCATGATGGACGAGGGAACAGGATGAGGTTGTTGGGAGGTCTGCCTGGCAGGTTGGGGGTTGTAACTGGCCTTGTCTGGACAGGGCCACTCTTCGGTTTCAGGATCTGGGGGACACCCAGGTCTCACACACCCCCACCCCCAGGAAAAGAACATCTCTGCCATGACCTGAGGCAACCCAGCCCAGCCGCTCCCACTCACTCCTCAACAGGAAATCCCTCACAAGACTGGCTCATGCACTACTGGGAATCTCAAGATCAATTACAACAATGTGCTTTACCTCAGGCTGCCAAGGAAGCTGCAACAGGCGCACGATGCAGGTGCTCAGCTAGCGTTAGGATAGAGGCTTGGCTGGACCTCCTGGACTCTGGGCCGCCTGTAGGCCTGTGTGGCCCATTCAAGATCCTTGTAATAACATACAGATTAAAGCCCACCCTAAGCGGTTTGGAGCGCCTTTCGCTGATGAAATGGGCATATGGGCCATGAGGTCCCCCCAAGCCTGGAGGTGGCTGCAGAGGCCCACCGTCACCCCTGCAAGGAAGCCAGGAAGGTCTCAACCAGGCTCTGGAAATTTCTTCCACCTGATGTTCACCAGAGGCAGGCTCCCTCCCTCCCTCCCTCCCGATGCTTTGCAAATTGATCAGGGCTGGAATAATGTAGATAAGGAAACCTTCGTGAACCCCTGCCCCGAATTTTGATGTTTTATTATTGCAATCAAGCTTTGGTTCAACCTCTGAAGAGAAGGTTACTTACCTGTAATTCTAGTTCTTCGAGTGAATGTCTGTGAATTCACACGTTTGGGTTTTGCGCTTGCGCAGGACTCCGTTTCGGAATTGTACCAGAGCTTTGAAAAAAGGAGGGAAAATTCGTTAGTATGAGGCCCCGCCCCCTCCCTTTATATTCCTGGCGCCCGCCCTTTCCCCCTCAGTCCATTATAAGCTGGCGCCAGGCACCATGCCAGATCAGACAGAGGGGAGGTAGGGCGGGTTCGTGTGAATTCACAGACATTCACTCGAAGAACTAGAGTTACAGGTAAGTAACCTTCTCTTCTTCTTCGAGGAGTCTGTGAATCACACGTTTGGGTGAGTAGCAAGCTGCTTACCGGATGGAGGGTCCGGATCTGGCATCCCCACGCCTGAAGTCACAGAGCCGAAGAGAGGACCGCCGTCCCAAAAGGCGTGTCAGCGCAAGCCCTCGTGTCCAAACGATAATGATGGACGAAGGTCAGGGGCTGGGACCACGTGGCGGACCGACAGATGTCTTCGAGAGGAACGCCTCGTAAGAAGGCTGTTGAGGCAGAGATGGCTCTGGTCGAGTGTGCCCGTATCCACTCTGGAATTTGAGTGGAAGAGAGCTGGTAGGCAAGGCGGATGGTGAAGGCGATCCATTTAGACAATCGCTGGGAGGAGATGGCGGAGCCTTTCCCACGACCCCCGTAGGCTACGAAGAGTCGTGTGGATGACCGAAAAGGTTTGGTCTTGTCCAGGTAACAGAGGAGAGCCCTCCTGACATCCAGGGTGTGAAGTGACTTCTCCATTGCCGTGGAGGGGTTAGGAAAGAAGACAGGCAAGCACAAAGGTTGCGAGACATGGAAATCAGAGACCACCTTTGGTAGGAAGGACAAGTCCGTGTGGAGAATGACCTTGTCTGGGAAAAACTGGAGAAATGGTGGGTCTGCACGCAGTGCCGTAATCTCTGAAGCCCTACGAGCGGAAGTAACTGCTAAGAGGAAAACCGTTTTGAGGGTCACCATCTTGACGTCCACCGAACCCATTGGTTCAAACGGAGGGCATCGGAGCCGACGCAATACTAGCTGAAGGGACCATTGAGGAACAGGCTGTCTAGGGCAAGTGAAGGTATTACAGAGCCCCTTGAGGAATCTCTTCACCGTCGGGTCACGGAAGAGAGAGGCGTGTGAGGAATGAGCTGGCTGATGGGCAACAATGGCAGCCAGGGCAACCCTGATGGAGGAGTGGGCTTGACCTGACTCCGCCAAGTGCAACAAATAAGTGAGAACCGAAGAAACAGTAAACTCTTGAACAACTGGGCCTCCTTGTGAAACGAACTGGAGGAACGATTTATACTTGTATGAATAGAGACGGTTCGTAGGCTTCCTGCTCGCCGTCAGGATACGAGAGATCAAAGGATTATCCTCCAAGCGGTCAGATGGAGGGTAGGGAGGTCCGGGTGCACTACCTGACCCCCCTCTTGTGAAATCAAGTCCAGCTGGTCTGGGAGCCTGATGTAAGTCGAGGCCAGTGCCTTGAGGATCGGAAACCAGGGCTGTCGCGGCCACCAAGGAGCGATCAGGATGACGTCTGCCCTGTCCGACTTGATCTTCACCAAGGTCCTGGTGATCAGCGGAAAAGGTGGGAACAGGTACATCAGTGCACCCCTCCAGCGAAGCATGAAGGCGTCCCCCAACGAGCGCCGGCCGGCACCCGCCCTGGAGCAGTACTGGGCGCATTTGGTGTTGCTCTCTGCCGCGAAGACGTCCACTTGAGGTGTCCCCCATTCCTGGCAGAGGTGAAGAAACTGAGCCTGGTGCAGTTCCCATTCGTGCATGGAATCGTCCCGGTGACTGAGGTTGTCCGCCAAGTCGTTGTCCTGACCGTGGATATGAACCGCCACCGGAAATATGCGGTTGGTGATGCACCATTCCCAGAGGTCCAGGGAGAGATGCAGGAGTCTTCGAGACCTCGTCCCGCCCTGTTTGTTTACATATGCCGCGGCCGTGGTGTTGTCCGTGGTAACCTGGACTACCCTGCCGCGCAGTGCCGGGGCGAATGCACGCAGCGCCTTCCATATCGCAAGGAGTTCGAGCTGGTTTATGTGGAACCCCTTCTCTTTCTGGGACCAAACATCGTGGACCCTCACAGAGTTGCAGTGGGCACCCCAACCCAGTAGACTTGCGTCTGATATCACTTGAGCTGAGGGGTTCGGAGGCTGGAATGGGCGGCCTCTTGAGAGGTTCGCCCTGCACGTCCACCATTGCAACTGAGAAGCCAGATGAGGTGAGACAAGAAGACGCTTCGACTGGGGATCTCTTAGTGGGGAGAAGCGTTGTAGCAGCCAACTTTGTAGCGGCCTCATCCGCAAACGGGCGTACTGTACCACGGACAGTGTGGACGCCATGAACCCGAGAAGCTTCTGAGCCCGGTGGGCGGTGACTCTCCTGCCGGGCCGGAAATGGGAGACCAGAAGGCCGATCTTTTGACTCCGTGGCTCTGGCAGATAGGCTCTTGCGGTTTGCGAGTTCAGTACTGCCCCTATGTATGTTACCAGTCTCTGAGGGGCAAGTACGGATTTTTGGTGGTTTATGTTCAGACCCAGAGAACCCATCAGTCTCAAGGTGAACGCCACTGCCTCCGACACTTGTTCCCGCGAGGGAGCTGTCAACAACCAATCGTCTATGTACGGAAAAATGACGATACCCTGTGTCACGAACCAGCCGGCCCCCACACTTCTGGAAAACCCCTGGAAACCAAAACAAACCTACACAGGGCGAGCTGGACGGCTAATTAGAACAGAGATCCAACTCTCATCTGCTTATCAGCTCTTAAGGGGTTTTTATTTGGTAGCGTGTTCAAAGATTTGTGTGTGTGAAAGGCAGCTCTTACCCTTTTTAGTCCAATGAAGACACGTTGTTCAGGAAAATGATGAAGATTTATTGATCAGGTTCATAAAGCATAAAAGTCAGTAGCACAGGTCAGTCCAATAAAGTCCACAGGCAAATCTAGGTAACCATTTTTAAGGAGCAAAAATGCATAGCTCCTAGGCTAAAGATTTCTAGCCCATTGAGATGCAGAAACAAAAGCTCTCTAATCAAAAACAGGTCTTAATCCATGAAGAATCAGAGACGAACTCCTTCTTCTCTCCAAAATGGAGAATTTTCCGTCAGGTGGGACAGCTTAGCCAATCACATAACAAAGAGAAAACTTTCTCAAAACAACAGTACATTGTTTATTCACGTGCACACAGGATGCACTGGGGCTAGTCATAACATTGCTCTGCTAAAGAGATAAGACGGGTACACTGACACTAAAACATGATTGAAAAACATGCTGTTACACAGCCTTGAGGCTCAGAGAGAGAAAAATGGATTTTTCTGAGGCCTATTTGAAAATTGGCAATTTCAAGCCTTAGGAAATAGGTTCATTTCCTGACACGCCCTCCTTTCTGGAAAGGCAAACCGGGGGTTTGACTTTACCAAAAGGCATTATTTACTAATGTGAGCAAAGCAATTGAGCCAACAAGCTATCCCTTATATATGTAGGATATCAAGCGTTAAAGCTTCTTCCAGTTTTAGTTACTGGAGGTACACGTTACATAAGTTACATTCTGCATTGCAAGCAAACTCAGGTATAAAACCTTGCTGGAACAAAAGACTTGGGCATTTTCAGGTACCAAAGGTTTTCCCTTTCCAAAACACATTTTGCCCAAACAGAACAACCTTTAAATCAGGAAACAGGTCAGTAACACCACACATGTCACAGAGGCCGCTTGTACGAGCCTCTGGAAAAATAAACAGATGATTAGCAAGAAACAATAACATTTCCCCCCTTCTTCTTCTTCTTCGATGTTGCACCTGCAAACAATTAAACCAGCCAGTTGAACAAAGTCCATTTAGAGTTCCGTTATCAGCTCTTCTTTCAGACGTCAGCAACATGTGCATCTCCTAGTAAAACAAACTCAAGAAACAACCTTTAAGGTATTTATCAGAACACAGCCCAAAGGAATCAATCAAACAACCCATCACCCTCATCCCTGTGAGGTTTGGGAACTAAACAGGCAACAGAATTGATGGCTTGACTAGCTTCTCAACTCAAGAGCACGCAGAATTCCATTCACTCTCCTCAGTACGTCGGGAATCTGGATCTGGATCTGGCCTCTGCTATTGCTGAAACCGCTAGTTGGACTCTCCCCCAGCCATCTTCACGTACTCCCCCCTCGTCAGCTCTTGGCTTTCTCGAAGGGTAGTAAAACTCAGGGAAACACTGCATCCGGCAATTATTTCCCACTTCCCACTAGCTGACCAAAACAGCGTAGTGTAACAGCCTGTAGATAACACTTTTCAGAGTGGTGGCTCTGGCACACACACTCTAGCAAAACATTTCTTCCTTGGACACGTGGAGGAGTCCGTTGGAGCTCTTCCACCTTTACGCTGGTATCTCAAACACAATGAGGCAATTTGCAACCTCTCCAGGTCTTCAAAGACCAAACAGCACATGTAATCAGCAACTAGGAACTTCAATGCAGGAAAATAAATCTTATCTGAAGGGTTCCACTCCCTCTTCTTGGCTTTGGGGGAAATAACTTCAGGGAACTGCTTCTGAGTGAAATAGGCACTCTGTGGAGTTTTGACTCCAATTCAACACAAAAGAGTCTTATTTAGGGCTTGGGGCTTGCTGGGCGTCTGGGGAAGTCTCAGAAGTCATCTGGACAAGCTTCACCCACCCTGGGCCCTTCCTTTTGGCTAAACATCATCTGGGCACCTTCTCCAAGATCCCATCTGGAATGGAGTCTGTCTTGGGGTGCTAACTGTGGTGAGGGGGTACATTCATCAGCCACTGGCTTACCTTCCATCTTGTAGGCTTGGAAGACGTCTCAGTCTTGCCAGCACTGGAAACGGCCCTCGGCCCACGGCCCTTAAGTCTGGGAGTTTGAGAATCCGACTCAAAACTCAAAACAGCAATCAGTTGCTTTCCTTTCAGCACTTTATCTCAGGAAAACACAACATTCCAAAACACAGGCACTTTCAGTCTCAGCCGGCGCTGGAGACACACACAGGCTTTCAGCCAAAATAAACGAAGGCTGCTGCTTCTTGCCGAGACATAGAGCATGCACACACACACAAAAAAAAACTTCTTCAGGGCTCGTATATCCCACCGCTGCCACCATGTCACGAACCAGCCGGCCCCCACACTTCTGGAAAACCCCTGGAAACCAAAACAAACCTACACAGGGCGAGCTGGACGGCTAATTAGAACAGAGATCCAACTCTCATCTGCTTATCAGCTCTTAAGGGGTTTTTATTTGGTAGCGTGTTCAAAGATTTGTGTGTGTGAAAGGCAGCTCTTACCCTTTTTAGTCCAATGAAGACACGTTGTTCAGGAAAATGATGAAGATTTATTGATCAGGTTCATAAAGCATAAAAGTCAGTAGCACAGGTCAGTCCAATAAAGTCCACAGGCAAATCTAGGTAACCATTTTTAAGGAGCAAAAATGCATAGCTCCTAGGCTAAAGATTTCTAGCCCATTGAGATGCAGAAACAAAAGCTCTCTAATCAAAAACAGGTCTTAATCCATGAAGAATCAGAGACGAACTCCTTCTTCTCTCCAAAATGGAGAATTTTCCGTCAGGTGGGACAGCTTAGCCAATCACATAACAAAGAGAAAACTTTCTCAAAACAACAGTACATTGTTTATTCACGTGCACACAGGATGCACTGGGGCTAGTCATAACATTGCTCTGCTAAAGAGATAAGACGGGTACACTGACACTAAAACATGATTGAAAAACATGCTGTTACACAGCCTTGAGGCTCAGAGAGAGAAAAATGGATTTTTCTGAGGCCTATTTGAAAATTGGCAATTTCAAGCCTTAGGAAATAGGTTCATTTCCTGACACCCTGGGAGCGCAGGTAGGCAGCCACGGGGGCTAGGCATTTGGTGAATACCCTGGGTGCTGATGCTAGACCAAAGGGGAGAGCCTTGAATTGAAAAATCTTCCCTCCCAAGGCGAAACGCAGGAAACGACGATGGTCCTGTCTTATCGAAATGTGGAAATAAGCATTGCGCAGATCGATAACTGCAAACCAATCCCCTTGTTGGAGCAGAGGTAGAATGGCTTGCAAGGTGACCATCCGGAATTTCTTCTTGACTAGGAAGGCGTTGAGGGCCCTCAGGTCGAGGATCGGCCGCAGTCCTCCGTCCTTCTTTTCGACCGTGAAATAGCGGGAGAAAAATCCCCCTTTGTGGGTAGCATGGCAAACAGGCTCTATGGCATCCTTCAGGAGAAGAGTGGAAACTTCTTCGTTGAGGGTCGGAGATGGCTGAGTCACCCTGACATATCCAGTGGGCAGAATGCTGTTGAACTCGATGGAATAGCCGCGTTGAATGATGGTGAGGACCCATGAGTCTGAAGTGATGGACTGCCATGCACGGAAGAACGGTTGAAGAGTCGGACGAGACTGTGGAAGGAGAGTCAGATGCCGGGGTTTGCCTTGAGGGGAGTCAGGCGTGGCGCTTCTGCTTCTTGTCCCAGCCCTTGTTGTTACGTTGCGGACGAAAGGAGCGTCTAGATGACGACTGCTGCCCCGAAAAGGATGGTCTTGAGGGGGGCCTGTCCGAAGTTGAAGGCTGGGAGGAGAAGGAGCGAAAGGGCTGAGAGGGGCGAGGCTGGTATGTCTGTTGTTTATTATAGGCAGGCTGGTTCAACCCTAGCCTTTTAGCCGTGTTTGTTTTCTTATGTAAATTCTCCATGATATCATCAGTGTTAGAATTGAAGAGGCCCTCCCCATCAAACGGGAGGTCTTCAATACGGCGCCTCGCGTCATCGGTGAGTCCGGCCGACCTGAGCCATGAGTACCGACGGAGCACCACCGCCGATGCTAAGCCCCTAGAAGCAGCATCCATAGCGTGGCTGGCTGAGCGTATCTGCTGAGAGGCGAGGATCGAGCCTTCCCCCACAATAACCTGGAGTTGTGCCTTAGCCTCCTCTGGAAGGGAATCAAGGAGGGTCTCTACCTTGTCCCACAGGTGCGCCTGATAGGCGCCCATCATCGCCTGGTAATTTGCAATGCGAACAGACAGGGAGGTCGAGGTGTAAAGACGCCTCCCCATCTGGTCGAGCTTTTTCCCCTCTTTAGAGGCGGGGCTAGCGAATTCCCGGCTGCCTGATTTGCCCTGGGCAGTCTCAACTACGATCGAGTTCGAGACAGGGTTTTTTAGCAGAAAGGAGGACTCCTGATCAAACACCTTAAAAAGGGCATCCACCCTGTGGGAAATATTCTGTGAGGTGGAGGGCTTCGACCAGATGTCTTTACCAAGGTCTATCAGAGAGGGAAGCATGCCGACTGAAGTCAGGCGTACAGCATCTCTGTGCAGCCTCTGGAAAACCTTGTCGGACCTGGGAGCGGGCGGCTGTTGAAACTCTAATTCCAGTGCTTGTGCCATTCTGGAGATGAGCCCTGAGTATGCTCGTGAATCCTCCGGTGGTTGTGCTGCCTTCGGAGTTATAGCCTCGGATCCAGGGGTGACAGGGATCGAGGACTCACTGTCCGACTCCGAGCGTGCGGGAGACTGGGAGCTGGCAGGAGAGGGCTCCCTCGGAGGGCGGAGCTTGTTAGCGTCCCGACTCCGCTCGCTGACAGCTGACGAGGCAGGCGAGGGGGGAGTCAATGGGCGAGGGCTCCTGTCGGATCCTTGGTGGTTAGCCTGGATACGGCGAGCCCGACTGCTTTGTGACGCCTCGCACGACACATGGGCACTCTTTGCCACTCGGTGGCTAGAGGCCTGGGGAGCAGAGCGTTTCTTCTGCGGAGCCTGACGCTCCTGAATGTCGGCGCCGTGGCGGCTTTGAAAATTCGGGTCCGTCGCAGGGTACCCATACGGCCGGGGGGAGAACCAAGGCATCCCCATATAATAATGGCCATGATAATCACCGCAGTTCGCGGAACATGCCCATTCCCCAGCTCGTGGGGGTGGAGGGCAGCAGAATCGTGGCTGATGATGGTCACCCCTAGCGTGGTACTCATGGACCTCAGACCTGGGTGAAGCCGAACGGTGGCTCCGTGGAAGCTCTGGGCTGGAAGGAGGCACCGGGGACGGGTTGTCTGGAATCTGCACTACAGAGGCCGCATCCTCATTAAACTCCTCGTGGTCGGCAGACAAGATGGCGTCGCTGTCACTTGCTGCCGAAATGACAGATGGAGGCTTGGCCACAGGGGCCGGCTTAACCACTTTAGAAGCAAGGCTTTTAGAGACTTTCTTGCACTTTTTCTGAGTCGCCTCAGTGGAATCCTTATGCTTTCTCTTTTTGTTCTCCTTTTTAGACGGTTGCGAAGGTCTGGGAGAGGACCTAGGAGAACGGGGCGAGGGACCCGCCATATCGGCAGGAACCAACACGGGAGGATCGGACACTTGCGAATCCATACCCGACAAGGACTGCTCCCACAGGTAAGAGTTAAGTCTAGACTTGCGGTTCTTCAGGGCAGACCTCGAGAACTTTCTGCAATGAACGCAACTTTGAACCTGGTGGGACTCTCCCAGACAGCGTAGGCACAACGAGTGTCCGTCAGAAGACGGAATCTTAGCAGAACACAAGGAGCAGTGTTTGAAAAAGGCCGCAGGGGCCATAAAACAAGAGACAACTGCAGAAGGAATAGGCGAAATCGCTTCAAAAAGTGAGGGAAATTGCTCTGGTAGCTGAACGGAGTGACAGCCGCAGCGAAAAGAAAAAGACTGAGGGGGAAAGGGCGGGCGCCAGGAATATAAAGGGAGGGGGCAGGGCCTCATACTAACGAATTTTCCCTCCTTTTTTCAAAGCTCTGGTACAATTCCGAAACGGAGTCCTGCGCAAGCGCAAAACCCAAACGTGTGATTCACAGACTCCTCGAAGAAGAATTTATGTTTACCAGGATGTGTTATGCTTTTGCAGTTTGGAGGTTTACCTATGTATAATGATCCATCATCATTTCCTTGGTTCACCCACCTGGGATATGGGGGGAGGGGAGGGGGCAGCTATGGAACAGGAGCCCTGAATCCATTCCCATTCCACAGGTAGCTCTTTAAAAGGCTACAAAAAGCATACACATTTCTTGTGATGGTCAAAACTTATCAGCTTCTTTCCTTTTGGAAGAAATCTATGAAAACATCAGCCAAAAAACCCTGAACTAAGTCTTTGATTTTGGATCCTAACATGCACTTCTTCTTGCTAAAGAAATAAAGTATCCCTTAGCTACACAAATGCCATCCATTTAAAATGCAGTGTTTCCCTGATAACGCCACATAGGTATTTCAGTGAACAGAGAAACTAACTACAGCCAAGCAAATTTCTTCTGCTACGGATTTTCATTAATACCCACTATTGAATGAACTGGAGACATTTGGAGACGAACTCTCCTCGGCCTGGAACATTCAGGAGAATGCTCCGAGCTGCTGGGACTAGGGACTGAGAATGGTCAGTAAAGAGAGACTTTTGTGCCAAGACTTCCACTTCACCTCACTTTCGATGAAGAAACGCAGGAGCGACAGAAGGAAGGCCCGGCTGCTGCTCTCCCGCTGCCCCTGGGCTGCCTCCTTCCTGAGGGGGACAGATGCTGTGGGTGCCAGCAACCTACAAGCCAAACCGTTCTCATTAGAAAGAGGGAGGGTGGGGTCAGGGGAGGGCTGGATGCCCTGCTCTAGGGGCTCTGAGGGCAGGGAGAGGATCCAGCCGTCACTCACTTCTTATGCAAGAATCTGCCTGCAGCGGAGGCCAGAGGACGGCCAGAAGCAAACACAAGGGGGAAGACGGTTTCACAGTCAGGGTCCGTGAGCAGGCCATCCATATTCCTGTGCAGAGGAGAGTTCAGCCACTCAGTGGGGAAGGGCTGGCATTCTCTTCTGAGGCCAGCCTCGGGCAGCTTCCTCAGAGCAGCCTGGAAAATCCTCGCTGGATCCTACTGCTGTGGCTCCAGGCAGCCACTGGCAGAGCCAGAGGGACCCTCAGACTGAAGCGATAAGCCTGAACCCGGTAAGTTCCAGGAGGGGGTGCCTCAACCTGTGCCTCCCCCCCCCCTCCACCTGACTCACTGAAGAATTAAGGTGAGCAGTCTGACAGCTTCCACCGCCACCTGGGGTTCTTTGTCGAGCACCATGGAGACCATCCGTTCCTGGAGGAGTCAATTATTTTATTATTTATTAATTTATTGAACTTATACCCCCACCCACCTGGGATGGACTCCCACTCTGGGCAGCTTACACTATTAAAAAAGCAAAATGAACACCATTATGGCAATAAAACAATCAAAAGACAGGTACCGGGGGGGGGGGGAGAGATGGCAGCGCAATGGCACCAACGTCCCACCCCACCCCACCCCACCCGCCTGAAAAGCATACTGGCTCTGATTCTGGGCAACATCTGCACCAACTCCCAGCTGCCTCCTCAAGACAGCCAACTTTTGACTTGCAAACGCTCAACTGGACAGCCCTGTGGTGGCTGAAGGTCTTCTGACAGAAGATTCATGTGTTAGGACAGACATCACCTCTACTGCAACAAAAGCATGATGTGCTTTCCAGGTGAGAAAGGAGAAGGCTTCTGGGAAACATCTGGGTTACCCAGAAGAGCACTGAAACAGTTCTGTCATCTTCTATGTTTATTAATTGTATACACTAGTACCTCGGATAACGTTATGGCTTGGTTCCACAAGTCATAACGTTATCCGGTTTTTAACGTTGTGCGATGCATTGATTTGCACAATATTTTAAAAAAGCCCTGTTTTGAGGGCAATCCGGTTTGCTTTGGGAGGCACCCCCAGCCACCCGGATCCCCAAGCACAGAGCTCAGGCGGGCTGCCTGCTTTGGGATCTGGGTGGCTGGAGGTGCCTTCCACCACCACCACCACCACCCAGCCACCCCATCCCAAAGCAGAGATCCCGTTGCGCCAGTTTGGCTGGGCTGGGGGGAGGGGCAGGCGTACCTGATCTCCCCCTAACCAAACCAGCGGGGCGAAGCCTTGGTAGATCTCTGCCCCAAAGCCTGCAGAGCTGGTCTCTAGCCCTGCGGGCTTTGGGGCTGAGGTCAACGTCGGGGAATTTGAGCCAAACAATTGCACTGCTCATTATCTTAATGTTGTGCAACCCAAAATGTTTGCCTGAAATCCCCCGACGTTCTCCGATCTTAGCGTTATCCAAGGCAATTGTTATCCGAGGTCTTACTGTACCATGTTTCTGACCATGTTTCTGACATGCCAACTATTGCACACTGCCCACGGCCACGTTCGTAGGCTGAAATGCCTCTCCCGGGGAGTAGCTACTACAACTTATGTGCTTTTTGCCTCCAAGCCACACATACCCTAGAATTTGCTCACTGATCTGGAAAACAGCTGTTCTGCTTACAGCCAGATCCATCTGGAGCTGACAGAAATGTGGGGAGCCCAAAGGCCCAGTGGTGGGCACCAGCAGGTTTGCACCAGCTCGCCAGAACCGGTAGCAGGAATTCTGGCTGGCCCCTCTGCGGCCCATCCATGTTTTGAAATAAAGTTGTCCCAATTTGGATGCAACGCAGGGCTTTCCCCCTGCCCACGCCCACCATACCACACCCACAGCGTAGGTAGTAAAAGAAAAATATGAATCCCACCACTGCCCTTACTTTGAAGCGGCTTGTAAAGAGCTCCATTCGGGATGCCATTTCCTGGTTGCAATAAAGGCCTTGCAGAGCAAGCAGGCACTTGAGCCGGACCTCTCCCTGCTGTGAGGAGATGAATGTGGCATTGAAAAACCAAGGATGGCTCTAGGCTCTTCTTCTCCCCCACCCCACCCACCCTGCCATTTCCATGACATGTTCACACAGGAACAACACAGCTGTCCAAGGGGTGGGGAATTCTCTTAGGAGGACATGGCAGCACACCCCGGGAATGTTACGTGGCCCAACTTAACAGACAGCAAAGGAGGCCCTGTTGGATCAGCAAGTGTTCATTTCCAACTACAAATTACTACAGTCAGCGACCTAAGCCTGGAATTGGCATGTTCAATCCATTTTCTCTTTCTAGGACGCAGAGGGCCTGAATGTGTTCAGAATGTCTTAAGCGTATTACAGAAGGTCAGAGCAATGCGGACAGAAGGCTAGATTCCATCACAGGTCTGGGCTCCTGGCAGGGCCATTCAAAGTGGAATGGTCAAAGGCTGAGACACCCAACGAAGATGAATTCATCCTCTTCGGGGCGAATAGTTGCATTAGCAGAAGAGAAAGGACAGGTCCAGTGGTATCGGAGGCAGAAAAACTCCTGGAGGGCAGCTACTGGACAGCAGCACTAGCGGAAAGTGCAGAGAATACAACAACAACAACAACAACAACAACAACAACAACAGCGAGACTCAAGTTAAGCCGGGCTTAGTTCTGCAGAGAAGAGGACAAGGATAAACCACTTTTGGCTATTTCTTACCTTAGAAACCCTACAATAAGACAGTCTAAACTAAAACAGTATACGTCCCAATCCCCAAAAAGGGTAATGCCAAAGAATGATCAAATTGTCGAACAATTGCACTCATCCCTCTCGCTAGCAAGGTGATGCTCAAGATAATACAGGACAGACTGCAGCAGCGCGTGGAGAGAGAATTACCAGAAGCGCAGACTGGGTTTCAGAAGAGGCAGGGGGACCAGAGACCACATCACCAACATACGTTGGATCATGGAAAAAAACAAAAGAATATCAGAAACAAGTCTACATCTGTTCCATTGATTACACTAAGGCCTTTGACTGTGTAGACCACAACAAAATGTGGCAAGTAATTAAAGAGATGGGAATACCAGAACACCTTATAGGCCTCATGAGAAATCTGTACATGAATCAAGAAGCAACAGTTAGGACAGAATACAGAAAGATGGAGTGGTTTGGAATAGGAAAAGGAGTAAGACAAGGATGCATTTTGTCATCCTGCTTATTCAACTTATACACAGAGCACATAATGCGCAATACAGGGATGGAGGAATCACAGTTTGGGATCAAAATTGCTGGGAGAAACATCAACAACTTGAGATGTGCAGATGATACCACCTAATGCCAGAAAGTGAGGAGGACCTAAAGAAGCTCCTGATTAGGTTGAAAGAAGAAAGTGCAAAAGCTGGCTTGAGACTCAATATAAAGAAAACCAAGATCATGGCCACAGGCCCTCTCAGTCCCTGGAAAATAGATGGGGAAGAAGTAGAAGCAGTGACAGATTTTACTTTCCTGGGATCAAAGCTCACTGCAGATGGTGATTGCTTAACTGTTCTGCATTTATTCTGTATAGTCTTTCCCCCTTTCTGTAAGCTGCCTAGAGTCAGGTTCGCCTGATTGGGGCAGGATAATAAAATCTAAATGAATAAAATAAATAAATAAATAAATTGCAGCCATGAAATAAAAAGGTGACTGATTCTTGGGAGGCAAGCGATGAGAAACCTGGGGAACAGAGTGAAAAGCAGAGACATCACACTGCAAAGAAAAATTCGTATAGTCAAAGCAATGGTATTCCCGGTGGCAATGTATGGTTGTGAGAGCTGGGCCATTAGGAAAGCTGAGCGCAGAAGAATAGATGCCTTTGAGATGTGGTGTTGAAGGACAGTTTTGAGAGTCCCCTGGACAGCGAGGACAAATAGGTCGATCCTAGAAGAAATCAACCCGGACTGCTCCTTAGAAGGTCAAATAGTACAGATGAAGCTAAGGTACTTTGGACATCAAATGAGAAGAGAAGATTCACTTGAGAAAGCCTTGATGCTGATAAAGGTGGAGGGCAAAAGAAGAAGGGGCGGCAGAAAATGAGATGGCTGGATGGTATTGTAGATGCAATGGGCACAGAGTTGGGAGGTTTGAGGAGGAGGAGGAGGGTGGTGGAAGGCAACATCAGGGGTGCCTGGTGTGTAATTATAATAGTCCATGGGGGTTGCAAAGTGTTGGAGTCGTCTGTGCAAGTGAACAACAAAACAGGATCACATGAAGGAATTTCATCAGAAAACGAGTCTATCCTTGAGAGTCACTGAGTCAGTCTTGAGAGAGGAAAAGGTGGGACACTTCCTGGCACCAGTTCCTTTTACCCAGGGGTGGCAGAAGGACATGATCCTTCTTCCAAGGGCTGGCCCCTCCCACTCACCTTAATACAAGCCAGAACTAAAGACCCTTCAATAGGTTTAGGAACACTTGGCTCCCTCTAGCAGCAGGGGAAAGGCAACCCAGCCCCTCTCAGCCCCAGGGTCTCAAAGCCTGCAGTGACTGAACCAACTGAGAGAAGGAAGAACACAGAACAAACAGAAGAATTAGGAAGGTCAGTCCCGGAGGACAATGGCCGCCTTCACTTCTTTCCCAGGCTGAAACCACAGGTTGACTCCAGCAGCAGCTGCAGCAGCTGCAGCGTACAAGTGCCCCTTCACCTTCACCACCACCTGGGAAGGCAAGGACAAGAAGTGGCCAGCATTACTTTGTTCCCTTTACATGGGAAAGCCCGAGGGCCCCTCTTGTCCTTACTGTTCTGTGCCATCCACTTGTCTCTGGCTTCTGCTGACCCAATGAATGGGAGATCTCCAAAACATCCAGTCCTCAAAAGCCTGGCTCAACTCCTGCCAAGTTCTAGCCCAAGGGTGCCTTTATTATTTCTTTAGTCAAATATTGCTGCCCAACTCAGCAAGAGACTCTGTGCGGCTCACGACATTAATATTAATCATTACAATCTTAAAACATAAAACCCTTAAAAGCTCTACAAAGATTACCCACCCTCACCCCATCACTTGAAAAACTGCAGCTAAAAGAGAGGAAAGACCTGAGAGTGACCTTCATTATATAAGCCAGCAAAGGGGGGGAGGGGTCACCAGGTGCCCCTTTAGTAGGCAGGGAGTCAACCCAGCTCAGCTTTTCCCGGTGCCTCTTCCTCCTTTCCGGTGGCACTTGACTTTTTTGTAGACTGGAGTCTTGCCTTCTCACAATGTGCTCAAAGTAGGACAAGCTCAGGACAGACACTTGGAAGGGCAGCAATAAAGGGATTAGGGAAAGATCCTCAAATGTAAGGATGTGTGACTAGAGGCGGAGACCAAGACCACCCACAGGACTAGCCTATTCCTGGCCACCCCGTGTGCCGTCTGGGTGCCAAAGGTGGACAGTGAAGAAGCCTGGCCGGGGGAGGAACCGGACCCATTTGCACCCTAGGGTGGCTGAATAAGCGCATTGCAGATACCCTGGACTTCCAGAAAGACAGGCAAATGGGGCTTAGAGCCTGGGCTGCCTCTGGAATGGCAGACGTGGTGAAGTTGAGCCTGTGCACTTCATGAGAAGGCAGGACTTTTCTTGGGGAAGCCAGTAGTACAGTATGTAAGGAGGAGGGCACCCTTGCCATGGGACTGATCCAAGCCATCCCGTTCCTTCTTAACAGTTGGGTCAGCAAACCAATGGCAAAAATATGTCGGAAAACAGAAGTGATCCCTAGTATACAGCAACCAGCCAAAGAGCAACCGGATCCCAAAACCGACTGCCCTGTCGCCCTACTACTATATTGCAGTACATCCACAAAGTGTTTGGACAAATGATATTAAACCATCTAATCCAAGTTGGCCAAACTATGGCCCACAGGCCAGACCCAACCTGTGACACCCTTTCATATGGCCTGCCGGCGCCCTCGCCACTACCAGAAGCAGAAAAGGGAGCGTTGACGACAGCCGTAAAACACGCCCGCCGTAAACGCTGCCATAAATGCACCCGCAGCTGTCGTAAATATGTTTACAACAGCTGTGGACGCTGTCAGGAAACAACATCTTTTTCCTAATGTTCACAAAGCTTGGTGAAGTTGAAGTTTCCAATAGGCCTCAGAACAAATCCTTTGTCTTCTCTGAGCCTCAAGGCTGTGTTACAGACAGCATGTTTTTCCAGTAATTCTTATCTTTCTAAGCTAGCTGAGATCCAATGTTATGTCTAGGTGCCAGAGCACTCTCTGTGCACATGTGTAAACAATGTGTTGTTTTGAGAAAGTTTTCTCTGTTACCTGATTGGCTAAAGCTAAACCACCTGATTGCAGATTCTCCATTTTGGAGAGAAGTAAGGAGTTCGTTTCTGCTTCTCCATGAATTAAGACCTGTTTTTTATTAGAGAGCTTTTGTTTCTGGATCTCTATGGGCTAACATTCTTTTGCCTAGGAGCTATGCATTTTTGCTCCTTAAAAATGGTTACCTAGATTACCTGTGGACTGTATTGGACTGACTTATGCTACTGACTTTTATTCTTTATGGACCTGATTAATAAATTTTCATCAATTTCTTGAACAACGTGTCTTCATTGGACTAAAAGGGTAAGAGAAGCATTGCATTTCACACACAAGTCTTTGAACACGCTACCAAATTAAAACCCCTTTTGGCTGATAAGCAGTTAAGAGCTGTAAAGTTTTTATTGCCGTCCAGCCTGCCCTGACGGATGCTTTGGTTTAGGGGTTTCCCAAAGAGAGAGGGCCAGCTGGTACGTGACATGGTGGCAGCGGTGGGATGTTGCGCCTCCTGAAGTAGTTTTTTTGTGTGTGTGCATGCTAAACCTCTGCCCGGCAAGAAGAAGCAAGCTTTGTTTGTTTTGGCCAGAAGCCTGCGTGTGTGTCTGTAGCGACAGCTGCAAACTGAAAGTGCCTCCTTGGACTGTATTGTTTTCCTAAGATGAAGTGCTGAAGTGGACAGCGAAATCGCAGCTGTCTCAGATTGCTGTTTTGAGTTGGATTCTCAAACTCCCAGAAGTGAGGGCCATGGGCCGAGGGCCGTTTCCAGTGCTTCCAGTCCAGAGGGAAGGAGACGTCTTCCAAGCCTACAAGATGGAAAGTAAGCCAGTGGCTGATGAATGTACCCCCTCACCACAGTTAGCACCCCAAGACGGAATCCAATCCAGATGGGATCTTGGAGAAGGTGCCCGAATGATGTTTAGCCAGATGGAGGTGGGGGCAGAAAGGCTCATGGGGGGTGAAGCTTGTCCAGATGACTTCTGAGACTCCTCCAGACGCCCAGCAAGCCCCAAGCCCTAAATAAGACTCTTTTGTGTTGAATTGGAGTCAAACTCCACACTAGAGTGCCTATTTTCACTCAGAAGCAGTTCTGTGAAGTTATTTCCCCCAAAGCCAGGAGGAAGGAGTGGAACCCTTCAGATAAGATTTATTTTCCTGCAGTGAAGTTCCAAACTGCTGATTACATGTGCTGTGGTCTTTGAAGACCTGGAGGTGTTGCAAATTGCCTCATTTTGTTTGAAATACCAGCTTAAAAGTGGAAGAGCTCCGACAGACTCCTCCACGTGTCCAAGGAAGAGAAGTTTTGCTAGAGTGTGTGGGCAAGACCTGCCACTCTGAAAAGTGTTATCTACAGGCTGTTACACTAAACTGTTTTGGTCAGCTAGTGAGAGGTGGGGAAACATTCTAGATGCAGTGTTTCCCGAAGTTTTACTGCCCTTCGTAAGCCAAGGCGAGAGTGCCAAGAGCTGAATTGTTGGGAGTATTTAGTGATGGCTGTGAGAAGGTCCAACTAGCGATGTCAGCAATAGCAGAAGACGGAGTCCAGATCCAAGTCCCGACGTACTGTGGAGAGAGATTGGATCAGGTGCGTTCTTGAGCTGAGAAAGCTAGTCAAGCTATCAGAATTTTGTTGCCTGTTTTGTTTCCAAACCTCACTTAAAGTCACATGGGTGGGGTGGTTTGGTACCTTGGACTTTTGCTTTTGATTAATACCTTAAAGGTTGTTTGTGAGATTGTTTTCACTAGGAGATGCACATGTTCCTGTCATCTGAAAGAAGAGCTGATAATGGAACTCTGAGTGAACTTTATTCAACTGGCTGTTAGCTGTTTGCAGGTCCAACATCAAAGAAGAAGAAGAAGAAGAAGAAGAAGGGGGGAAATGTCATTGTTTCTTGTTAATCATCTGTTTGTTTTTCCAGAGGCTCGTAAAAGAAGCTTCTGTGACATGTGTGGTGTTACTGAACTATTTTCTGATTTAAAAGTTGTTCTATTTGGGCAAAATGTGTTTTGGAAGGGAAAACCTTTGGTACCTAAAAATGCCCAAGTTTCAGCTAGGTTTTATACCTGAGTTTGCTTGCAATGCAGAATGTAACTTTATTTAACGTGTACCTCCAGTAGCTAAAACTGGAAGAAGCTTTAATGCTTGACTATCCTACATATATAAGGGATACCTTGTTTGCTCAATTGCTTTGCTCACATTAGTAAACAATGTCTTTTGGTAAAGTCAAACCTCGGTTTGCCTTTCCAAAAAAAGGGGGGGGGCATGTCAGGAAACGACATCTTTTTCCTAATGTTCACAAAGCTTGGTGAAGTTGAAGTTTCCAATAGGCCTCAGAAAAAATCCTTTGTCTTCTCTGAGCCTCAAGGCTGTGTTACAGACAGCATGTTTTTCCAGTAATTCTTATCTTTCTAAGCTAGCTGAGATCCAATGTTATGTCTAGGTGCCAGAGCACTCTCTGTGCACGTGTGTACATTTATGGCAGGAGGAATGTGACCGGCCCAATCAACTGTCCATGAGTCTGGCCTGGCCTGTGGCATGAATAGTTTGGGAACCAATGATCTAATCCTCTCTAAAACTGAATTTCTTCTAATTCAAGAACTGGAAGGCTTTTTTAGACCACCTGAGATTTAAATTTACCTAAACATACAGAAGATGATTGGGAAAGACATTTTAAAAACTGGCAAAGAACAGTCAAACCTCGCATAAAGAAGAGCGCTTCGCTTAAAGAGTAACTCGCTTAAAGAGCAGAATTTTCTCTGAAGGTTTGGTTCGCTTAACAAATAAAACCAACCAAAAACTTGCTTAACAAATAAATCGGGGTTCGCAATCCCCCCCACAATGGGTCACTTTCAATGGTGTTTCACTTAAAGAGCAAACTCGCTTAAAGAGCAATCCTGTGGAACGCATTATGCTCTTTAAGCGAGGTAGAACTGTACTTGTCGATGTTACAGCAGCAAATGATCCTGTCTAACTTCAATTGCTACTCAAAAAGATCCTCACCAAAAGTCATGAACTAAGAGAAATGGCTGCCACTCTAATTCAAAACTTAGGATTCTTTGTTGAATGTCAAAGGAAGCCTATAGTCATTGGAGAAATCAAAGGAACCAACCAGGAGGTAAATATACACCAGGGGTCGGAGTGGGTGGGTTACCCAAACTTTTCACGCTGCAGGCCGGTCACGTGGTTCCTCCAACCAGAAGCGGAAGTAATTTTTTGGAATAGTAGTCATGTTAGTCTGTGGCATCTCAGAAAACAAAACAAAATAAACAAAATAAAATAAAATAAAAAACACAGTAGCACTTTAAAAACTAACTGCTATATTTTCACTGTTAGCTTTCGTGGATCAAGTCCACTTCATCAGACAAGCAATGAAACTTACAGGAATGTTCTTATATACCAAATTCAGGAGGTCGACTGGAGAAGGGTTGGTGTCAAGCAAGATGACAGACAAGCAAGCACAAGAATAAAGTATCACCCAGCCATTGGCAACAATAGATTATTCAAATAAACTCTAAAAGACTCCCTTTCAATCTCAAGGTTGCTGAGAAAGCCCACTATGGTATCTGATCAACTTGTGACATGCATGTCATGGGGGGGGGGGGGAACCAAACTCCTGTACCTGGTTTCTTTCTGTTTTACTAAAGAGAATTGGCAGGAAAGTTGTAATATAAAATCATATAGCAATCTCTGTATCAAATTTGATAATGTCCCAGAAACCCTTCACTAATATTTAGCCCCCTGTGAAGTAAAACATGCATGCACATTTTACTTCTGCTTCTGGGAGCAACAAGGGTGCCATGGGCCAGATCCGGCTCGTGGGCCATAGTTTGGGCACCCCTGATCTACACAAGGGTTCCTCAACCTCAAGCCTCCAGGTGCTCTTGGACTTCAATTAACAGAAGCACAATCAGCACTTACTAATCAGGGGTTCTGGGAACTGAAGTCCGAGAATATCTGGAGGCCAAGGTTCAGAAACCCTAATCTACACTGATGATCCTGACTTGACAGTTCAGGGGAAACCTTTTAGCCCATCAAGCAGACTAGTTTTCCACAGGCAAGATGTCAGAGAAAGGTTCAATTTATCTGTTCAATCTTTACACAAAAAGTACGGAAAGGAAAGTTGGACTTGATAAAGATGAAGGGAGGGTAAAACTTTTGGAAGAAAAACAGAACATCAATAATCTCAAGATACATAAGATGCTATTGCCTTACTGGCAGAACACAGGATCTGAACCAGGATGAACGAGAAAAGTGCCAAAGATGTATAGCAAACAAAAATTACTTCTACAGGATGGTCACTCAATTTTAATATCAATAACGAAAAACCTGGAATAGTGTTTTTGAAGATTTTTTATTCCACCCAAAGCATATCACCTATTTACTCTGTGCAGATGTGAAGGCTGGGCAGTAAAGAAAACTGAAAGAGAATTGAGACATGATGTTGGAGAACTTCATAGATATCATGGACCACCAGCAAGCCAAGTAAGTGAGAATATATATTTTATTTATTTAAATTTCTATACCGCCCTCCTCGCTGAAGGTTAAACAAAGTCTGAACAATCTCTAGGGGAAAAAATCAACTAAACTGTGGATATATTCTTTGGATATTTTATGCCCCTAAAGGGTTAAAGCTAATAATAAATGGGGGAGGAGGAGAAGAGTGAAGACTTTTTAATGGCCTTGAGGTGTTAAAATTGTAGAATGGCCAGGAATGTTTGTCCCAAGACCGGCCTTGGGACTTTATACTACCGCTGGGGACAGATTGATGAGGAAGGCTCCATTCCGGGACGAGTTCAACCTAGAACCACCTGTATCTAGGGAGAAATTAGCCCCTTGACCCTGGCACCTCAAGTTCCTATTGGGTGGGGCAAGATCAGGAGATGGGGTGAGGGGTATAACTGTTCCCCTGAGACAACATGGAAGCTGGTTAGGGCTTGGGGTTTCCTGTGCAGATCGCTAAACAAATCAAGCCAGTCGTCTGACCCAAGTTGGAGAGGAGAGCGCAGGGAAGAGTCGTTTTGTCAGTGGGAAAGACTGATGCGGCAGGGCAGCTCAAGGTCCCCCTCTTTGGCCCCTTCTGAGGTGGGGAGATTTTCTTTAGGTTTGTGATAGCTTTTACTTGACTTGCAATTTGGCAGTTTTACTTCCTGCCCAGAGTCCACGTGTAGGTGAAGGTCCTTTTTGGGGCGGGGGGAGCATCGCTTGGTCAAGCCTTGCTTTTCCTTTGGGTCTTAAGTACAGTAAAACCTCACATGAAGAACACCTCGCTTAGAGAGTAACTTGCTTAAAGAGCAGAATTTTCTCTGAATGGTTGCTTCGCTTAACAACAAAAACCTACCAAAAACTCACTTAACAACTAGCAAACTCGCTTAAAAAGCAATCCCATGGAACACATTATGCTCTTTAAGTGAGGTACCACTGTAATAAAGCTTTTGGTGCTGCGGCATTCACTGGGGTGTTTTGGGGTCCCAATTCCGATTCCTGGTTCTCAGATACCTGGCTGCAGATGGAGAGGGGCAACCATCCCGGTCAGCTACCAAAGGGGGGGGGCAGCTCTGTGTGTGTGTGTGTGTGTGTGTGTGTGTGTGTGAGAGAGAGAGAGAGAGAGAGAGAGAGGGAGAGGAAACTTCTTCCATTGTGGAGGAAGCGCTCTTGGATCAGAGCGGAAAAGAGTGGCAGGGGTGGGGTGCTTTTCTCCTGGCTGGAGCCGCAGGTAGGCAGCCCAACCCAACTCTGGGTGCCTGAAAGTGGGGGCTGCCGAGAGCCAGCGCAGATTGGCCCCGCTACCTCTGAGGGCCCATCGCTTTACAGAAAGGCTGTAAAGCCATTATCATAAAAGGCTTTTCTAAAACAAAAAGCAATTTGATCAATTTTAAAAATCATGTTTTGTTGCATCAGCTAAAAGTGGTCTTTCCTACTCAGCCACCACGTTGGAGAAAGCACCTGCTAGTCTTACCCTGACCCTACGAGGAACCTGAATGGTGGCAGCAGGTAGCCAGGATCAGGAACTTGTCAACCCAGTTAAAAACAAGAGCAAAACACAGAAGGTCTTGCACTTTTGTGTAGAGTATCTGAGAACTCCCTCTTCTCAAGGAGCATCATCATCATCATCATTCACCTTGTCATGCAGCATCCATCCAATATACTTGAGATAACCATCAGTCAGGAAACATGCGCTGTAATGCTGGATCCACTGCCCCATCTCTTCAATGCAGATGGCACGGATTTCAGGCACAAGGTCCCTTGAGAGACAAACCAATAGGGAGGGGGGTTGTTATGCTGAAAAGCATGAGTTTCTGATTCCTCCTTTACCCCACCACCACCACCACCACGCATCCTTGTTCCTGCTCACCGATAGCGATGAACAAAGACGCCTTTGAAGATAGCATTCATCAAACTCTCCAGCTCTCCCTGTTTCTCCTCAAACTGTGAATGTACGAAAGCAAAATGCTAGATGATACCTGAGCCCATAAAATACCACCAAAAGATCTCTACGAAGCCACAGGTTTCATCAAAACCAAACTAATGCTTATAACGATATGTGTGACCTACTTTGCTAAAACACAGAAATCAGCAAAAAGATGCCTCTTCAGAGAGTCAACATTCATGTACACATAAACACTGCAAAAATACATATTCTCCTGTAGATATGGAATATCTGTAAATTAATTCATGAGTTCTCAATATGGCCAGATCTGGCAGGGTAAAATACGCTGGCGCTTTGCTTCTCAGCTTTCCAGAAACATCTGCCTAGCCAATGCACACACCGAGAGAGAGGAGTGGGGGCTGAACCAGGCCAGGCCATCTCGGGCCATTGCCAGTCCACTGCCGTGGGCAGGATCCACCACAAACGTTCCTGTCTGCCACCCACCCACCCGATTCACCTCCTTGCGCTGCTCCAACAGCCCTTCCAGCTTCCCTGGGGCCTGCCGGCGCAGTCCCTTGGCCCGCTCCGCCTCATACTGCCGCTGACTGTTCTCCTTCTGGATGCTGACACTCAGAGCCACATGCATGAGACCTGTCATCAGTTTCACAGCTAGCAGGGAAGAGGGGGAACAGTATGGGCCTGCCTGCCTTCCTAGCCTCTCTCAGGCAGGGAGAGCCATGGCCTTGATCTCTCCCTCCTACTGACCGACCGACCTACCTGCCAGGGTGCTAGTGTGGCGGAAGGCACGCACTTGAGAGTCAGACAAGCCAGTCAGCAGGGCAACAAGGCTGTCCATTAAAAACCCATCATAGACAATGCCATGCTGGGCACGGCGCACAAGAACTACCATCAGTTCACAGAAACTTGTCCGGAACTGTCGCCACACTGGGGTGTTCAGGGATAGCGGGTATTCAGCTGACTCCTGGGGAAAAGGGGAGAGTCAGACAAAGCCACCAGGTTGCCCCCATCAGCCTGACTGCAAAAGCGCCACTTAGATTTAGCAGCTTCAACTCCCTCCCTGCCTCAGCAGCACTCACCTCATCAAAGGATTCTGTCAGTTCCTGGATGATCTCTGAGTTCTGAAGACCCCTCAGCATCTCTAGGGTCACTTCCCCTACCAAAGAGAGACACCCAAGGAGCAGCATATCAGCCTCCCACAATTCCACCAGTATCGTAAGAGAATTAAAAGTTTGAACACAGGTAGTTCAGTGGTTTTGTTATCTGGCTGCAAGAACTACAAGCTGGGAGTTCTGGTCCTCATTCTGCTTCCCACAAGTAGAGCCTGCTGTGTGGCCTTGGGCAAGCTGAGCAAGTGGCACTGTCCCAGGGTAGCCCCAGAAGAAAGGAAAGGGAAACCACATCTGAGGCCTGTCTACCTAGAGAGCTCTGAAGAGGGTGGCCACAAGTCAGAATTGACTTGACACCTCATGATTAACAGGAGCTTGGCCAGTTTCCTGCATCCACTCCTCTGCTACAACATCCCAAGGTTAAGCAGCACCTCCTCCCACCAAGCCTACAACCCCATTCCAGTGGCAAGACCAAGAGCCAGAGGCTTCCTTCTTAAGAGGAAGTGCGCACACAGCATCTTCCCCCTAAAAGAGGCAAAAGCAAGAGGGGGGGGGCAGAGCGGAGAATGGGACGTTTAAGCAAGGGTTGTGCTTTCTTTTTCTCCTCTGGGGCCAGACCTCCCTCTCCCCCACCCTTTTCTCACCTCTGCAGCCGCAGGAGCGCACAAGAAAGTTGAACAACACCAGGAAGCCTGAATCCTGGTCCTTCTTGTAGCTTCCAAGCCAATCATCCACCACAGCCTGTGGCAAGGGGAAGGGGGGGGGGAGAAAAGGAGGTTGTGAGTTTGATCAGAGCTCAAGGTTGACTCAGCCTCTTCCATCCTTCTGGGGAAGGTAAAATGAATACCCAGCACGTTGGGGGCAAAACACTAATTACTCTATGAACCGCTCAAAGAGTACATTAAGCGCTATGGGGTGGTATATAGGCATCATTGCTATTGAGGAGCAAGAGGGCCCCTCCCAGAAGAACCCAGCAGACCTCACTGTCTCATGGGCAGTGATGGGGGTAGAAATCTGAGAGAGGGTGGGTGGGTTGAGAAGACCAAAGAGAGGGGGCAACCCTCAAACCCACCCACCCCAAACTGCTGAGGGCTTTTAGAGAAGGAAACTTCAATCAAAACAAGCTGCTTGGGAGACAAACCCCACCCCCACCCCACTTGGGGGCCTGCTTTCCTTGGGAGAGACGGGGTGTGTGTGTGTGTGGGGGGGGGTTGGGGGGAAGAGAGACACCCGCACAAAGGGGCTCCGCTTGGGGCCTCAGGCGACCAGGGGCTGGCTGGGCATCTACCGCGCCCCCGCCCCTGGCCTGGGCAGGCGGCCTTCCCTTTCCCCAGCGGGTGCCCGCCTAAGGCCTATCCCTCCCTTCCCGGGAAGCGCGCGCGGGGGGGGGGGTGTTGCGGTTGGGGGCGCTGGGAGGAAAGGGTTGGGGGTGTCGGAGGGATGGTCGGGCGAGGAGACTTCCCTCACCTGCGCGGCGCTCCTGCCCGAAGCCACCGCCTCGAAGAGGGGGTTCTCGGGGGTCTTCGCCTTCAGGGCCCGCTTGGCCGCCTGCGAGGGGGGCAGAAGGAGGGGTGGGGCGGGGGTGGGGTGGGGGTGGGTGGAGGGGGCGGAGGAGGCGGAGGAAGGGGCTGTCACTCACGTTTCCCCCGCCCGGAGGGAAAAGGCCCCGCCCAGGCCTCAGGCGGGAGAGAGAGAGGGAAGGCCCGCCACCCCCACCACCCCCCACTGGTCCTACCGGGCTCGAGGCGCCGCGGGCTCCGGCCTGCCTGCTGCTGCTGCTGCGGCTCCTCCTCCTCCTCCTCCTCCGCTTGGGCCCGGCCTTACTGGCCGCCGCCGCCCCCTCGAAGTCGCTGCCCGAGTCGGAGGCCTCCTCCTCCTCCTCCTCCGCTGCTGCTGCTGCCGCCGCCTCGGGGCTGCTGGGCTCCCTGGAAGGGGCGGGGGAGGAGGGCCGGGAGCGTGAGGTGTGTGTGTGTGGGGGGGGGGGGGATCCGTCGCAGCCGGGGGAGGGGGCAGCTCCAACCCGGGCCTCAGCCGCTCCCTCCCTCCCTCCCTCCTTCCCGCGACTCACGAGGAGACCGAGCGGGTTCGGCGGCTCCTGAGGGGCCAGCGCGGGGAGGAAGACATGGCCGAGGGCGCAACGTCGTCTCCCACCGGAGGAAGAGGAGGAGGAGGAAAGGCCTCGGCTTCGGCCTCGGCCTCGGCTGCTGCCTCTGAGGGGAGCCTTCCTTCCTCTCAGTCAGGCGGCGACGCACGCTGGGCGGGAAAAGGAAGGCGTCGCGCGACAGGCCGCGCCCATTCGGCGCATGCTCAGCACGCCCGCTCCTGCCCCGCGCGCGCCTCAGAGTCACGTGGCTGAGAAGGGGGGGAGGGAACGCGCCTCGAGGGACGCCGGGAAGGGGAGTTCCAAGGAAGGAGGAGGGGCCCCTCGCGTCGCCTCTGCCCTCACGAAGACTACGACTCCCAGCGCTCCCGGGTGGAGGGAGGGAGGGGGGGGCAGCCCCGCGCTTGCTCGGACGGAGGCGCTCGCTCGCTCGGGGTGCTGGGTCCGTCCTCCAGGCGCCGGGAGGAGGGCCGCCCGCCCGCCTGCGAAAGGTTCCGGGGGAGCCGGTGCGGAGGGAGAGGCCGAGGAGGCCCGGCCCGCCCGGCATTGCTCTCTCCGCCCACGCAGGCCGCGGGGACGACAAGAGCGGGGAGGCGGGGCGCCCCCGGGGTTCCCTCCTTGTCATGGGTCAGTGGAGGGGGGGCGACAGAGTGTGCACGTACGTAGGCATGCATGCACACGTGTATGGGGGGGGAGGGAGGGCCGAGTCCGTAAGGGTCAGGCGTCGCTCGTGAGACCCGAAGAGGGAGGCGGCTGTGGATGTTCGGCCCCTGCTCCTGCCCTCCTTCCCTGGCCGGAGGATTAAGACCCTCTTCTTAGAGGCCCCTAAAAAGCACTTAAAAGAGTTTGATGCCCCCACATAGTAAAGGTTTCCCTTCCTCGAAAGCCAGTCGTATCCGACTCTAGGGTTCAGTGTTCACCTCTGTTTCAAAGCCAACGAGCCACCGCTGTCTGCTTCTGCAGGCGTTTCCGTGGTCATGTGGCAGGCATGACTAGGCACTGGAGCGCATGGAAGGCTGTTACTTTTCCACCGAAGTGGTCCTTATTGATCTACTTGCAATTTCTTGCTTTCGAACTGCTAGGTTGGCAGGGCCTGGGACAGAGACGGCGGGAGGAGCGCACTCTGTTGCGCAGCACTCAGGAACGGAATGCCAGCCTTCCAGTCTTTGAGATCAGCATCTTAACCACTTGAGCCACCGCAGTCCCTCCTTGATGGAGCACAGGCTTAGTTTGCTTAACGGCTAACATCTACCCCTCTCCACCCCCACCCCCACCCCCGTGTCTGCCCTGCGTGGTGCCTGGTGAGCAGGAGAGCTGCGGGGGCCTCCCCTCCCCCCTCACTCCCCCCCTTGCACGGGGCTTGTTTCCCCACCTGCACGCCCAGTTTCCCTCGCTTTCTCTGGGGGGGGGGGATGACTAGGGTCGGTTTGGCAAGAGAAGGGACCCTCGGAGGAAGGCAGGCAGGCAGGAGCCCCTCTGGCCACCTCAACCCCTTCCGCTCTCCTCCTGCAGCCCACCGGGCGGGCCAGGCAGGACCCAGCTGGGCGAGTGAGCGGCCCGCCGCCTCCATGGAGGCCCAGCTTCCCGCCAGGAGGGAGGGAGGGAGGGAGGGAGAGTGTTGCCGGCAGGAGGCCCCACCAGGAGATCGATCCCCGGGTGCTGAAAAGGAGGCCACCCGAGAAAATAAACTGGCCTTGGGCCGGGTGCTGGTTCTCTGTCTAGCCCTTTGGTTTCCACTCTTCTCTGGTTAAATCATTTTGCATATGTGCTTTATTGTATTGAATTCTGCTTCTTTTAACTTTATGAACCGCCTTGAGTCTTCTCGTAGGGCGAAAGGCAACCTAAACATGAGGCAACATAAATGGATCGTGGAATTTGCCCCCTTTTTGGCAAATGTTTTTCAACAATATCCCCAAATCTCAGTAGCACAGTACGATTTGGGTGGAGAAGGTAGTCTTTGGCTGGATCCATAGTTAGTCGTGCTTTAAACAGACCCACTGAAATCAGGTCCTACCTAGGAGACAGAGGGGGGGGGGGACTGCAGTGGCATCGTGATTAAGACGTTGAACTTGACGACTAGAGGCTCGGCCCTCTGAGACCCGTCTCTGTCCCAGCTCCTGCCAACTTAGCAGCTTGAAAGCAAGAAATTGCAAATAGATACATAAAGTACCACTTGGGTGGGAAACTGAACAGCAGTCTGTGCACTCCAGTGTTTAGTCATGCCTGCTACGTGTCCATGGAAACGTCTGGAAACACAGGCAGCGCTGGCTCTTTGGCTGTAAATAGAGATGAGCACTGAACCCCAGAGTCAGCTATGACTGGCTTTTGAGCAAGGGTGACCTTTACCTAGGAGAGAGACCGTACTCTTTCTACACTGCACTTGCTTTACAGCGTCTGCTCAAAATCCCATCTTCTCTGCTCTTGGGGCAAAAAGGAAGGAAAGCCCCACTGACGCCATTAAACCCCACAGGTGGTGAGTCCTTCCTGCCTCCTGGTAATTCTGGAGAAATGGTTTCCATTGCACTCCTATCCTTAGTGACGGCTATACAGTGGTACCTCGCTTAAAGAGCATAACGCGTTCCACAGGATTGCTCTTTAAGCGACTTTGCTCTTTAAGTGAAACACCATTAAAGTGACCAATTGTGAGGGAGATTGTGAACCCCAATTTATTTGTAAAGCGAGTTTTTGGTTGGTTTTATTTGTTAAGCAAAGCGACCATTCAGAGAAAATTCTGCTCTTTAAGTGAGTTACTCTTTAAGTGAGGCGCTCTTATGCGAGGTTTGACTGTATGTTGTCTCTGAGGCATTCTTTAGTCAGCCACCAAACTAGCAAAGAATTCTTCCCTGGGTTTTTATTTATTTATTTATTTATTTCACTTGTCACCCGCCCATCTGGGAGGCCTTCCCCACTCTGGGCGGATAACAAACAACACATTTAAAACATCTTAAAATCACATAATAAAAGTACCAGATCTTATTAACAGTGGAAAAGGCCCAACAAGAAACCTAACACTAGACAGATGTCGACCTCTTCTCAAAAGTCTCCCTAAACAGAAGCAATTTAAACTGTTTTCTAAATGCCAAGAAAGATCTTGCCTGGCACAATTCCACAAGCAGGGAATTCCATAGGGTTGGCACCGCCGACAACCCCCCCCCCCCAGTGAATTAATTAGCCCATTTTGGATTGTTGCCATTCCTTTTTCAAAGCAATGTATGCAATTAGCTGAACATAAGTAGAGCCACCTTGGAATTATGAAAGCCTCTCTAGTTAAAAGTTGTTTACAGCTAGTGTACTGAGGAACACACCCAAGCTTCTTATCTGAGTAAGCAGATGTGTACATGACAAGCAGAGGGACACAGAAAATGTACCTCATTACATGTGTGAGTTAGAATATGCTATAGCAAGATAAAGTGTGAAATGCCTACCGCCCATGGGGGCCCATCTGGACCGAAGACATGTGTGCAAAGCTTTATGAAAAGTATAAAAGCCTTGTCAAAATGCTCATCATGTTCCCTGATTCCCACAGAATCAGGCGCTACGTGTGCCCATGTCATAATCGTGTAGTGAATGTCATGTTGTGTTATGGTTTAAAAACTTAGATAAAATTCTCTTTTTCCGTTTCAAAACCTCTCTGGCTGATTTATTTACCTAAAGGCTGTTCATCTCTTAGAGAGAGAGGGAGGGAGGCCCGTCGCCTTCTCCGGGCCCGTCGCCTTCCTTGCCAATTTCAGCACAGGCACCAAGAGCTGCTGCCGCTGCCCCGTCTGGGGAGATCGGATAATGCGGGACGATGTTCTAAGTGGGAGATGCTCTGTGCCATGTGGGAAGGTCCCAAACAGTTGAGGGCTTTGAAAGTTAAAAACGAACGCCTTGAACCTGGTAACAGGTTGAAATGGGCAACCAGGGCGAGAGAAGGAGTCGGGTTTCCTCACCCCAGGCATTTTGCACCTTCCGTTGAACCTTCTGTACCAGGGTCAGGGAAAGCCCCACATTTTTGCAGTGTGATTTCAGGCAGACTCATCTCTGCTGTATTTGTTTATCTCTCTTAATGTACATGTCTTGTTTGCTCATAGCAATGAACATTTCATAACTACATGTGAATTAAAAGCTCAGAATAGTGGAGAAAGCATAATAGATACAGTCCGGAGGCTTAAAACTCTGCTAAACACCTTAAAAAGTGCACATGTCAATGTTATGATGCATACATTGTTGTAAATGCATGTTCAGAGAGAATGGCTTGAGCTAGAGGCCCACTGTGGAGAGCCTTCCTTTAGGAAATTCTAAGGCTGCATCCCCGTGTTTGACTTCTGGTGACAACGTCCTTCTTTCCCTTCAGGGTCTTTTCTAACTGCATAGCTGCCATTCCCAGTCTTAACATTCTGCAGTCTCAGTTTGAATACCTGCATATCCCAAATTATTCATCTTTGATCCACTCATCTTCACTCTCTTCATCTGAATCTCATCCAGCTTTCTGTGTACGTCATTTCATTTCACTTCATTTCAAATTTATACTCCGCCTTACTCAGGTAAACCCGACTCTAGGCAGCTTACATATTATAAAAGTAACAGCATTACAGTCACAAATTCCACATTATCATAATCACAGTATCAGAATACAGCATATATATATATAACAGCAACAATCATAAAGTAATAATATCACAATAAAATGTTACAAAAAAGTATTGCAAAAAACAGCAAAAACAAAAATCACATATACTGAGTCCCGCAATGATTATAAGCAAAATCCTACAGAAGGTAGCCGGGAAAAGTCCTCAGGCGGGCTTATTAGGGTCATTGGAGAGTTCTGGGGGCCCTTGCGGGCAGCCTCGGCCAGAAAAGCAGGCTTGCAGGGGGAGAAAGTGGCCGTTGTAGCCTTTGCTCACTTTCCAGGGGCAAAGGTCATGACCCCCCCCTGCTACCCCCCCCCCCAAGCCCAACGGCGGTTTCCTTGCCGGGAGCAGTGGGGATGTGTGGGCAGGGGAACCTGCTTTTGTCCTAGGCCACACACACTGTGTGTGCGTGCGTGCGTGCGTGCGTGCGTGCGTGCATGCATGTTGGAGGGGGGAGTTGTGCTTATATCCCAGGAGGGCTCAGTTTCTTCCAACTGGTAAAGAACATGTTCCAAAGCTCTCTGGTCTTACTGTTCTGGAAGCCCTTAGCTGCAAGTTGGGTGCTATCTTCGTCCCAAATCTAATGTTGCCTTTACTCCTGAGCCTGTGGCTTCTGTTGGAAGGGGAGCAATCGCTTCTTCAGGCCTAACCCACCACCCCCACCCCTCATGCTGGAGGTCTGGGAAATCTTTGTCTAGTAATGTCTCTGCCAGGCGCACACCCAGCGATGGGATGTAACAGGTTCGCACCAGCTCGCCAGAACCGGTAGGAACTTTTCCCAGTGTCTTAGAGAACCGGGCAGCAGCTTTTGGGGGGAACCATCTTCGGGGCTTACCTTTTCACTGGTTCCCCCACTCTGCATGCATGCCAAGCACTTGGTGTGCATGCATGCCTCCAGTGCTTGGCGTGTATGCACGGCCTCCTTGCTGTCTTCCCAAGCGGAGAGGAGGAAGAGAAGCTGCTAGCCTGAAGCTCCCCAGGGTAAGTGACTCCCCTTTGGATATGGTGTGTCTGTGTGTATTTTAATGTGTATCTAGTACCTTTACCTATATTGACGTAATACCACCGTTCCTAAAAAGGCCTGGCGGCCTGGCTTAGGGTTTTTTAAGCAAAGTCTTGAGTTACCTCATCAATAAGCTACAACTGTGCTGTTCCAATTGGAGAACCCTTAAGAAGGTACAGCTGTTTCACATTTACAGTAAGGCATATTATCCTAGAGAACCGGTACGATGACCATATCCATCTTGCAACATGGTGCTGCCCAGGTACTTATACTAACAGGTAAATGATGGTTTGTGTTTGGTGTGTGTGTGTGTTTGTGTGTGTGTGCCTTATTTTATTTCGCCCTGCCGATGACATCATGACGTTAGCTCCGCCCACACTGATGGCATCACGGTGTGGTAGTAAAATTTTTGACAACCCACTACTGTGCATATCCGCTGCCCCTGCCCAAGGGACCCTCCTTTCCTCTCTCGCCCTGGGCGGCCAGGGGGAGAGAGGCCTCGGCTGGGCCAGGGCTGGCAGGCTGAAGAGAACCCTCTCCTCCTCCTCCTCCTCCTCCTCCTCCTCCTCCTCCTCCTCCGCTGCCCCTGCCCAAGGGACCCTCCTTTCCTCTCTCGCCCTGGGCGGCCAGGGGGAGAGAGGCCTCGGCTGGGCCAGGGCTGGCAGGCTGAAGACAACCCTCTCCTCCTCCTCCTCCTCCTCCTCCTCCGCTGCTGCCCCTGCCCAAGGGACCCTCCTTTCCTCTCTCGCGCCCTGGGCGCCCAGGGGGAGAGAGGCCTCGGCTTGGCCAGGGCTGGCAGGCTGAAGAGAACCCTCTCCTCCTCCTCCTCCGCTGCTGCCCCTGCCCAAGGGACCCTCCTTTCCTCTCTTGCCCTGGGCGGCCAGGGGGAGAGAGGCCTCGGCTGGGCCAGGGCTGGCAGGCTGAAGAGAACCCTCTCCTCCTCCTCCTCCTCCGCTGCCCCTGCCCAAGGGGACCCTCCTTTCCTCTCTCGCCCTGGGCGCCCAGGGGGAGAGAGGCCTCGGCTTGGCCAGGGCTGGCAGGCTGAAGAGAACCCTCTCCTCCTCCTCCTCCGCTGCTGCCCCTGCCCAAGGGACCCTCCTTTCCTCTCTTGCCCTGGGCGGCCAGGGGGAGAGAGGCCATCGGCTGGGCCAGGGCTGGCAGGCTGAAGAGAACCCCCTCGCTCCTCCTCCTCCTCCGCTGCCCCTGCCCAAGGGACCCTCCTTTCCTCTCTTGCCTGGGCGGCCAGGGGAGAGAGGCCTCGGCTGGGCCAGGCTGGCAGGCTGAAGAGAACCCTCTCCTCCTCCTCCTCCTCCGCTGCCCCTGCCCAAGGGACCCTCCTTTCCTCTCTCGCCCTGGGCGCCCAGGGGGAGAGAGGCCTCGGCTTGGCCAGGGCTGGCAGGCTGAAGAGAACCCTCTCCTCCTCCTCCTCCCGCTGCTGCCCCTGCCCAAGGGACCCCTCCTTTCCTCTCTTGCCCTGGGCGGCCAGGGGGAGAGAGGCCTCGGCTGGGCCAGGGCTGGCAGGCTGAAGAGAACCCTCTCCTCCTCCTCCTCCTCCGCTGCCCCTGCCCAAGGGACCCTCCTTTCCTCTCTCGCCCTGGGCGGCCAGGGGGAGAGAGGCCTCGGCTGGGCCAGGGCTGGCAGGCTGAAGAGATCCCCCTCCTCCTCCTCCTCCTCCTCCTCCGCTGCTGCCCCTGCCCAAGGGAAACTCAACTCCTTTCCTCTCTCGCACTGGGCGGCCAGGGGGAGAGAGGCCTCGGCTGGGCCAGGGCTGGCAGGCTGAAGAGAACCCTCTCCTCCTCCTCCTCCTCCTCCTCCTCCTCCTCCTCCTCCTCCTCCTCCTCCTCCTCCGCTGCTACCCCTGCCCAAGGGACCCTCCTTTCCTCTCTCGCCCTGGGCGGCCAGGGGGAGAGAGGCCTCGGCTGGGTCAGGGCTGGCAGGCTGAAGAGAACCCTCTCCTCCTCCTCCTCCTCCTCCTCCTCCTCCTCCTCCTCCTCCTCCTCCTCCTCCGCTGCCCTTGCCCAAGGGACCCTCCGTTCCTCTCTCGCCCTGGGCGGCCAGGGGGAGAGAGGCCTCGGCTGGGCCAGGGCTGGCAGGCTGAAGAGATCCCCCTCCTCCTCCTCCTCCTCCTCCTCCTCATCCTCCTCGATCCTCCTCCTCCTCCGCTGCCCCTGCCCCTGCCCAAGGGACCCTCCTTTCCTCTCTCGCCCTGGGCGCCCAGGGGGAGAGAGGGCTCGGCTGGGCCAGGGCTGGCAGGCTAAAGAGAACCCTCTCCTCCTCCCCCTCCTCCTCCGCTGCTGCCCCTGCCCCAAGGGACCCTCCTTTCCTCTCTCGCCCTGGGCGCCCAGGGGGAGAGAGGGCTCGGCTGGGTCAGGGCTGGCAGGCTGAAGAGAACCCTCTCCTCCTCCTCCTCCTCCGCTGCCCCTGCCCAAGGGACCCTCCTTTCCTCTCTTGCCCTGGGCAGCCAGGGGGAGAGAGGCCTCGGCTGGGCCAGGGCTGGCAGGCTGAAGAGATCCCCCTCCTCCTCCTCCCCCTCCTCCTCCTCCGCTGCCCCTGCCCAAGGGACCATCCTTTCCTCTCTTGCCCTGGGCAGCCAGGGGGAGAGAGGCCTCGGCTGGGCCAGGGCTGGCAGGCTGAAGAGAACCCTCTCCTCCTCCTCCTCCTCCTCCTCCGCTGCTGCCCCTGCCCAAGGGACCCTCCTTTCCTCTCTCACCCTGGGCGGCCAGGGGGAGAGAGGCCTCGACTGGGCCAGGGCTGGCAGGCTGAAGAGAACCCTCTCCTCCTCCTCCTCCTCCTCCGCTGCTGCCCCTGCCCAAGGGACCCTCCTTTCCTCTCTTGCCCTGGGCGGCCAGGGGGAGAGAGGCCTCGGCTGGGCCAGGGCTGGCAGGCTGAAGAGAACCCTCTCCTCCTCCTCCTCCCCCTCTTCCTCCACTGCCCCTGCCCAAGGGACCCTCCTTTCCTCTCTCGCCCTGGGCGGCCAGGGGGAGAGAGGGCTCGGCTGGGCCAGGGGTGGCAGGCTGAAGAGAACCCTCTCCTCCTCCTCCTCCTCCTCCTCCTCCGCTGCCCGTGCCCAAGGGACCCTCCTTTCCTCTCTCGCCCTGGGCGGCCAGGGGGAGAGAGGCCTCGGCTGGGCCAGGGGTGGCAGGTTGAAGAGAACCCTCTCCTCCTCCTCCTCCTCCTCCTCGCTGCCCCTGCCCAAGGGACCCTCCGTTCCTCTCTCACCCTGGGCGGCCAGGGGGAGAGAGGCCTCGGCTGGGCCAGGGCTGGCAGGCTGAAGAGATCCCCCTCCTCCTCCTCCTCCTCCGCTGCTGCCCCTGCCCAAGGGACCCTCCTTTCCTCTCTCGCACTGGGCGGCCAGGGGGAGAGAGGCCTCGGCTGGGCCAGGGCTGGCAGGCTGAAGAGAACCCTCTCCTCCTCCTCCTCCTCCTCCTCCTCCTCCGCTGCTGCCCCTGCCCAAGGTACCCTCCTTTCCTCTCTCGCCCTGGGCGGCCAGGGGGAGAGAGGCCTCGGCTGGGTCAGGGCTGGCAGGCTAAAGAGAACCCTCTCCTCCTCCTCCTCCTCCTCCTCCTCCTCCGCTGCCCCTGCCCAAGGGACCCTCCGTTCCTCTCTCGCCCTGGGCAGCCAGGGGGAGAGAGGCCTCGGCCTGGGCCAGGGCTGTCAGGCTAAAGAGAACCCTCTCCTCCTCCCCCTCCTCCTCCGCTGCTGCCCCTGCCCCAAGGGACCCTCCTTTCCTCTCTCGCCCTGGGCGGCCAGGGGGAGAGAGGCCTCGACTGGGCCAGGGCTGGCAGGCTGAAGAGAACCCTCTCCTCCTCCTCCTCCTCCTCCGCTGCTGCCCCTGCCCAAGGGACCCTCCTTTCCTCTCTTGCCCTGGGCGGCCAGGGGGAGAGAGGCCTCGGCTGGGCCAGGGCTGGCAGGCTGAAGAGAACCCTCTCCTCCTCCTCCTCCCCCTCTTCCTCCACTGCCCCTGCCCAAGGGACCCTCCTTTCCTCTCTCGCCCTGGGCGGCCAGGGGGAGAGAGGCCTCGGCTGGGCCAGGGCTGGCAGGCTGAAGAGAACCCTCTCCTCCTCCTCCTCCTCCTCCTCCTCCTCCTCCGCTGCCCCTGCCCAAGGGACCCTCCTTTCCTCTCTCGCCCTGGGCGGCCAGGGGGAGAGAGGCCTCGGCTGGGCCAGGGCTGGCAGGCTGAAGAGATCTCCCTCCTCCTCCTCCTCCTCCGCTGCTGCCCCTGCCCAAGGGACCCTCCTTTCCTCTCTCGCACTGGGCGGCCAGGGGGAGAGAGGCCTCGGCTGGGCCAGGGCTGGCAGGCTGAAGAGAACCCTCTCCTCCTCCTCCTCCTCCTCCTCCTCCTCCTCCTCCTCCGCTGCTGCCCCTGCCCAAGGGACCCTCCTTTCCTCTCTCGCCCTGGGCGGCCAGGGGGAGAGAGGCCTCGGCTGGGTCAGGGCTGGCAGGCTAAAGAGAACCCTCTCCTCCTCCTCCTCCTCCTCCTCCTCCGCTGCCCTTGCCCAAGGGACCCTCCGTTCCTCTCTCGCCCTGGGCGGCCAGGGGGAGAGAGGCCTCGGCTGGGCCAGGGCTGGCAGGCTGAAGAGATCCCCCTCCTCCTCCTCCTCCTCCTCCTCCTCCTCCTCCTCATCCTCCTCATCCTCCTCCTCCGCTGCCCCTGCCCAAGGGACCCTCCTTTCCTCTCTCGCCCTGGGCGCCCAGGGGGAGAGAGGCCTCGACTGGGCCAGGGGTGGCAGGTTGAAGAGAACCCTCTCCTCCTCCTCCTCCTCCTCCGCTGCCCCTGCCCAAGGGACCCTCCGTTCCTCTCTCACCCTGGGCGGCCAGGGGGAGAGAGGCCTCGGCTGGGCCAGGGCTGGCAGGCTGAAGAGATCCCCCTCCTCCTCCTCCTCCTCCGCTGCTGCCCCTGCCCAAGGGACCCTCCTTGGGCCAGGGCTGGCAGGCTGAAGAGAACCCGCTCCTCCTCCTCCTCCTCCTCCTCCTCCTCCTCCTCCTCCGCTGCTGCCCCTGCCCAAGGGACCCTCCTTTCCTCTCTCGCCCTGGGCGGCCAGGGGGAGAGAGGCCTCGGCTGGGCCAGGGCTGGCAGGCTGAAGAGAACCCTCTCCTCCTCCTCCGCTGCTGCCCCTGCCCAAGGGACCCTCCTTTCCTCTCTCGCCCTGGGCGGCCAGGGGGAGAGAGGCCTCGGCTGGGTCAGGGCTGGCAGGCTGAAGAGAACCCTCTCCTCCTCCTCCTCCTCCTCCTCCGCTGCTGTCCTGCCCAAGGGACCCTCCTTTCCTCTCTCGCCCTGGGCGGCCAGGGGGAGAGAGGCCTCGACTGGGCCAGGGCTGGCAGGCTGAAGAGAACCCTCTCCTCCTCCTCCTCCTCCTCCTCCGCTGCCCTTGCCCAAGGGACCCTCAGTTCCTCTCTCGCCCTGGCGGCCAGGGGAGAGAGGCCTCGGCTGGGCCAGGGCTGGCAGGCTGAAGAGATCCCCCTCCTCCTCCTCCTCCTCCTCCTCATCCTCCTCATCCTCATCCTCCGCTGCCCCTGCCCAAGGGACCCTCCTTTCCTCTCTCGCCCTGGGCGCCCAGGGGGAGAGAGGGCTCGGCTGGGCCAGGGCTGTCAGGCTAAAGAGAACCCTCTCCTCCTCCCTCTCCTCTCCGCTGCTGCCCCTGCCCAAGGGACCCTCCTTTCCTCTCTCGCCCTGGGCAGCCAGGGGGAGAGAGGCCTCGGCTGGGCCAGGGCTGGCAGGCTGAAGAGAACCCTCTCCTCCTCCTCCGCTGCTGCCCTGCCCAAGGGACCCTCCCTTCCTCTCTCGCCCTGGGCGGCCAGGGTGGAGAGAGACCTCGGCTGGGTCAGGGCTGGCAGGCTGAAGAGAACCCTCTCCTCCTCCTCCTCCTCCTCCTCCGCTGCCCTGCCCAAGGGACCCTCCTTTCCTCTCTCCCCCTGGGCAGCCAGGGGGAGAGAGGCCTCGACTGGGCCAGGGCTGGCAGGCTGAAGAGACCCCCCCTCCTCCTCCTCCCCCTCCTCCTCCTCCTCCTCCGCTGCCCTGCCCAAGGGACCATCCTTTCCTCTCTTGCCCTGGGCAGCCAGGGGAGAGAGGCCTCGGCTGGGCCAGGGCTGGCAGGCTGAAGAGAACCCTCTCCTCCTCCTCCTCCTCCTCCTCCGCTGCTGCCCCTGCCCAAGGGACCCTCCTTTCCTCTCTCACCCTGGGCGGCCAGGGGGAGAGAGGCCTCGACTGGGCCAGGGCTGGCAGGCTGAAGAGAACCCTCTCCTCCTCCTCCTCCCCCTCTTCCTCCATTGCCCCTGCCCAAGGGACCCTCCTTTCCTCTCTCACCCTGGGCGGCCAGGGGGAGAGAGGCCTCGGCTGGGCCAGGGCTGGCAGGCTGAAGAGAACCCTCTCCTCCTCCTCCTCCTCCTCCTCCTCCTCCTCCTCCGCTGCCCCTGCCCAAGGGACCCTCCTTTCCTCTCTCGCCCTGGGCAGCCAGGGGGAGAGAGGCCTCGGGTGGGCCAGCGCTGGCAGGCTAAAGAAAACCCTCTCCTCCTCCTCCTCCTCCTCCGCTGCTGCCCCTGCCCAAGGGACCCTCCTTTCCTCTCTTGCCCTGGCCGGGGAAGGCGGGACCAGCTGCGCAGCCCAGCCAGCTTAGAAAACCATGGCCCTGTGGCTTATGTGTTGCTGTTACGTGTCACTGTATTATTTACTATGTATTTACTAAGTATTATTGACTTGACATTGTGACTTATGTGTTGTTACATGTCACTGTATTATTTACTACGTATTATTGACATGACATTGTAACCTATGTATTGTTGTTTCATGTCACTGTATCATTTACTGTGTATTTACTGTGTAGTTATTGGGTATATTGTCCCATTATTTGTAAGCCCCCCAGAGTCGGGTTCCTTGATTGGGCAGCAGATAAGTATGAAAATTAAATTAAACTAAATCCCCAAGAAACGAGGCTCCGAGGAGTGCCGTCGCGATGGGATAGTTTCACTCCTCCCTTAAGCAGACAAAGGAGGGTTTTGCGGTCTTGCAACACAGACTTTGGCCCTCCTCGGAGCAAAAAAGGCTCTGGGAAAGAGCCAGGCCTTACAGTACGTCTCCAATTGTCATTCTAGGCAGGTTACTAGAGTGTGCCCAAGAATGCCACCCAATCTCTCCGTTCTGTAGGGAAACCGCAAAGGCTTGGCTTGGGCACGTCATGAAACCCTATGGATTGTTCTAAACTGGAAACGAATGTGCTTCAACCCTTGGTTGCCCTCGCTCGTCCCAGAACGGAGGCTCTGGACAAGAAACTGCCTGTTAGGACAGAGGCAAAGGATGAGTTCAGTGTTGCGTATAGTTCATGTATGTCCATAACATTACAGTGTGCAGCACTTTGCCTGGACAAAGAAAGACGCCCTAATTTCCCTGCACCCCAGTGGGCTTCAGATGTATTTCTTCATTGGTAATTGGCAAGTTGAGAGAAGAAGAAGTCTTCTGCCCCGCCTGCCTTGATTCACAGAAAGTAAAATGTCCTTTTGTTCTGAGACCTGCCCACGGCCTCTCTCAGGGAGGTGTGCTCTGGGCCCGGTGGAGCCACTGGAAAGACCTCCTTCTGTCACCTGCCCATAGCACCCCATTGCCTCCCAGCTTGGACAATGCCCTGCTGTTCCCATAGCCATTGTGTACCTGCCTTTCTTATTCCATCAGGGGAAAGGCGAGGCGGAGAGAAGCCCCCTGCCCTCTTCGCCATGAGGAGGAAACAGTCAGTCATGCTGTTTACCGGAGATTTCCTTGATTCTATTCAACAGGCAGGCTATTCACGTTGGCCATATATCTGTAGGCCAGGCCATGCGCCTACATGCCTTTTGCCCATCATGCCGTGTAAAAGTAGTGAAGCCTTGAGGGGGGGGGGATGTTCTTTGCCTGCGGTCCCAACTTTGGCCATTCTGCTACCCCTGGTTGACCTTGCTAGGAGTTGGAAGCAAGGTGTAAGAAAGACCTTTCTCTTAGAAAGCCCTCCTTTATGTTCCTGCTTGGACCTGTTCCTTCACATATTTATGCCCCAAGACACAGAAGATTACTTTGGGTGTTGTGGTAAATAGACAGTTAATTTGCTCTGTCACCATTGATATTGGGTAGCTCCAGCCCAGGCAAACCAGAGGCGAAAATGAAGAAACCGAGCCAGTCCTACGGTTAGCATTGGCCACAGCCAATGCTAAGGAGATAAGCTCAAACGACATGAACAGGCCTGAACACATCGCTTCATCGTGTAATAAAGGAAATTTAACTGCAGCGTAGGACATGTGTTCACGGAACAAGAAAAGTCACAGTGACCCAGAACAAACAAACAAACAAATAAACACTAGTTTGCCATTAGTTCAGAAAAACCACTCATTATAAGGGATAAAAGAATTGGGAAGGTTTCCAAACGTTACCAAGGATAAGAAGACTTCCAAAACATTTCATGGGGGGTCTAGCTGTCCTTGGGGGGATGATATATCAAGTGTTTGTACCTTTGTACTGGTAATAAATAACTCTGATGATCCCTGACTCCTAAGGAGAAACAGACGCAACCGTCTTCTAAAAGATAAGAAGCAACCGCCAGGTGATCTCTCCCTCTGGCGGCCACCAAATAAGGTGACGGAACAGGTGTTTCTTTTTAAAACCAGGTAGATTGTAACTGCTTTCTCTCACCAATGAGGGGGAAGTGGGAGTGAACTGTGGTGGTCCAGGGAAAAAAGGATAAATATACACAATCTTTACTGTTAAAGCACGCCTTTTCTATATTGCTCCCGATTTCTTGCAAGAAAACGTAAATAAAGTTACTTCATATTACCCTCTAATAGAATGTCTTAAATTTATTTTTGAGACAGGAAAACCATTTCTCACAATATGATTGGTCCACATAGTTACCAGTTTGAAAGTTGGGTATGCACTTTTTAGTTACTGGTTTGTAGACGTTTAATATTCTAGTATTTCTTCTTAAGAAGCTTATATACTTATTTGTGTACATGCTTATCATATTTTGAGAATATAATAATGGGAGGAGGTATGGCAGAGGTTGCTTTTAATGCCGCAAGTTGTTTGTACACCACTATATAAGATGTACATTAACTCATAGCAAGGTTCACTCCCCATAGAGAAGGCACCATTTTGCATGCAAGAGACCAAGAAATTGGTCAGTATTTCTTCTCCAAGCAACGCTCTGACTTATTTTTCTTGTTCCTGAATTAAAATTTCTAAGCCTTGTTATCTTTTGGGAGTTTGAGGTGACACTACTCTGGGTGCATTGTGAAGAGAGAGAGAAGCTTCTGGAAGGCCACTATGAGCTAGATTGACTCCATAGGCTTGGGTTTGCAAGAGCTCCACAGGAGTCCTGGAGGTCATTCATTCATTCATCAGTACGAGATGGTGGCAGATAACCATGGTGGTAGCCCCCACCCCCCGCCCGCCCCCCGCCCCCCGCAAGCTAGCTCGAGTTCCTGCAGCTGAGTTCTGAGCTTTAGTTGTTGTTCAGTCGCACAGTCGATTCCGACCCTTCGCGACCCCATGGACCACCACTGCACACCAGGCACTTCTGTCCTCCACCCTCCTCCTCAGCCCGTTCAGCTCTACGCCCATTGTGTCAACAATGCCATCTAGCTATCTCATTCTCTGCTGCCCCCTTCTTCTTTTGCCCTTGACTTTTCCCAGCATCAAGGCTTTCTCAAGCAAATCCTCTCTTCTCATTTGATGTCCAAAGTACTCTAACCTCATCTTCAATATTTGACCTTCCAAGGAGCAGTCAGGATTAGTTTCTTTTAAGATCGACCTATTTGTTCTCGCTGTCCAGGGGACTCTCAAAATTCTCCTCCAACACCACATCTCTTCTTCTGCGCTCAGCTTTCTTTATTGTCCAGCTCTCATAACCATACATTACAACTGGGAATACCATTGCTTTGACTATGCGGATGTCCCTACTTTTAACTATGTTCCCCAGGTTTCTCATCGCTTGCTTCCCAAGAATCATAGGGCCTGTTGCCATTATCTTGGTTTTCTTGATGTTAAGTCTCAAGCCAGCTTTTGCACTCTTTCCCTTCAACCTAAGCAAGAGCTTCTTTAGGTCTTCTTCACTTTCTGCCATTAAGGTGGTATCATCTGCATATCTCAAATTGTTGATGTTTCTCCTAGTAATTTTGATCCCATATTGTGATTCGTCCATCCCTGCACTGCACATTATGTGCTCTGTGTATAGGCTGAATAAGCAGGGAGATAAAATGCAGCCCTTGCCTTACTCCTTTTCCTACTGGGCTAGCTGGCACTTTGGAACTGTTTCAAAGGAGACCCCCTCTAAAATACTTTCCAGTGAAGCAACATAGAGACTATGGGTTCATCAGCCGCCCGGGCCACACGATGGCTGTCCAAGAGAGTCCATTGGTCAGGAGGCAGAGAAAGGTACTGGAATGCCTCCAGGCCACGCAGGCCTCTTGGCATGAAGAGAAAGTGCTAGACGAGGAGCCCACCCTCCTCCTCCTCCTCAGCTGCAGGCTGCTCCATTCAAGGAGCAGGACTTCAGGCGGGGCAGAATGGCTGGATCAGGTCCGGCCTCCTACAGCCCTTGCCTCACGTCTCCCACCTGCCCTGTGGGGTCTCCCACAGTTCTCCAGGTTGCAGCCATATCCTCTTCAAGGTTAGTCTCTTTTGCCCTCTTCCGAAGCCAAGGTCAGTGGCAAGACCAGCCTTATCTGTGCAGTTCAGGCACGCTGGTTGCAACGTGCCAGCAAAGATGCGGGCCAGAGGGCCTGCCTGGGGGAAATGCGAGGCTGTGCTTGACGACATTCCACAGGCTGGTTTGGAGAGTTCTGGGGGCCCTTGCGGGCAGCCTCGGCCAGAAAAGCAGGCTTGCAGGGGGAGAAAGTGGCCGTTGTAGCCTTTGCTCACTTTCCAAGGGCAAAGGTCATGACCCCTCTGCTACCCCCCCCCCCCCCGGAAGCCCAACGGTGGTTTCCTTGCCGGGAGCAGTGGGCATGTGTGGGCAGGGGAACCTGCTTTTGTCCTAGGCCACACACACTGTGTGTGCGTGCGTGCGTGCGTGCGTGCGTGCGTGCATGTTGGAGGGGGGAGTTGTGCTTATATCCCAGGAGGGCTCAGTTTCTTCCAACTGGTAAAGAACATGTTCCAAAGCTCTCTGGTCTTACTGTTCTGGAAGCCCTTAGCTGCAAGTTGGGTGCTATCTTCGTCCCAAATCTAATGTTGCCTTTACTCCTGAGCCTGTGGCTTCTGTTGGAAGGGGAGCAATCGCTTCTTCAGGCCTAACCCACCACCCCCACCCCTCATGCTGGAGGTCTGGGAAATCTTTGTCTAGTAATGTCTCTGCCAGGCGCACACCCAGCGATGGGATGTAACAGGTTCGCACCAGCTCGCCAGAACTGGTAGGAACCTTTCCCAGTGTCTTAGAGAACCGGCAGCAGCTTTTGGGGGGAACCATCTTCGGGGCTTACCTTTTCACTGGTTCCCCCACTCTGCATGCATGCCAAGCACTTGGTGTGCATGCATGCCTCCAGTGCTTGGCGCGTATGCACGGCCTCCTTGCTGTCCTCCCAAGCGGAGAGGAGGAAGAGAAGCTGCTAGCCTGAAGCTCCCCAGGGTAAGTGACTCCCCTTTGGATGTGGTGTGTCTGTGTGTATTTTAATGTGTATCTAGTACCTTTACCTATATTGACGTAATACCACCGTTCCTAAAAAGGCCTGGTGGCCAAGCTTGTGGTTTTTAAGCAAAGTCTTGGAGTTACCTCATCAATAATCTACACCTGTGCTGTTCCAATTGCTGAACCCTTAAGTAGGTACAGCTGTTTTACATTTACATTAAGGCATATTATCCTAGAGAACTAGTTAGGCAAAGACTTAGTACCTAACTTCTTTAACTGTTGAAAAGTCCCAAAATGAAGCCATCTTGTGGTGAGTTCATTCTGTATTCCTTCCATCTGACCTAGTGTGAGAAAGATTAGCCAGAATAAGCTGTAAGATTTGGTTTAAAAACTCTGGTTGATTTGTGTTTAGGGTGTTTGGGTGTTTGGGTATACAGTATTTCAATGTATTTTTTATTTTATTTTATTTATTTATTTATTTAACTTACAGGTTTGAGTTGTGGGTAGGTGGGTGGGTTGAGGTGTGTGTGTGTGTGTGTGTGTGTGTGTGTGCTTATTTTTATTTTATTTTATTTTATTTGGCCCCGCCCACAACATCATGACGTTGGCTCTGCCCATGATGTCATGACATTATTATGTTAGCTCCGCCCACACTGTGATGACATCATGGTGGGGTAGTAAAATTTTTGACATCCCACCACTGCGCTCACCTCTAATCACAGGCTCATAATTGCTGCTTTAACTGGGATCTGGCAGGCAAAGGAAAAAGGAAGAGTGGAACCAGCAGCGCCTGAGGAACAGGTAGCTTTTAGGTCTGCAGGTGAGCTTGGGGTGGGAAAGCCAGAGAGTTGCTTCCAATGGCAAAGCAGCCTGTTTCTGGGTGGTTGCACTCCAAGAGGGAAGGAGGCTTTCTTCTTCCTATACATACAGACTCTCCAATTGGCTGGAGTTGGGCTTCCAGTGAATGAATGAATGAACAAATGAATGAATAAACTCAGTGTCCAAACCATGTACAGCTATTAGAGCAAGCAAGAGAAAGGAAGGAAGGAAGGAAAGAAGGAAGGAAAGAAAAGGAAGGAAGGAAGGAAGGAAGGAAAGAAGGAAGGAAGGGAAGAAGGGATGAATATGCGCAGAAGAAAATCATCTCACAGGTACGGACTCCCATAGTCAAGCAGGAATGATGGACATAGGGATCCTCTTTATTTTGTTAGGCCCAAAACCCTCCTGGAGGTCTGGACAACACGCAAACCAGAGTGCTGAGTTGTTTGTTGTGTGCCATCACATAAGGAGCCCTCGTGGCACAGCAGTTGAACTGCTGTACTGCAGCCAAAATTCTGCTCATGATCTGAGTTTGATCCTGCTGGGCTCCAGGTTGACTCAGCCTTCTATCCTTCTGAGGTTGCTAAAATGAGTACCCAGCATGTTGAGGGCAAATTGGGAATTACCCCAGTTTTAAAGAGAGCATGACCAGAAATGATACTAGGCTATTCATAGGTGCAGTTAATCTGAAGGTTTATTTAAATCACAACATGTAAATAAGATCTATGCAATGAAGGTACATACAGAATTAAAAAAACACAGGAAAATCAATTACATTCTGGCAATACAATGCAATGATAAAATGAAAAGCAAGTGTCAGAGGAAATTATAGTTATACAAAATCAGCCACAATCATCCTTGATACCTTTGCCCCTGCTCTTCCTTCAGCGCCTCTGGCTGGAGCAGCCTTTGGCCTCAAGATTGAGAAAGAAAGACCTATTCCAAGGGCCAGAGGTTCCCCAAGGCTCAGGGGCATCTTCAGGAGAGCTGGGCTGGGGAAATCCAGGTGGGGAGGAAATCATGACAAAAAGAAGAAGAAGTAGTAAAATGAATTAGTGAACTCACTGGGGTGTGTGCTAAGTGTCAGTGTGTGTAATAAGTAAGACAGGAAGGGAGAGGGAGACGGGGGGGGGACCACAAAAAAGAGTCATCTCCCCCCATTATAAGAACACGCTTTCCTCCAAATCACACCTCGGAGGCCCCAGTGCTAACAAAAGCTGCAAAAGGAAATGCGTCACCGTCGGTCTTCGGCTGCACCTCAGTTGGGGTGTGCCCCCCCCCGCCTGCCCACCTGGGCACCTGTTGGAGATTATTTTAGATCCAGAAAGACAGTATTCCCAATAACCTTCTGGAGAGAGGTTTAGGCAAGGCAGCTCTTTATTTTGGCCACATCGAAGGCCTCAGGTGTCTCTGGGTCAGGAACGACACACCGCCCTCAGAAACCATACAAGGCAGTCCTAGTAGGCCATCCTTTCTCATCCACAGGCCCCACCACTGTGTAAGCCGGGGGGGGGCAAAGTAAGGCCTGGGGGCCGGATGTGGCCCCCAACACCAATTCAACCAGCCTGCGAAGCCCTCATTGCTCCAGAGGCCTTATCCGGCCCCCAGGCCTTAGTGGCCAGCTCCCTGAACCATGTGATCGGCCCACGGCCCAAAAAGTCTGGGCACCTGTGTTGTAAGCTCTCAAAAGGATCCAAGGATGTTTCCCATAAAACCTTCACGGAAAGCATAAATCTCACCAAAACAATACAGTCCGTCTAGACGAGTCTCGCTTTCCTGTCTTGCCTCGTCTTGCCCCGTGTCAGGATGCCTGTAGCAGCCGAGAGAGAGAGGGGGGGGGGTCGAATGCCTTTCTCGGGGCGGGGGGGGAGAGAGCTGCCTCCTCTACTTTCCACCTGAGGTGCCCAAGACTCGGCATAATTGAGCCGCTGGCTGTACAGTGTCTACTCCGTTACCGTCGTGGGATGTCTGGCCAGACCATACATGAGGAAACTGTATGACATGAGAAAAAGTGAACAGAAAAGCACGTGAGTGTGAACGAGTGTGTCTCTGAGTCCAAGTCTCTTCTCCCAAACAGGCTTCTTGGCCTTTCATTCTCCTGCCTTCTTTTCATTCCCAAAGGTTAAATCGCCGATTTCTCCTGCAGCACATGATGGGATTGCCACATGTGCTCCGGCTCCCCTCTGCTCCTGGAACCCCTGGGAGTCTCGGACATTGTCGCTTAATCCAGACTGTCCCCTGCCTTGTCGTCGTCTTCCAGCTCAGCCAGAACTTCCCTGCTGCTACAACAAGCGTCTCTCGCTTTCTGCTTATTCTGTTGTGCAAAAGTCTGTGTTGCCAACAGGAAACGGTCTTTCTTGCTGTTTATGAAACAGACCAAAGGTTTCCTCCATGCCGTTCCATAATCCAATCCACAGGCCTTACAGCTGTAGGCCAGGCCAGGCCACATCCCCACAGCCCTTCTTCTTCTGCCCGGCCTACCCCTGGACCCTCAAAGCAGGGACGAGTTAACAATTTGGCCTCTCCCCCCTTCCCCCCCCTGTAACTTCCCCCCCCCCCCAGGCCTTTCCCAGCAAGTCTTGTCTTACCACGGAGTGACCACATACAGTAGCCTCCGCTTCACAGTGTGGGTTCTAGGAAGGAGTTTTGCTGGCTTATAAAGTTTGGAATTATAGCCAATGTATACTATCTGTTCCTGCCAACCTAGAAGTTCGAAAGCAAGGAATTGCAAGTAGATAAATAGGGACCACTTTGGTGGGAAGGTAACAGCATTCCTTGTGCTCCAGTATCTAGTCATGCCTGCCACATGACCATGGAAACATCTGCAGAAGCAGACAGCGCTGGCTCTTCGGCTTTGAAACAGAGATGAGCACTGAACCCTAGGGTCGGATATGACTGACTTTCGAGCAAGGGAAACCTTTACCTTTACCTTGTATACTATCTGTAACGTGACCTTTAGTGCTTGGAAGCCAGTTTGACTATCTGGCCTTTAGGTTGAAAGTCTTTCTTCCAATACCTTAAGCATTCCTTTAGTTGTATGAGCAATTAATGTGGCTGCTTAACATCTCCTTTTGGGGGGACTGGAATGTAGGTTTGCCAAAGACTCTATAGTCATCATTAATGGGTTTTTAAAATTTATTTATTGTGGAATTAAGATTCTGTTAGTGCTTGTTTTCGTCTCTCTCTCTGATTGTTTGCATTGCTGGTCAGAGCCACAGCGATTCAGGGCTGGAGCCATAAACTGCTCGTGGTCCCGTTTTGAAAGAAAGGATGCAACCGACCCATTCCCTCTCCCCCCCCCCCAATGGTGTCAACGGTTAGATGTGATTCTGGCCACCTGGTGATGGTGTCCGTGTGTAAAGTAGAGCGGTTGGGGGTTGCCTGAAGCCTGTGTGTGTTTGCCATGAAGAAGGGGCTTGGCTTCCTCCGCAGAGTATTCCGCTGCTTTGAGTTTATTTATTTATTTATTTAGATTTATTAGATTTATTAGATTCCTCCTCTCTTGCTTTTCCCCTGGCTCCCAGGTCAGAGTCTCCCAAACCCTTTTGGTTCCGCTTTGCTTCCTCCTTTTTGGTATTCTACTCATCTCTGGTTACAAGCATTTCTTGTTTGGTGAGCAATGAATCTCCTTCTTGCATAAAAGCTTTTGATTTATTCTCTTTCAATATTTGTTCTTTCAGCAGAAGAGGCCTGAATGACGGTTGTATTAAAAGGTGTTCTAAGAAGCGAGATGGATGTTCTTGGGTCAGGATGAGGATGATGGTGTCATCTTCTCCACCCCCCACCCCCCACCCCCGGACTGCCTGTGCTCTGCCTCTGGCCTCGTTTACCAAAGGGGCAGAGCATCTCTTCTGGTTTTATCACTTACAGAATAAAATGCTTTGCAATTCTCAGACAGAAAATATTCTGCTTCAGTCGAGTTTTGTTTGCTTATACCAGGGATTCTCAACCTGCAGCCCGAGGGCTGGATGTGGCCCACAGGGCCATTTCATGTGCCCACTCCCATGGCCTCTACCTGGAAGTGCCATGGGGTGGAGGAAGGACAAAATGGCCATCCGGCCCCTGAAGCTGTCTGAGGGAGCATGACCCCCCCCCCCATGGCTTGAAAAGGCTGAAAACTCCTGGCTGAAACAAAGGGCAATAATCTTTAAATGTTCATTTCTTGCCATCTGGTGACGGTGGTGCCATCTGTATAACGCATGATGCATATAACGAAAAATGCATACAAGTGAAGAGTTCGTGCACTATTTGCAACGCACTGTATAACAAACACATTATATACTTTACAAACACATTATATACATTATAAACTTTGTTTTTATTATCTGGTGCATTGCCTGTAAGGATCCGTATAACGGGGGGGAAACCTGTGTAGCGAATTGCTCTGTGGAAGGGAGATTTTTCCTCCTCTGAGGTTCTTCTACTGTACCTTCATTCTTCCTGCATTTCATGTTCCACTGGTATTATTCTGTGGTGTGTGACTTTTCTTTCCCTTCCGTTTGCATCTGTCCTAATCGAGTTGTGTCAGTAGCAAGAGCTGTCTTGAGGCCGCTTGTCCTTTGCTCTTCCCTGGAACAAGTCCCTTCCGGCCTGGGAATCTCAGAGACTCACAGAATAATGGCGTTGGGAGTGGCCTGTGAGGCCATGGGGTTCACTGGAAGGCATGACTTTCATCGGCTCCAGCAGGAGGAGGAGGAGGAGGAGGAAGGTGCGTTGGGAGGAAGCATGTGCTCAGGCCGTGAGCAGAACCAGCACAGCAGCCTGCGCGGAGCAACCCGTGCTCTGGTTTCACCACTTAACCGACAGCCTGGTTGTGCTGTGGGGGCTGAGGAAGTTACTCTTTGTGCTCAGCTGCTGGAGGGATGCCGCTGAGAAGCTTCCTGTGGAGACCGCTGCCACGCTCCTCCATGCTCCAGGGATGGCTAAGACTTTGTTAGCAGGAGCCCAATGCGCCACCAATAGTGGTGGGGGGGGGGAGGAGATGGCTATGCCTAGGGCACACTCTCGGGTAGGCAAAGCTTGTGGCCACCTGAGTTTTGAACTGGGAACAGAAGCCATGCCAGAGTTGGCCAGTAACTCTGCCTGATCTGCTCTGCTGTCTCCACAGTTGCCACAAGGTGGGCCAGCTGGCTCCACTCCCCACCCCTCACCCCCCAAAAGACCCCAGGGCAGCTTCTCCCTCCCTAAAGGCCGCCTGATCTAGTCCAATGTCAGTCTTTGAACTGGGGAAATCCCCTCTTAAAGCTGTTCAGGTTCTTACTTGGGGGCGGGAGGGCCCCCCCCCCCCCATGAATCCCAGTGGAGAAAATCCTTCCTCTTGGATGTCTGGGATCTTCTGCAGTTCAGCTCCCGCTCTGGTGAACCGGGCGCCTCATCGTGCGAGGGAGGAAAGCTCATCTTCCACACTTGCTTCGCAGCTCCCCGGTGGGGGCTGGGTGGGTGGGTGGGTGGCAAAAGCACTGTGCTTGGAGGCCCAAAGGACGGGGTTCTGCCTTGACATGAAAGGAACCTCGTCCGGGGATCCCCTGCAAAAACCCTTTCGACCCAGAGTAATCTCTGACATGGAAACACACTTGCTTGCTTCACAAGGCCCGCCATTTATTACAGATTATTATTGTAATGTACTGTTAGGGAACGTAAGTCTTCGCTGCTCTCCCTAACTGGTTGCAAGGCATTGTGTGTCTCTGATGCCTTCAATACTTTACTGGGGGGGCACACGGGGGGCTGGGAGGTTTTCCCTGATGTGCTCCATGGGCCAGTGTATTCAGGACAGAGCAGGGCTGCAGACCTCCAGCTACAGTGCTCAACTTGTGCTCACCTTCCTCTGCCGACAGGCTGGACGAAGATTCCTGTATCTTCCGGAACCTGCTACGAGGACTGAACCTTTGCCACCGTTCCTGCGGATGGCTTTTGCTGGAGATGCCACCTGTGCTTACTGGACAAAGGAGGACAAACTGGGCTAAGCCTCCACCAGGAGGACGGAAGCTGTGGGACTCTTTGGCTTGGTTTGCAACTGCAGCTTGCCTTTACCCTTCGGAACTGAACTGCTGCGGAGCTCTTCGTGGACTTGTACGTAGCACAACTGAACTGTCTTAGTGAGGTCAACTGAGAGAAGACATCTGTTTTGTGTTACAGTTGTTGCACTCTATATACTTGCACCCTTCTACTTTCTGAGTAAACCGACGTTGAGTTTTTCTTCTGCACCAAACCCTGGTCTCCCTGTTTTTCTCACAAGAGACCCTTTGGCCAGGTGCAAACCTCTTGCTCCACCACTCTGCTGACCAAGTACATCAACATGCACTCTACCCGGGGCTGCCCTTGATGACCATTTGGAGGCTGTAGCTGGTGGCCGACATGGTGATGGGGACTAGTCTCTATGGCCATGCCTCACCCTTGCAGCAGGAGCTGCATTGTGCCTCCAGGTGCAATTCAGGGTGCTGGTCATAACCTTTAAAGTCCTATATGGCAGTGGGCCAGGTCACCTGGAGGATATCAGCCCGTCCCACTAGAGTGGAGCAGAGGGGCTCTCTAAAGGTACCAACTGGTAGAGAGGCTCACCTCTCTAGCACCAGACGGAGGGCCTTTTCGGTGGCTGCTCCGGCCCTTCGGAACTTCCTGCTAACTGACCTCTCTTTGCCTCCAATCAGAATTGCTAGCATTCAGGAAAGGCCAGAAGACCTGGCTGGCCCAGTGGGTGTGGGAGCAGCCCCACCCCACCCCACCCCACCCACCTGGCTCATATGACTACTCTAAATAACTTGCCATCTGGGGACTTTAGTTTAACTGTTTAAGGATGTTTTAATAAGCCACATTTTAGCTGTTTAAGTGTACTGGTCTTAGTTATAATGTTGTGACTCGATTTTGTACTGTGATTGTCGCTTTTGTTGACTGTAAGCCGCCCTGAGTCGCCATAGCGAGTGGGGAGCGATCTAAGTCTAAATAATAAACAAACAAACAAATTTATACACACCAGCCGCATCTCCCTTTACTCATCCTTCCTCAGTCTAAGTGGACGAGACCTGTTGTTGTAACCTTTCCTTTTGTAGGAATCATGACAGTCATCTTGCTTCTCAGCAGTCATTTTTCTGTAATTAGGCAACAGCAGTTTTTTAAGGTACAGTACAGTGGAATCTCAGTTAATGTAATTAATGCGTTCTCTGGGATGTTTCTTACAGTGAAAATTACTTTAAGGCAATTTCCCATAGGAATTCATTGAATGCAATTTCCCATAGGAATGCATTGAATGCAATTTCCCATAGGAATGCATTGAAAACCAATTACTGTAATCTGTTCAAAAAAAGTCCATAAATCAAGCCACTATATTCTATGGCAGTGTTTCCCAAATGCTGGTTTGTGGACTTCAATTCCCAGAATCCTAAGTCATTTCCCCAAAGCACTGATCAGCCAATGTACTGACTTAGGTTTCTGGGAATTGGAGTCCCCCTGTGGGCTGTGTACCCCCTGTTGGGAACCACTGTTCTATGGATTTCCTTTAGTTAGGCAATTTTTATGTTAACCGAGCCGTTTGTTACAGTGGAACCTCGGTTAAGAAATGCCACCGTACATTAACAAGTACAGTGGTATCTCGCTTAAAGAGCATAATGCGTCCCATAGGATTGCTCTTTAAGCGAGTTTGCTCTTTAAGTGAAACGCCATTGAAAGTGACCCATTGTGACTTCTGGCCAGAGGGGAGGGGGGTTCGAACCCTGATGTAGTTGTTAAGCAAGTTTTTGGTTGGTTTTAGTTGTTAAGCGAAGCAACCATTCAGAGAAAATCCTGCTTTTTAAGGGAGTTATTCTGTAAGCGAGGAGGCGCTCTTCTTTATGCGAGGTTTCATTGTAGCGTGCGCTCTGTTCCAAGTGTGGTCAAACCATAAATTGTAGAGGATGCAACAGTATTGGCACTTCTGTTTCTGTTTTTCATTGCGCAAGAAAGCTGAATATTAAAAAAAAAACCAAAAAAGATTACAATGGATAACAGAGCAAAAAGGACAAGAGCATTTGTCCATAAACTTCCTTTTCCTTCCAGAAAAGTTTGCCCAAATGTCTAAACATACAGTAAATGCATGTACTGTAAAGTGGTTCTTCTGCACGTGACATGTTGAAATGTTGAAAGAGTGACCAGGTTCTCAATCGACTAAAAGTCAGAGAGGAGGAAGCCTTTTCTTCCCAAACAGTAACTGTGAAGTCTACTAAGGAGGGCAGAAACCATTTCCACTGAGCAGAACTTAGTTTTCAGACTGCAGGCAAGACATTTGAAATCAGACAAAGCCACAAAGTTGAAAGATTTCCCCAAAACAAAATTAACTCAGGCAAAAACCTCAGCCCAGAAGGAAAAACCCCTGGAAGGAACCAAACCATATTGAAGGAACACCTGGGAGGAATTGCAATGGCAGAGTTAGACAGCCCTTGTGGACTCCATAATGTGTGGCACACGTGTGTTTTTGCTATGCTGGCAGTAGTTTAAAATCTATAGATAGCCATGGTTATCGGGTCCAATGCCATTGCTGACCAATTGTTTTGTTCTTGTTCAGTTGCACAGTCGATTCTGACCCTCCACGACCCCATGGACCACCCCATGCAGCGCACCAATGGTTTAGCAAGAGGAAATTGTTGCTGCTGCTGCTGCTTGCCGTCATGTCCCCTCCAACTTCTGGTGACCCTATGAATGAGTGCTCTCCAGAATGTCCTGTCATCAAAAGCTCTGCTCAGGTCTTGCAACCTCAAGCTGTTTTTTAGGGAGTCAAGCCACCTCGCATTGGGTCTTCCTCTTTTTCTGCTGCCTTCTGCCTTTCCTAGCATTATGGTCTTTCCCAGAAATTCTTCCCTTCTTCTCATGATGAAGCAGGACAGCAGCCTCAGTTTTGTCATCCAGAGAGAGTTCAGGTTTGATTTGCCCAACAGTTGGTCATCCTGGCGGTGCCGGGTATCTGCCAAGCTCCCCTCCAGCACAACGTTTCAATCAAATCAATGTTTTTCCTGTCAGCTTTCTTTACTGTCTATCTTTCACACCTGTACGATGATTGAACATTCAATAGTGTGGATGATTTAGGCTTCATCTCTAGTGACTATTTGCAATGCCAAAACAGGGTTGTAAAAATATTCATTGGGAACTTTGCCAGAAGTTTGGATCTGAGTGCAGTAAAAATATTTGAGGACATCAGGTAGAGAAAGTTTTAGAAAATGAGAGAGTCAAGATCATGTGGGACTTTAAAATCCAAAGAGAGAGACATCTCACCCACAACGCACCTGGCTGTGGGAAAGAAGGAGGTCTGGTTTATTGACATTGCGATAGCAGGAAATGCATGAATTGAGGAGAAACAACTGGAGAAAATCACAAAATACCATGATTTGCAGACTGAAGTTGCGCATCTATGGAGGAAGAAATCTGTTGTTGTTGTTGTCGTCGTCCCCCCCCCCCCAGTCATCGGAGTCCTTGGAGAAATACCTAAAGGAGTCCCTAGATATTTGGAAATTTTGGATCTATTGGACTTGAACATCCTCATGCTCAGCCCCTCCCCCCCTTAAAAACAACCCCCAAACCCTCTACTAGGCCCCTTACCAGGTGGCTTATTTAAAGGACTGCCAACCTGGGTCTGGAAGTGGGACTGTGTACTGTTTTTAATTTTTGTGGTAATATTTTGATGACCTTTTAACTGATGTTTTATTGGAGTAAACTGTTTCTTATGCTTTTACTTTTATTTTTAGTGTTTTGTAAGCCGCTCAGAGTCGGGTTCTCCCGATTGGGGCGGGGTATCAAGTGTAATAAATAATAATAATAATAATAATAATAATAATAATAATAATAATAATAATAATAATAATAATAATAATAATAATAATAATAATAATAATAATAATAATAATAATAATAATAATAATAATAATAATAATATAGAGTACTTAGACGCTACCCTCACAGTTCATAGATTCTTGATTAGGGCTGTGCGTGCATGCGTGCGTGCTTTTTTGTGTGCGTGTGCGCGTGCCTTGCCTAGGGTCACTCTCAGAACATTTCTTGAGCACTCTGTCAAGGTTGAGGCAAGCCAGAGATGACTTCATGGGACGTGGATTAACTTTGTCAGAGAAGGGAGGCAGGAGGGGAAGGAAACAGTTGTTAGGCAAGATGGGCAGCAACTGAATCACCAAGGAGGCTTCTTCCCGCCTTCCTCATGCATTCCTGGGGAAAGGCAGGGAAGTCTTCACAGCCCTGCCTCCAGCCCTACCCTAACCGAAGACGTGTGGGTCACTTCTGGGAAGTGAATGGGCTTCATCAGGTGCCTCTCAGGTGTGCATCCTCCACAAGGGATCCTCTCACACTTCCACCCCATTTTTAAAAAAAGCAGTAAAGGAACAGTTTTGTGGAACTAAAACATGCCTTTACATCTATAAAATGTAGGGGATTTCAGACATTCTGCTACAGTAACAGGGTAGACTTTACAGAGGTGGTGGTTAACTAACCGGACTCCCTAAAGGGGCCAATGGTTATGGGGCGGAGGAGCCCCTTCGGGTGGGGGTGATGATGGCCCCCTCAGTGGAGGAAATGCCACTGGAGACCATCCTATTGGGCCCAAAGGCAAAATGAGCAGAGGAGGGACTCCGATTCCCAACGGCCATGGAGGCGGAAGAGGCCACACCGGATGGACTGGCTGTGACAGCACACCTTGTCAATATCCTCAAGGCTGTGGCAGTCCATTGCAGTCCCGGTGTTAAATCCTGCATGTCTCATTTCATGTGTGCCACAGGAGGTGGCTCTTCCATGATCATCATAGTGTGTGTCACTTCCTGGCAAGCTGGGATGATCCACCTTAAGCAAATTCACACCAGTGACATTTTTCCTGCTTCGGGGGGGGGGGGGGAGATGCATTCTCCGATGGGCGTTGCAGTCGACAACAAGATACTGTTGAACGCTACGTGAAGAAATGCCCTCAGAACCCAACAGCAGGCAACCCTCGCCCTATATTTCCCCAAAGCAACTCTTTCCTCACCTACTTTTGGCAGAGTCACTACAGTCGAGTTCCACAAACGGAAGCATGACTTAGGTTTCATCAAAGCTGAATTTAATGTAAACGAGGACTTGTGATATTAAGATATGGTTGATTCTCACTGAAGGGACTCTGGTGCTTTAGTGCTTTAGTCATGCTGATCTTGAAGGTTGGCAGGTCAGCAGTTCGAGACCCAAGTGCTCCAGGCAGGCAGGCAGGCAGGCAGGCGGTGGCCAGGGCAGGGGTTGCCCACCCTGGGTTAGCCCCTTCCCCACCCTCAGATTCCCGGCTAAATATCCACCCTCGCCGCCCCCCGCCGTCCCCCTAGAATCCTGGCTACGCCTCTGGCTGCAGGGCAGGGGGAGCTCCATCCCTCTCCCAGCTTTTGCCAACCTGGCAGTTCAAAAGCAACAAATTGCAAGTAGATTAATAGGTACTGTTTTGGTGGAAAGGTAAACAGCATTCCTCACACTCCAGTGTCTAGTCATGGCCACAGAAACGGCTGCCAATGAAGAGAGCGCTGGCTCTGGCTGTAAATGAAGATGAGCACCGAACCCTAGAGTCAGACGGGGTTTTGAGCAATGGCAACCTTGGCCTCCTTTTCACTGCTCAGCAAAACTGCCATGTGAGGAAAGGCATGAAGTACGGCTACTGATGTCTAGCTGTTTTCAAAGGAGACTTGTGTGTGAAGTAGTTCTGTGCCAGAGCTGCCTCTGCCCCCCCATACCCTCCTCCTCCTCCTCTCCTTCAGTGGGGAGGGGCCCCCCAAAACACTCCAGAGGCCGACCAAGGCTTGGTGGCCAAAGGGCCTGAGCTTCAGCCTCACCCTCTGTCCTTCCAAGGAGCAGCCAGGGTGGATGGAGGGCTTTGGTCGCCTTGCAGTGTGTGCGTGTGTGTGTGTGGGGGGGAGAGACTCTCAGGCATCTTCTCCAGCATCTCTGTGCAAAGGCATCTATTCTTCAGCCTTCCTTAGGGTCCAGCTCTCACAGACAGACACACAGACAGACTCCCTCTCTCTCCAAGGATCTTTGCCTGGTGGGGGTGGTTTTGGGGGGGGAGGGTGATGTGTGGTCCAATGCCATGTAGGGCCACCCAAGACAGACAGGCCATGGCAGAGAACTCGGACTGGGCCCCATCCTCTGGGGAAGGAACTGGACACTCACTCCAATGTCCTTGCCAAGAAAACGCCACGGGCAACATCAAAGGTGCACATCATCATGCTCAGCCGGCCAAAGCCCGAGCCCATGGGCCTCCTCCCCCCTCTGTGCAGTGGGGCAGGTGTGCGTGCGAGGCCCGGCCAACCCTCTTCCTCTTCTCCCCCCAACGGAAGAAGAAGAGCGAGAGGAGAACCACCCGGCTCTTGGCCAAGACCTCAGCATCATTGCGGCACCTTTTCCTGCTGGTCCCGGTTGCAGAGGGTGCCCCCCCCCCACCCCTATGTGGAAACCCTCCTGGCGGTGCCTTAGTCACAAAGAGGAGAAACGACACACCAGCTGGTTCACCAAACGGCAGGGGGGGAGGGGGAGGAAAATTCTCCACATCCTTCCCCCCCCAATACAAAATTCCGGGGGGGGGGGGCAGGGCTCTGCTTACTCTCCGCAAGGCACAGAGAGAGAAAAGTAACTTGCTCACAGGGCAGCAGAGGGCCAAGAGCAACACACCGGCAGTCCAGCACTCGGGGCCCAGCAGGGATTTCCCTGTTTACTTTCTGATTTGTATTGCTGCCCAACTCCAAAGACTCTGCGTGGCTCACAGAAAATAAAACCAATGGCAGTTTAAAAAGCAATAAAAAACCCATTAAATATTACTAACAAAAATTTTAAAAAGCTTAAAAGCTTGAGTGTGTGTGTGTGTGTGTGTGTGTGTGTTCTACTAAATTAGCCACCAGGCCGGGGTCACCACGCCGCTGGTGCCCCACACCTGCGCTGCCAGCCTGGTTTTTAACCCTTTCCTGAAGGGCAGCAACTCTGCCTGGAGGCGCAGCTCAATTCCACATCAGTCTCTCAGGTTCTCTAGCCATGAGGTCTGTCTACATCCAGGGCCTCTTTCTTCCCAAGGATCTGCCCTTGCAGAGTGAGAGTTGGAGTATTCTGTACTTTATGACATTTCTCATGGTATCGGAGCTTTCTTTTCTTAATGGTCTTAAACCGTGCCTGTTCTTGATCCATCTGGGGAACACTTCTACATTAGTCACATGGTCAACCCATGCTATCCTGAGCAGCCTTTGGTAGGTCCACCTTTCAAAAGCTTTGACATACTTAACATGCTTAAAGACTAAGACATGCTTTCATTTTAACCCTTTCTTACTTTTAAAGTTTTACAGAACTACTTTACACTTTTAAAGTGCTGGCCTACATCTTGTCGTTTATATTTTTAAGTCCTTGCCTGTGAGTTGGGTTTCTATTTGTACTTGTTACACATCTGCAATATTTTTGGACATGCCTCATGGGTTGGATTTTTATCCCAGGGCAGTTCTTTCAGGGATGGGGCCTCCTGAACCCCCACCAAAGGAGGTTCTCTTGGGCATCCCTGGGACTTAGCAGAGAGCTCCACTGGAGGCTGCTGCAAGGGAGACACTAAAGGGACAGGCTGGGGCTTACAGGCTGGGGCTTACAGGCTGGGGCTGGGGCTGGGGCTGGGGCTGGGGCTGGGGCTGGGGCTGGGGCTGGGGCTGGGGCTGGGGCTGGGGCTGGGGCTGGGGCTGGGGCTGGGGCTGGGGCTGGGGCTGGGGCTGGGGCTGGGCCATCTTTTCTGCATGAAGATGCCGGTCCCACCACCGTCCAGACTTGGAGCCAACCTTCACAACAGGCCAGAAGAGTGCCGGAAAGCCTTGGGCTCTCTGCAGAAACACAGATGGAAACCAGGAGCAGCCGAGCAGCGGCCCTGTCACAAAAGGCCTCCTTCTACTTTCATACAACAGAGCAGTCAGCCCAGCCTGGGGACCTGCAGTTCGGCTTCCAGAAGAGCCCCCAGGGCTTTGCTGGCAGCCTGCAGGGTCCCTGCCTAACCACCCACCCACACCCACCCGCCTGCCCTGTAAGACACACTGGGCTGGGCTCTGCTGGGTCGCCCCTTGGGGCCCAGCCTGCTCTTGCTTGCCCCACACCTTGCATTCCCTCCAGAAGATCCGGGAACGGTGTGGGTGTAGCCCCACAGACTCACCCCTGGCACCACCTGAGAGAGTGGGAGGAGGGGCTGGTCCCAAGGAGACCCCCTCCTCCTGCCTTTGCCAGAAGTGGCACTTCCCTCCAACCCCCCAACCCCACCCACCCGCCCGCCCGCCCCAGGCTGGAAAATGACTTATACTGGTGTGTGAATTGGGTCTATGCGACAAGACCATCTGTACCTCTCTCTCTCTCTCTCTCTCTCTCTCACACACACACACACACACACCCTCCAGGGCATTGTTGGCAAGCTCTCTCTTCTGGGTGGATCAGTGGCCTCTCTCCTCCCCCCTCCCCCCTGTGCCCATATTCTCATTCTCTCCCCCCCCCCATCAAAGTCACCCAGCAGGAGGTGTCCAGGGTTTGGGGCAGAAGAGGAAGAGGAAGAGGCTGGGAGGGGCCCCTCCCTCTGAGCCATGCATAAGAGGAGAGCCACTTCCTCACGGACTTCATCCTGTCACAGGTGGTGGAGGAGGAGGCCCAGAGGAAAGGACGACCCAAAAGGAAGCAGCAGCACATCATGGATGGTAAGGAGAAGGACGAGCATCATCATCATCATCATCGTTCCTATGATGTCGCCTAGGGTGCCTTCTCTCCCTCCCTGGCACCATCCTCTTAGGGTGCAACCGACAACAGAATGCAAGGCAACCGCCAAAGGGAAATTGGGATTCCTGACCGCCCCCGCCCCCCCCACCAGCCCTAGAAGGGGAGGGGGAGGGGGAGAGGGAACAGAGGTGAAGGGCCGATGGGACCCATCATCCTGACTGCTGGAAACCCAGCCAGGGGGAGGCTGGCCAGGCGGCGGTGGGGATTCCCTCGGGGAGAGCCTTCCTCCCTTGGAAGAAGAGACCCCCAAAGGGGCCCTGATGATCCCCACCAAGCAGCTCCCAACGAACGGGGCGACTCACTGATGGGCCGGGCCGCTCCCTCCCCTCCAGCCCCGCCAGGCCCAGCCCAGCCCAGCCCGGAGGGGGTCAGAACGCCCCCCCCCCCCCCCCCAGCGTTTGCTCTGCCCGCCCTGCCTGCCTGGCTCGGGCTGGGCGCGGAATGAGGCTCGGGAACTCAGCGCTGCTTGGCGGGGCAGCTCCCAGCCCGGCTGGCTGTCTTGGGCTCCCGTGGCGGCTTCCAGGCCCTCCCGGAGGGCCGCGCCAAGCAATGGACCGGGCAGGGGCCGAAAGGCAGCGGTGGGTGACCCTGCCCAGCCCTTCGGAACAGCCTCGGGAGGGAGGGTGGCGCATCCCTTGTTGAGCGGAATGGCCCAGATGCGCCACGGGCAAGGCCGGGGTGGGGGTGGGGAGGGGGGGACAGGGTCCCGGGGAGGGAGAGGTTTTCAAGGGCAGCAAATGGGGGCTGCCTGCACCTTCTCCAGAAGGCAAAAGCCCCCCATCCTCGGGGCTGGTCGGTTATGCCCCCCCCCCCCCTTCAGCCGCTTGCCTTTGGTCGGAGAGTTTGAGCCGGAGCTTCTGCAAAACTTGGACGGCGCGGGTTGGGGTGGGGGTGGGGTGGGGGTCTGCCACAGTTTCACAGACTGGAGCGATGAGCGCCTGCAGATCCCCCTCGCTCGCCCCCGCTGGTCCCCTTTGTCTAGGGGAAGGGAAGCGGAGAAATGGGGGGGGGGGCTCCTTTGACGAAGGATCGGACCGATGGCCTCCCTCCGAAGCGCCCGAGGCACGGCCTCCTTCTCCCTTGGTCCCGCCCGGGCATGGCACACACACACACACACACCGCCCGTCACTCCTGGCGCACACGCTACGCTCCTGGAGGGCACGAAACGGCAGGCAGGCAGGCAAGGCAGGCAGCCACGGCCGCCGCCTCCCTCCCGGATTGGTGACCTGAGCTGCCCCCATCGGCCCCCCAGGAAACACCGCGGGGGGAGGAGGAGGAGGAGGAAGGTAACGGGGAAGGGGGCTGTGCTGTGGAGAGGGGGGCTCTTTCCCGGGAGGGGGCGGCACCCACCGTCCCTGCCAGCCTCCGCTTTCGGGACAAGGGAGGCCGGGCTGCCTCTGCCCGCTTCCCCCTCTGGGCATCCCTGCAGGGCCCAAAGCCCCCCTGGGGGGGGGGGAGAAAGACGGGGCGGGTTTCCGTGTGAGTGGGGGAAAGGTGTGGCTTTGACGGAGCCCTGGAAGGCGCGGGCGAGAGAACCGAGGGAGCCCGGGCTGCTTTCCTGCCCTCGGGGGCTGCCCAGACCGGCTCCCGAGTAGCGCCACCCCGTGCCAAGCCCTTGCAGAGCACCAGCGGCCCCTGCACAGGGACCAGAGCTCCGGGGAGCGTTTAGCTGGGCATCGGCCAAGACGCTTGGGGGGGGGGGGGGATGATGGGGGGGGCGGCGGCAGCCAGAGAGGGAGAGGGCCGAGGGGAAGGTGAGCGGCCGAGGGCTGTTGGCCCTGGACTCTTCCGGCTCCTTCCCCCTTCCTTCGTGTCAGAGGCCCCGCCACATATCCCTGGACTGTCACCCCATACATTAAGCTCACCTTGACCTCTCTAAGAGGAATGGAAAGGACCGGGCGACTCCGGCCACGACGGGGCCACCTCAGAGGAATCCCGCGGCAGAGAATCCAATGCGTTGCTCCAGGAAGGGGCGGGGCGGGGCGGCCCCCCCTCAATGGACTCCCCCAAGGGGTTTGACCCACGGAGGGCGGGGGGGGGAATCCCGCAGTCCCTGGCTGAGAGAAAGAGAGGCGGGGCTACCTTCTCTTCCCGGGCGGGGAGGGGGAGGGAGGTCTCCTCCCCTCGCTGGGCATCCCGGAGGGAACGGTCAGATGGCGCGCGCAGGGGGGGGGGGTTCCCAGCCAGGGCCCCTTGCCCCCCCCATCCCCACCCTTCTTCACGACCCTTTTCTCCTCCCACCCCCTTCAGCCTCTGCCCAGGTCGACTGGAAGCTCAAGGAGAACCTTGCGCGGCACCACACGACCCCCTACCAGGGGCCCGAACTGGTGGGGCGTCGGGGCCTGCCCTTCCACATCTCGGTGGCCATCCGCGGGGACGACAAGAAACTCACTTTCACGGTGGAAAGAGGTAAGGCTGCGGGGGGGGGCGGGGCGGGGGGGCTGGCTGGCTGGCCAGGGATGGGGCCGGACCAGAAGCGTAGTGTGCCTTGGCGGGGCCCCGTATAAAAATTTGTTTGGGGGCCCTTAGGAAGGATAAAGATTTCTCACAAAAGAAAAAAAAAATGTTTTTGACTTTTGTTATTTGTGAAATAAAAAAAAATTGGGAAGTTTTTATTAATTTTTGCTTACGCGCGTTGGGGGCCCCCGTGGAACGGGGCCCCCATATAATTGATACGGCAGATACGGTGGTAGCTACGCCCCTGGGCCGGACCCTCTCTCCTTTCAATCCCCCCCTCCCCGTTGGGCAGGGTGAGGGTGAGGGATCCGGATTGCCATCTTCCTCTTCTTCTTCCTCCTCCTCCTGTTTCCTTCCAGGCTCGACTCCGGCTCTGCACGCCAAGACACGGGTCTCCTTCGGCCTCTCCGACGGGCCCGGGGACTCCTCCTCGTGGCGCGCCGTCCGGGCTCCGTCCGCCGCCCCCGGGGCGTTGAGCCTCTCCATCGCTAGCCCGGCCAACGCGGCCATCGGGCGGTACCGGCTGGGCCTCCAGGCCGATTCGACCTCCTCCTTCCTGGGCACCTTCGTCCTCCTCTGCAACTCGTGGCTTTCCAGTAAGGGAGGGAAGGGGAAGGGGGGGGGAGGAAGGGACCATGTGTGGGGCGGGGGTGGAGGCGCCCCGTCGGTGAGAAGAGCGGTTCAGGCCGCCTTGGGGGGGGGGAGCAGGGGGTCTGGAAGGGGGTCCTCGGGGCTTTCTCCGCCCCGCCCTCCCGCCCAGGTGTGTCAGCTTCCATTTTTCTCCCCCCCGCCCCCCTCGCAGAGGACGAGGTCTACCTGCCGAAGGAGGAGGAGCGCCAGGAGTACGTCCTGAACGAGTCTGGAGTGATCTTCGTGGGCAGCGCCCGGAGCATCAGCCCCCGCGGCTGGGACTACGGCCAGGTAAGTCGTCTCCTCACACACACCCAACCGCCCCCAAGAGGGCCACCCCCCATTTCGGCCAGGCCCTCCCTCCTGGGGCAGCTCTGAAGAGGCCGAGGGGGAGGGGTGGGTGGGGTTTCCCCCCCCCCCTAAGATAGTGCTGAGGGAGAAGGGGGAAGAGCCCTCCAGGGGCTGCGCTGGAAGCCGAGGGAGCGGCCGCGCATCCCCTCCCTTGTCCGTGTGTGTCCGTGTGTCCGTCCGTCCGTCCCTGGCGGCGGCGGCGGTGCCTCCTCCTCACCCCTTCCTCGGTTCCGCCCAGTTCCAGCCCGGCATCCTCGATATCTGCCTCTCCATCCTGGACCGGAGCCTGAACTACCGCAAGGACCCGGTCACCGACCTCAGCCACCGGCATGACCCCAAATACGTGGGGCGGGTGCTCAGCGCCATGGTGAGCCCAGGGCCGCTCTGGCTCGTTCGTGTTGGGGGGCGAGCGGGGGGGCGGTGGCGGCAATGCCTGACAGCTCCTCTCCCTCCCTCCCTCCCCAGGGCTGGTCCAGCTCAAGGAGGCCAGGCGGTGGGACACAGCAGGGGGGGGGGGAGAGAGAGAGAATCCCCCCAGAGGCGGAGGGGGATTTTTGAAACCCTCCTGAGCTAACAGTCTGCCCACCCCACCCCGTGGTGCCAATGTTATATATGTGAGTGTGCCATTTTTGCCCCTCCTGACCCCTCCATCTAGAATCCTGGCTAGCCCTGCCTCCCCCCCCCCCAACCAGTATTTTATCCAAGCCCCATTTAAGTTTTGTTCATGGGGGTGGGAGTGGGGCGTGGCCAAGGTGAACAAAAACCCCTCCCCCACCCCTTGCTGAGCCCTGGTCTCTCTGAACCTAGTCCTGCAGGGCCAGGCAGATGTCACCACTGCAAGGCAAGGCAAGGCAAGGCAAGGCAAGGCAAGGCAAGGCAAGGCAAGGCAAGGCAAGGCAAGGCAAGGCAAGGCAAGGCAAGGCAAGGCAGGGCAGGGCAGGGCAGGGCAGGGCAGGGCAGGGCAGGGCAGGGCAGGGCAGGGCAAGGTAGGGCAAGGCGCTAATTTCAGAGAGCCCCAACCACTGCCTCCTCCCTCCTCTTCCCACCCCTACGGAGGGGTTGAGCCCCAGGCAAGCAGGCAGACTCACCTCCTCTCTGATTCCACCTTGGGGTTAAAGATTGGGCCCAGGAGGCCAGAAGGCAGGGGCTTTTCTTGAAAAGATTGCAAGTGTGAGAACAGACAGGAAAGGTGTGTATGTGTGTGTGTGTGGGGGGGTCCAGTCCCACAGGATGCACAACCCCCCTTTCTTTTCAGAGGAGAGGAAGAGAGGGCTGTTCACTTTAGGGTCAGGTCACAGGGTCACGTGCAGAAAATCCCTCCTGGTTGGTCATGTCTCCTCCCCAAAATGAAGTTTGGGTGAGCTTTGCCTTTTCTCAGGGAAGCTGATTTTAGTGGAGGGGGGGTGTCTCTGTGTCCCTGGATCGTGGAGTCCCCCCCCCATTCCCACTCCAAAAGATGTTTTCCCAACAAGACACTCCATAGCTTTGCTCACATAATGTGTGTGTGTGTGTGTTGCGGGGATAAGGCAAGATCCTCCCAACATCCACCTGGCTGGCCTTTTCCCCTCCAGATCAACAGCAACGATGACAATGGAGTATTGCAAGGAAACTGGAGTGGGAATTACTCTGGGGGTTCAAACCCAGGCAGCTGGACAGGAAGCGCCGATATCCTGCAGAAATGGAAGGCCTCCGGGTATAGACCTGTCCGCTATGGGCAATGCTGGGTCTTTGCAGGTGTGCTGACCACAGGTAGGACGCCACAGGGTGCTTAGGAGGAGGGCCACTCACAGGTTGTAGGGATTGCTTTTGGTCTGACTGTCAGTCTTCAAAAATATTCGCCCAACCACATCTAAAATCCTGGCTATGGCCCTGCTCGTCTGTCCATCCTTCCTTCAATTCTCTTTTATTCTCTCCTTCCTTCCTTCCTTCCTTCCTTCCCCTTTGAATCTGAGCCTTCAGCATGCCAGCTGGCCCCATTATGGGTGTTGGTGGCACTGATCACAAGAGGGAATAGGGTGGACGCAGTGGCCACGGGCCCTTGATGGCTTACCTGCCTGGCAAGGTGATATTTGCCCCAGGGTTCAACAGAGGGTCACCTTGGCTAAGCTCTGTGCTCTCCCCCCCCCCCCCCCGCCGCCGCCCCACACTCACACACTGGTACTCAGCCTCCCTCTTTCTCTTAGTCCTCCGATGCCTGGGATTACCCGCTCGGACCATCTCCAACTTTAACTCCGCCCACGACACTGACCAAACCCTGACCATTGATGAGTACTACGATAACTCTGGAAACCCTTTGAACATCACCTCGGACAGCATCTGGTAACCCTCCTAGACTCTTCCCATCTCTGCTGCTGGCCACACCAGTTGCCCTTCCACCCAGAAGGGCAGGCCAGAGAGGGTGCTGGACAGCCGGCATCCCTCTCCCTCTCCCTCTCCCTCTCCCTCTCCCTCTCCCTCTCCCTCTCCCTCTCCCTCTCCCTCTCCCCTCCCCTTCCCTTCCCTTCCCTTCCCTCTCCCTCTCCCTCTCCCCTTCCCTCTCCCCTTCCACCCTCAAGATGCAGACAGACCCTTCTCCAGCCGTCCTGCACACATTGGCAGCCACTCCCTTCCCCTTGCTCTCTCTCTCTCTGTGTGAGAGTGTGTGTGTGTGAGAGAGTGTGCGCACACAGCCACATGATCTGTCCCTCCCAGACTGAGGGACAAACCCTTCCATTGGGCAGTTTCCCCAGGAGGACAGGATTCCTGCTGGCCCCCCCCCCTTGGCCCACCATTTGTGCCTCTGTGGCCCCTGGGCTCCTGCAGAGGCAAACCAAGGCCACCCTCCCTTGTCCCATGCCCTCTTCCAGAGACCTTCGGGCCCTCTCCCCTGCCTGTAATCCTCCCCCAGGAAAGCAGGAGGGGTGTGGCGGCCACTCACCTGTGTCTGTCTCCCCCTGTGCAGGAACTTTCACGTGTGGAATGAGAGCTGGTTTGCTCGCTCTGACCTCAGCGCCATTTACAATGGGTGGCAGGTTCTGGATGCCACTCCTCAGGAGAGGAGCAAAGGTAGGCAGGGCTGGGCAGGGCTGGGCTGGGCTGGGCTGGGCTGGGCTGGGCTGGGCTGGGGGGCTGGGGGGCTTCCCTGGCTGGGGCGCTGGCTTGGCTCCTGCCTGGCAGCAGGAGAAAGAGTGGCAGTCACCTTTCTCTCCCCCCCCACCCCACTTTGCTATGTACCTAAGTAACATTCATGCCGGAAAGGTGAAATCCCAGCTGCACACCTGCCAGTGGAGTCTGTGGAAGGGACTGGTCAGGAAAAGGCCCGGGGAGGGGGGGAAAGGAAGCTTTGTGGACCCAGTCTGAGCCACTGTGAAGCTGGACGCTCGCTCTAACCACTAGAAGCCCCCCACAGAAGGCCCCTCCCTTCCTCCAACAGCAGCATTGCCTTGCCCTGGATAAACGTATCAGCAGTTTTGGCCCAGGAGTAGACAATCTCCTATTGTACACTCCATAAGTGGTAAAAGATGCTGACCCAGGTCTTTCTCTGTGTTGCAAAGGATGGAGCCAGGGCGAAACTACCCTCTCCCACCTTCACCCCCCCCTCCTTCTGTCAACTCCGTTCTGTAGCACCATAGCCCATTCATTGACCTTCAAGTAACCCAGATCCAGAGCTTTCATTGGCTGATGGAGTCTCACTCCTCCGGCCTTCCGGCATCTGATGAAGTGGAAAGCTAGCATTAAAGTACAACAGTTGGTCTTTAACATGCTTCGATGTTTCTGTTCTGTTTCCTCTCTGATCCACTGTGACCCCTCCCTGTTTTGCATGGGGCAAATTACACAATACTAGGCCAGCCTATTTGCGTGTAGAGAAGTACCCAGCATGTTTGGGGCAAAGTGCTGATTCACATGTGAACCATCCAGAGAGGGCAGTGGGTAAGTGTGCTGAAGGTACCAGCCACAGTCACAAAGAATCCCCATTGGCAGAGAGGGCAGGAGACACATGAAACATACCAGGGCATCACTATAAGGAGCTTTTGGGTGGGTTAAATTGTAAGAGGCACTTCCTGAAGAAATGGAAGGCGAGGTGAACCGCCAAGGAGCAGTGCGAGCAAGTCTCCAGGAATGGCAGGAAGGTTTAGAAAGGTGTGGGCTCCAAAGGAGCTGGGCTTAGTGAGAGAGAGGGGGAGGGGAACAATGCCTACGAAATGGGATCCGTCCTGAGATGGCCCAGCGGGGTTAGGGCCGTCTGTCCACCTCCACATCGACACAGGCTAAAAACAAGGCTTTGGTGTTCAGAAGCAGTTTTGCTGAAGGACAAACAACTGGAGTGTGTGTGTTCCTCCTCCTCCTCCTCCTCTTCCTCCTCCTCCTCTTCCTTCTCTTCCTCCTCCTCACTTTCCCTCACCTGACTCTTTGTGGACCTGGCCCTCCCCCTTCCTCTCCTTCCAGGCATTTTCCAGTGTGGCCCGTCTTCCGTGTTGGCCCTCAAGGAGGGAGATGTGCACCTAGATTACGACAACTCCTTTGTCTTTGCCGAAGTCAACGCTGACCGGCTGACCTGGGTCTACGACACGGCCACGGGGCAGAAGAAGAAGATTTACTCTGAGACCAAGACCATTGGCCAGAACATAAGCACGAAGGCCTTGGGCAGTTATTCCCGTCAGGATGTCACGGGCAACTATAAGTACCCAGAAGGTACGGGGAGGGCATGGGGCGAGCAGCCTCTTCAGACCCATGGAACTTCGGTGCCCCAACCACTCAGCCCGAAAGCCACAGGGAAGGAGGGAGGGGGGCATCCCGGGGGCTGCTCATTGCCCTCCCCACCAATGTGCCTCTTTCAGGTTCTGCCAAGGAACGGGAAATCTTCCGGAAGGCCCGTGCCAAACTCAACCTGGAAGATCTGGGCGCCACAGCTGCCCAGCGGCCTGAAGAGAAACCTGACGTGGCCGGAACATTCAAGATCCAGAGTCCCCCACAGGTGGGCAAGGATGTTGACTTGGTACTGACACTGACCAATCTGGCCTCCGCGGAAAGGAGCCTGACGGCCACCATGACTGCCTGGACCATAATCTACACGGGGAAGATTGTCCACAATGTGTGGAAGAGCTCCCAGCCGGTGACTCTTGGCCCCCAAGAAGGTCAGACTCCTGCACAGGATCAGATCTTTGGGGGGAAACTGTGCGGGGAGACCCGGGGGTGGTGGCAGTTGGGGGGTCCTGGGCAGGAGGGACCCTAGAGGGACCTCTGGTGCCCTCCAGAAACCCAGGTCCAGAGGAGAGAGGAGCCTCTTCTCTCTGCCCCACTGGAAGCACCTCCCCTCCTGCTTCATCAGCAAGGCAGCCTTCCACCCCACCCACCCCCACCAACCCACCCCCTCCCCCAGTTTCAAGACCTGCTTCCAGCTCCACAAGCAGCTCCAGGGCATTGCCAGGGTCTTCGCCAGCTCTGAGAATGCCCCACCGCAGTGGAGTTTAGCCCCGGTCCTCAAACCCAGCACAGGTGAGGCCAAGTGACCTTGGTAAACCCAGGGGGAAACCCAGGCTCCCCTCTCTGGTCTTTCCCTTCACTGGACCCAGGACAGGCACAGCGACTGGGGCGCCCGTCCAGAAATGCCTGTCTCACCCTCACCCTCCAATTGGCTTGAAATTCACTTTCAAGGGAGTTACTTCACATTTTTGGAATTATTGTTCATGAACCCCTTGCCGTTCATCCCCCCCCCCCCCGCTAATGGATTTGAACTGTAGGCACCTTGGGGTGAAAGGCACAGACAGCCATGCTGGGGTGTGTGTGTTTGGCAGGTCTGACCTCCAGAGGGGCAGCCAGAGAGGGAGAGATGCTGGGCAGGCCTCCTCCCTTCCCTCCCTCCCTGTCCTATATCATTCTCCCCATGCCTCTGCCAAGAGACAGCCACTGACACTGCCCCCCCTCCTGCTGCCTGGGGTTGATCTGGGGAGGGCTTGGGCTGGCCCCTCCCTCTGCAAAGAGAGCTCTGCAGGAAGGAAGCCTCAAGGGCCTTGACCTCTCTCCCTCCTCTTCTTCCCCCTCCCCAGAGAAAGCCATTCCTATCAAGATCGCCTATGCCGAGTACCAGCAACACCTGACCCCCGACAACATGATCCGGGCCTCGGCCCTCTGCCACATCAAGGAAGGACACGATGCGCTGGTAGAGAGAGACGTCACCCTCAATAACCCCACCCTGGCCGTGAAGGTGAGACCGCCCAGACCAGCCACCTCTTCTCACTTCTGTCTCCTGGGGTTGGGGGGCAGTGTGAGCAGCCACGGCTCCTGGGCGAGGGGGTACCCTGGGAGGGGGGCAGGGGGCAGATGGGTTCTGCTCACCCAGGCTTCTCTCCCCCATACAGGTACTGGGCCCAGCCAAGGTGGGCCAGGAAGTCCAGGTGGAGATGGTTTTCACCAACCCCTTGGAGGAAGAGGTCAAGGACTGCACCCTGCATGCCGAGGGCAGCGGCCTGCTGGAGGCCAAGCTCAAGATGGAGTAAGTTCCAGGAGCACAAGGGGAGAGGGAGGGGGTCTGTAGAGGGGGGGGGCATATCAGAACATGGCACGGAGGGGAGGGGTTGACACCCCTCTCTTCCCCTCCTGAGGCCAGCCTGCATCTCCTTGAGCAGATCAGTCGAGGGGTTGCATTGCCATCCCAGCTGGTTTAGTGCAGACACGAGTCAGGGCAGTGAACAACCGTGCAAAACAGATATTACAGCAAGACCAACAGAAGCAAGAACAACTGAAAAGCTAGTTAAAAACCGAGAGAGAGAGCGGTGGACAGACAGGCAGCCGTTGCCGATTAAATAGGCCTGGACAAGCAATGCGTTAGCAGAATCAGGCCACAATAGACTGCAGGAAGGAGGTCAGGGAGAGTCACTGGAGAGGAGTGAAAAGCAGCACCAAACCTGCCTGAGAGAGAATCTCTCTCTCCCCTCCCTTCCTCTCTCCCCTCCCTCTCCCTCTCCCTCTCCCCTCCCTCTCCCTCTCCTACTGTCTCCCTTTCTCCCCTTCTCTCCCTTCCTCTCTCCTCCCCCTCTCTCCTCTTTCCCTCCCTTTCTCCCTCCCATCTCTCCTTCCCTCTCTCCCTCCCCCCATTCTCCCTCTCTCCCTCCCCCTCTCTCCATCTCCCTCCCTCTCTTTCTCTCCCCTCCCCCTCTTTCTCCCTCCCTCCCCTCTACCCCCTCTTCCTCCCCTCTCTCTCTGGTGCCCCCAGGATGTGGAATCTGGCTGCAACATGAAAGCTACTAGGAGGAAAGGGGGGACACCAAAGCCTCTCAGCCATTCACACACACACACACACACACACACACACACACACACACACACACACACACACACACACACACACACACACACACACACACACACTCACCCTAAGCTGAGCCCCTCCACCCCCAGGAAAGTTTGGGCCACCCTTGGCCTCACCTTCAGCCTTGGGACCAGCCAAGATATGAGCTGTTCCTTCCAGGAACTGGTGGCTAACCAGGAGTGGGAAAATACCCCAGATGGGTGGCATATCAATGTAATCAATAAAGGAATAGTAGACAAAAGGGCCCAGAAGCCCCGCCCCCCGGCACCCCCCAAGCACTTTGCCCCACCTTGGCTTGGGCCAGGCAGAGGTGTCATTCTGCTGAGTAGAAAGGACGCTGGGGCTCATGGGGTGGGGGTGGGGGTGCTCAGGATCAGGCCCGCCTGCTCTGGCCTTCCTGAAAGAGAATCTTCTCAGCAGCCGGCCTGGCCCTCTCCCTAACCCATGGCTTCTAATCATGGCCAGGAGGCCAGAAGTTGGGGCAATGGGGAGGCGCTCTTCCCCCTCCATCTCCCACCCCACAGACCGAATTCTCCAAGAAGAGTCACCCCTCCCTCTCTCACATGGGGGGTGGGGGTGGAGTGTGTTCCCTCCCTCCCCCCTGCCTGGGCCAGGCGCCCTCCCTCGCTCTGCAGGTTGCTCACACCCACCCCCTTCCCCCCACCCCCTCTTTCTCCCCCTCTGCCAGCGTGGTGCCCGTGAAGGCCAAGCAGAGCTCCCGTCACCAGTTTGGGATCAAGCCCAGCAAGAGCGGGACCCGGCAGTTGGTGATCAATTTCTCCTGCAACAAGTTCCCCGACATCCAAGCTTTCGAGGTCATTGAGGTGGCCAACTGATCCTGTAGCCCAGCCAAGCTCTGTGTGTGTGTGTGGGGGGGGGCGCAGCGCTCCGACGACAGCCACCTCAAGAGACAAGGCTGGCCACACCATGCCGCGCCACGCCAGGCACAAGTACACAACAGGGGATCTGGAGCCTCGTTCTCTCTCTCTCTCTCTCTCTCTCTCCCTCTGACCTGCTTTCAATACAGTTTTCTTCTTGCATCCACAACTGCGGAGTCATAGAGTCTTCTTTTTGTGTCCCTTGTACAGGCAGCTGTACAAAGTTAGGCCCGGCTTTGGAGATGAACTGGGCAGGCCTGATCCTGCCCAGAGACCAAGCTCTGCCTGTTCTGGTTGCTGCTCTTGCAACAGGATCTCTCCAGTGGTGGCCAAGAAAGGGCAGAAGGAGCAGAGTTAGAGTTGAATGGAATCTGGAGGTCCATCCATTGCTCCTCCCTGTGGGCCACAAAGCCTGGAGGGAAAAGGCTCTTCTCCGTTAGATAGAGCAAGAAGGCACCCTTCTGTTGATCCCGAAGGACTGCTAAAACTGGCCCCTCCGGTTTGAAAGGGAGAGGATGTGGATTCCCACATGTATTTTGCTTGGGGGGTGGTGGGGGGTGGGGTGAAACCAGGCAGTGGCTCCCTGAGCCCTCCTCGGAAGTACCCGTTTGTCCCCCTCTGTCAAGAGCACACTCGCCATGGCTGGTGCCAAGGCAGGGAAGTCTCCGTGGCCACTTTCTGTTGGTGGTGGCAGATTCCTCGAGGCTGATCCCATCCATGCCACTCGGGGCCTCCCTTCACACTTTGCACCACCAACAAATGCCTGGCTGAGAGCACACGCATGAGCGCAGTGATCCCGCCATAGGAAGGAAACCAGGGAGGAGATGGAGAGGATGAGGCCTTTCATGGACGTAGCGGAGGTCAAGCCTCACTCAGACCTCCAGTCGTTGAGAGAAAATACTCCCGCAGTCCAGCCCGGGATGTCTGATCAGAAAGCCTCCGGCGTCAGTAGATTCCTTCAGAGCATCTCTCCATCCCCGAAAGTCCCCTGACCTCCTTTGTGGGAAAGTAGCAATTCACCGCTGTACAATCCCTGGCGTGATCTCAGCGCATGAATCCTGCTCATCCAGGTTCATAAAACAAAGACACGCCGCCATGGTCTTTGCAGGTTTATTGAAGAAATGGTGAAAATCGAAAAATAATCCATTTCAAAAAACAGACGAATAAACTATTAATTCTCCAAATACTTTCCCTAAGAAAGTAATAAAGTACTCCATTTGGGTTCCTATCCTACTATATTACCATTACACTTAGTAAAACAAGAATAGCAGCTCTAAATATCCTCAGCGTTTCGTCTCGCTCTGAGACAGAGTCCCAGCCTCAAGGTAACCGGCTGAGGGTCGGCCTGGTGAGATTTCTCAACCTCCCAGCCTCAGCCTTTTCTGGCCCCATGTCACCTTGTCCAGCTGAGGTGACACCTCTGATGTGAACTCTAAGCAATCTCTTAACTAGCTAAAATCAGGAGTTTTTATACACAATTCCCCCCTCTCCTTAGGAATGTGTCTTTCTGGTGGGGGCCAGATCTCTCTCTACCTTGACCTCCCATCACCCTCTTTCTCCGGACCTAAGAGTTCAGATGTCATCTGTGGAGGTTGGGTCTGGGTCAAATTGGATCAGTTCCTGGGCAAACACCCCTCCCCCCCACTCCTTGGTAAGGTGAATGGCCAGTTATTAAAAGTCACCGAACTTGAAAGCAAGGGTTAGTTGCCCTCGAGGCCAGTTCAAGTCCTCTCCCTCCCCCCCCCGCCCCTCTCCAACATAGAAACTCACTGGAGGGGGGGGCATTGGGCAACTCCTTGAACATTTTGCATCCTTCAAAAAAAATGCCATTGGGGTGGAGGCCGCTCTTGGTGCACTCACACACACGAAGGGGGAGGACAGGTGCCTCTTTTTTTTATTTTTTTATTTTTATTTATTTATTTATGATGTAAATTCTATGAATGTCTTACATTTTGGTTGGGTGGTCTGACAGCTCTTGCAATGTAACAAAAATCATGTACTTTTGCCAAGCTGCAACACCAAAACTAAGGCACCCACGAAAATAAGGGTTATGTCATTTGAAAGATTGTCTTGGCAACTTTAAGAATTGGTAGAAACCAAAAGCCAAAAATGCAAAGCGATGACATCATCGCTTTTGGAAGTAGCATCGGAAAAGTTACAATTTTGCTAGGAGGGTCGGTTGTCGGAGGTCCAGAGAAAAAAACTACCCCACCAATTCAGATGATCCAAAGTGCGTTTGAAAGGGAATATAGAGGAGGAGGAGATAACTTTGGTTAATATTTATGCTCCAAATAATAATCAAGAAGAATTTTTAGATAAGATAGGAAGAATTATAAGTAAGGAATGAACAAAGAATATGATCATGGGGGGGGGGGATTTCAATTTATTAAGATCAGACATCGACAGTACAGGTAGTAAAAAGAAAGGTAAAAGGTACATATTGGATGAATGGAGTAAATCAATGGGTTTAAAGGATGTGTGGAGAGAGCTTAAGGGCCAAGAAAGGGAATAGACATATTACTCCCAAGTCTATAATATGTACTCAAGAATTGATTATATATTTGTTACAGAAGGGTTAGTTAAAACAATAGAAAATATTAAAACAGGGACATTTAAGGATTCTGACCATGCGAAGATAATCATTGATATAAAATTGGATGAAACAAGAAAAAAGATATATTTGGAGATATAATGCAAAGATATATAAAGAGGAGATTATGAAAAAACAAATAATGGAAAAATGGGAGGAAAATTGGACATGGAATGATAATAATGAGGTCAGCTATGGAGTTGTATGGGATACGATGAAGGCAATTTTCAGGGGTGAATCCATAAAATTAAACAGTTTGAGAAAGCGGCAGAATAATACTAGGTACAGTAATACCTCATATAACATTAGTATCGAATAACACTAAAATCGCATAACATTAAGGAATCTGGGGGGAAGAATTGCATCAGATAACATTAAGATCCTATGGGATGCTTCAGATAACAACCGCTCGATAGCAGAGTAGCACTTTTAAGCTCTTACGCAGCGAAAGCCTTAGTGCAATAACACACACACATATGCCTTCAGTGGAAAGGTGCGCTTTACTTACAGTGAGGGGAAGACAGACATACAACAGTCTCTCTCACTCCAAGCCCCACAGCAGGTAGACAGCTTGGATTCCTCTGTTGGCTCCAACTCCAGGAGCACTCAAAAGAGTCCTGGTGATCCTTTAGCAGTTCTTTCTTCTCAGTTGAAGAAAAGCTCTCAACAGCAGCATCACCTCCTTCAGTGTCTCAGTCCTTCTCAGTATATAGACTCCTTCAGAATAGTAATCTCCTCACAGAATAATAGCCTCCTCACAGAATGGTAACCTCCTCAATAATAATAACCTCCTCCATAGACCCTTCCCAGAGGGCTACAGTTATACCCTTGTATTGCTGGGCAGATTCTCTAATCAGCCACAGCTGGGCTGTTACAGGAGCACATGGATCAAACATGCACAGCCTGGCAATCAGTTTGAGGCTCTATTATGTACACCTGTGTTCAGAACACATGGAGGGCCTTAAAGTTGTACTATTCCACTGGGCAGCAATCTTTGTACAATACCCCCAAATGAAAAATGTCCTAACATGCTCCTCCTATTGTACAAGATGGATGCCACAATATACAGATCAGAATACAGAAGCAATATATACATATACACAGTTGCAGTACAACATTCTTTACAGTACACTCAGTTTCAGTATTTACAAACAACATCAGCTTACAGTCTTCACATGCCTTTTGGGACCAGGAGGAAACAGTTTATTACCTTTTCTTGCACCTTTGAAATACCTTGGTCTCCTAGACCCATACACCCTATGCCTTTCAGATTCTGGCATACACTCAGACAGGACCTGAGGTGGGGATACCTCCCTGTCTAATTCTGGCTGCTGTGCACACGACTTTGCACCAGGCAATACAGCTACCTCAGGAGAGGTTTCTGGGTTTGCTTCATCCATCAACGCCACAGTGGCCTGATATCTATCAGGTGACCTTCTAGTCCGACTGGACCTACGTGGCAGGACTCTATCAGTGGTATCTCCCCCAGACTCCCCAGAAATGTCAGACTCCTCTGACTCCCTTCTTATCTCTTCTTTAACCCCAGCTTCCCCATCAGTGGGATTTTTGCTAACAAGCTTGCTTCTGCTGGGTTGAAAGACAGGCTGCTTTGCCGCCTCCTCCTCAAACAGGAGTCCAGGAATGTGGACACTTTCCACATGCTCCCATCGGGAGTGCTCCAGGAACTTGACAGTCTTACTTCTTGTAACTTGGTTGGATCCTGGCATCCAAAACCTATACTCCCTATGGTTCGCCTCATACCCTATGAAGATCAGTTTTCGAGGGCGAGGCTGCCCCGGGATGCGTACCTAGGCAGGAGAGCCAAAGACTCGAAGATAGCCCAAGTTTGGCTTCCTTCCATGCCACCTGCTTGCAGGGATGTCTCCAATCCCAGAGTGATAAACATTATTCAGCAGATGGTTCGCACACTTCATAGCTTCTGCCCAGAGTGTGCAAGGGAGACCTGCATCACTTAGCATAGCCCTTGTCATGGCCTGGAGAGTTTGACCCCTCCTCTCTACAGTTGAGTTATGCTGAGGTCTGTGGTGGACTATCCAATTGTTTAGCCAGGAAATCAGTGGTGTTTTTGTTTGAGAACACTGTCCCATCAGTAATCAGGGTCTTTACCTGTGTGTTTGCCTTGTTCTGGGCGAACCTTACCCATCTGGTTAAAGTTGAGCAGATCTCACCCTTGGACCTTAGCAAATACACAAACCCATATCTGGTGTGGTGATCTACGATGCACAGGGCATACCTTGAGCCACCAGGGCTTGGGCTCATAGGACCTATTAATTCAGCAGACACCACCTCTAAGGGCTGGGTAGTGCTAAAACCACCCACTCTACTTGCAGGAGTGACCATAGACATCTCCTCGTTACAAGGTTTACAGCTCAGAAATCTGCTGCATGGTTTCACTGCTATGCCCTCAGTCAGATCAATGGTCCTTCTCAAGTCTCGGAAATTTACATGTCCCAACCGTCTGTGCATTAAGTGTATGCATTTGTCATGGGGTAGCTTGTTGCTAAAACCTTTATCATCCAGATTCACACTCAGTCCACGGGAGCCTAACACAAATAGATCATTGTGTATCGGGACAGTTAGCTCCTTATCTTGTCCCTTAATGACACATTCCTTCCCCTGGAATGTCACTGAGTAACCCATTTTCAGTAGGGTCCTAACAGACAGCAAATTATACTTCATCTCAGGGATATAAAGCATTTCTAGCTCTTCACCCAAAGCTTCACATCTTACCTGGCCTTTACCCAGTGCACGCACACATGACCCATTGGCTAACGTGACAGTCTGGCTTGTTTTAGACATTTCAGTAAACATTTTCCTATTTTTACAAATGGAAAAAGATGCACCAGAATCAATTAACCAGGTGCCAGGTTCAACATCAGTAAAAGCAGCAACAGAGAGATTAGCTTTTCTACATGTCTTGTCCTTATCTGGGCTCGACCTTGCCTTACAGAACTTGGCAATATGCCCAGACTTCTGACATCTAAAACATCTCTTTGCTACACACACAGTGGGAGGAGGGGGTGATTTGCTTCTACCACTTTCAGTTAGAACTTCTGGTTTTCTGAATTCTTTCAGAGAACCCCTTAATTTGTCCTGCTCTAGTAAGCGACCTTGAACAGATGAGAAATTTAACTCACTCCTGGGCAAAATGTCCAAGGATGACACATATGCATCATATTCTTCACTCAGAGACGATAGCAGAATATATGCTTTTTGTTCTTCAGTAAAGAACAAGTTTGTCTCAGCAAGACGCTGCAGCAAATCACTAATTGAATGGAGGTGCTGAGCCATATCTCCACCAGGCTGGAGGCGTAACCTAAACAAACGTCTGGTGAGAGATATTTGGGAACCAACTGAGTCCCTTACATATAATTGCTTAAACCTCTGCCAACATGCGGCAGCTGAACTCTCCCCTCTCAGATATGTTAACTGACTCTCAGCTACAGTTAACCCAATTATTGCCAAAGCCCTTTGATTATCATACTCAAGTCTGTTCCTTTTGTCAGTGTCCTCTTCATCCAAGGCTTCCAGCTTCTGGGGATTCTCAACAATGTCCCAGAGCCCTTCCTTGTGCAGAAGCAGACTGCACTTGGTTGACCACGTCTGGTAGTTGGTGCCATCAAGCAGGGGCACCAGTGAGAGAATGGAAACAGCCATTCTTCCCTCACTTGCAGACTCACGAAGCATGCAGCTGGCAGGAACTCTCGAAGCAAAGTGGACATCTTCTGGACCTCTGTTGGGGCGTCTGGTTGCGTTGGGGCGCTGTCCTGCAGGCGATGAGTCCTCCGGGGAACGCAGCTCCTCTGAACGCTGATCAAGGCTCCACAGCTCCAGTCCAGGCACACAGCACTTCGGGGCTTGACAGGCGAAGACCCACGGGCGCAGTTAGGGTCGTCAGGCGTGGCTGTTAGGCGCACCCTGGGCCCATAACCCGTTATCAGGGATTCCCCTAGCGATATGTGTGGCTCGATAGCAGAGTAGCACTTTTAAGCTCTTACGCAGCAAAAGCCTTAGTGCAATAACACACACACATATGCCTTCAGTGGAAAGGTGCACTTTACTTACAGTGAGGGGAAGACAGACATACACAGGACTATATACAACAGTCTCTCTCACTCCAAGCCCCACAGTAGGTAGACAGCTTGGATTCCTCTGTTGGCTCCAACTCCAGGAGCACTCAAAAGAGTCCTGGTGCTCCTTTAGCAGTTCTTTCTTCTCAGTTGAAGAAAAGCTCTCAACAGCAGCATCACCTCCTTCAGTGTCTCAGTCCTTCTCAGTATATAGACTCCTTCAGAATAGTAATCTCCTCACAGAATAATAGCCTCCTCACAGAATAATAGCCTCCTCACAGAATAATAACCTCCTCCATAGACCCCAGAGGGCTACAGTTATACCCTTGTATTGCTGGGCAGATTCTCTAATCAGCCACAGCTGGGCTGTTACAGGAGCACATGGATCAAGCATGCACAGCCTGGCAATCAGTTTGAGGCTCTATTATGTACACCTGTGTTCAGAACACATGGAGGGCCTTAAAGTTGTACTATTCCACTGGGCAGCAATCTTTGTACAATACCCCCAAATGAAAAATGTCCTAACAATTCGGAACATGCGAAGAATAAAGATCAGAGAGTCTTACAAGAGATACAAAAAATTAAGAAGGAATTGTAGGGTAAGGATATAGAAAAAGTCAAAAAAGATTTGATATTCTTAAAAAGAGAGTATTTTTAATACAGTAATAAAAATTCCAAGCTATTAGCTAAAGCAGCAAGAGATAAAAAAAGTAAAAGTCAGGTTGGGGTTTTGATTGATAAAAATGGAAAAAGAAGTAATAAAAGGAAGGGAAAAAATAGAGTTAATAGAAATTTTTTTATAAAGACTTGTATTCAAAGAGGGAAGTAAATATGGGGAAAATGAGGGATTATTTTGAAAGACAGCAAATTATACTAATTTCAGAAGAGCATAGAAATAAAATGGAGAAAGAAATATCAACAAAGGAAATTGAGGAAGTGATTAGGAAATTAAAAAAAGATAAAGCACTGGGGGAGGATGGGTTACCAGTGGAGTTTTATAAGGATTTTAAACCCTGGATAGTTCCAAGATTATATAAACTGTTTAATGGGATATTAGAAGGAGAAGCAATCCCAGATTCTTGGAATAGATCAACAATTGTTTTGATCCCTAAGCCTGGAAAGGATCCAGAGAAAGTAGAGTCATATAGGCCAATATCCTTAATCAACCAGGATCAGTGGTGGGATGTCAAAAATTTTACTACCCCACCATGATGCCATCACAGTGTGGGCGGAGCTAATGTCATGATGTCATGGGGCCAAATACAAAATAATAAAATAATAAAATAAAAATAGCACACACACACACACCCCTCACACACACACTCCAGACACACCCCTGCAAGTGTGCATGCACACAAAGTGCTTGGTGTGCATGCACAGTGGGGAACCGGTGAAAAGGTAAGCCCCCAAGGTGGTTCCCCCCAAATGCTGCTACCGGTTCTCCAGGACACTGGGAAAAGTTACTACCGGATCTGGGGAACTGGTGAGAACCTGTTACATCCCATCACTGACCAGGATGCAAAAAATTTTTCAACAATATTGGCAAACAGATTAAATAGTTTCATAGCCAATTATATAAAAGTGGATCAAGCAGGGTTTGTTAAAAATAGATACATGTCAGATTTAATAGGAAGGGTAGTGGACCTATTGGATTTAACTGAAAAGAAAAAAGAAAAGGCGGGTTTTCTAGCATTAGACATTTTTAAAGCCTTTGATTCATTACAATGGGCAACAATCCATGAGATGATTAGACTATATGGATTTGGAGATAAATTTCAAAGAATAATTAAAAACCTATATAGGCAAGGAACAGCAAGAGTTAATGATAATTATACAGGAGATATAAAGTTAGAGGCCGGTACAAGGCAGGGCTGTCCACTGTCACCAACGTTATTCATATTGGCTATGGAATTTTTGGCAAATTAAATTTGTCAGGATGAGGAAATAATTGGAATTGAAGGGAATAAAGTAAGTTTATATGCAGATGATACACTAATAACAGTAAAAAAACCAATAAAAGCAATTCCAAAGATATATATGCATTTGAAAAGATTTGAGGAGGTAACAGGGTTAAGAGTGAACTGGGAAAAAACAGAAATGATATTAGTCAACGGGAATAAAAGTGATGAGGAATTAATAAAACAGAAATATAGCATACAGATTACACAGAAGATAAAATACCTAGGGGTAATATTAACTAGGAAAATTGGGGAACTTAAGGGACTGAACTATGGTAAATAAAAGAAAGAGATTGAAAAGAAAATAATACAATATAACAAATTAAATTTGTCATGGTTTGGCAGGGTAGCAATGTGTAAAATGATGCTGCTATTTGATGCCCTGCCTTTAAAACATACAGACAAAGAATTAAAAGAGTATCAAAGTATTATAAACAAATTCTGTAATGGAACACGAGGAGCTAGAATAGTCAAGATGCTGTGGTATTTACCACAAAAAGAAGGGGGATTAGGTATTCCAAATATTAGTAATTACTATAGAGCTTTCCAAATAAGAAATGCTATCAAACTATTAATTAGAGAGGAGCCAATATGGGGGAAAATTGAAAGAAATGAATTTTCGAAGATTGGAAAGGCATTGTTTTTATGTGAAGAAAAGGATAAAAAGAGAAGGAAAATACAGGGAAAGATGATAAAATCAACTATAGAGGAATAGAATAGAGTAAGAAAAGATTTTACCCCAGGAATCTCTCCGGTTTTAGAATTAGAAAAATAGATAGGAGGATTAAGGATATTTTGTCAGAAAACGGGGTCCGATTATTGAAGGATTGGGTTAAAACTTGCAGAGATCAAGAAAAAAGAAATGAGCTTTATTTGCAATTGGAATTAGGATGGTTTAAGATTCTCCAGATGAACAATTGGAACAAGAGATTTTTAGTAGAAGGTGGTTTACACAGGGAGTAAACAGAATTCGAGGCACTTCTGGCCAAATTAAGAAATGGAGACATAGAAATCAAGGGGATAGTAAGCAAAATTTACAAAATTTTGAATAAATGTGGAAAAATACAAGAGTTGTTGAGAAACAGCTGGGAGCAAGAACTGAATATGATAATTACAGGAAAAATGGCAGAAAATGTGGAGGAGAAGGATTATGAGAACTATGTCAGTTAGAGTAAAAGTGCATAACTACAAGTTAATCTGGAGATGGTATAGGACTCCAATGGGGCTGCATCAAATGTATAATGGTTTGACTGATATTTGTTGGAGATGTAAAAAAGTAAGAGGAACATATGAGCACATGTGGAGGAGTTGTGAATGTTTAAAAAGCTTTTGGGGGAAAATAGAAAACGAAATCAATAAAATACTGGGTATGCAGCTTGAATTGAGGTCGGAGACAATTCTTTTAACGGAGGTAGATAACTATAAAATGAGTAATGACAATAAGGAATTGATGGCTATGAAGAATAATGAAAAGTTGAGAATGCAGGATTGGTATAAGGAAATGTGGGATTTGGCTCTTAATGAAAAACTCACTTGGGAATTAAATCTTAGAAAGAGTAAAACGCAGGGTAATATATTCTGGAGGATCTGGAAATCATTTATTGACTACACGTTGATTAAGAAGAAAGGCATAGCCCCTGTACCGGAACAAAATTATTTTTGGAAATTATGAGGCTACATAACTCCCCGGACAATGTATATAGCACAAGGGTGACATTAAAGATGTGAATTGTAGCAGTGTAGGAGAACAATATGTAATAGAAAAAAGGAGAATAAATAATACTTTGTATGAACTTTTTTTTTATGTTTTTATTTTGCAATTTAGATTGAGTGCTGTTTACTAATACTTATTCATGGGTAAAGATTTTAAGGTACTATTGCTACTTATGTTATTTTTTTCTTATGTTTGATATTGTTTTCATATATATTTGTATTTGTCTTTTTTATATACCTAATAAAAAATTTAAAAAAACTAAAGTGTGTTTGAAAGAGGAAAGATTAACCTTTGTGGGGACACTTTCAGATTTGGAATTTATTTATTATTTATTTTATTTAATTGAATTTATATTCCCACCCTACTCGCGCAGGCAACTCAGGGCAGATTACAACCAATCAACAAACATACAACACACAGTTAAAACTCTAAAAACAATTTAAAACAATTTAAAACAACATCTCATTCCTTTAAGTAAGGGAGTAAAAGAGTATAAGAGAGGGAGGGTAAGTATAAGATGTTAAATAAGATGTTAAATAAGCCAGCGGGGAGGAGTCAATAAACCATCACTACCCCACACCATTCCCACCAGCCAAGTTTTCTCACCTTTCTTGAAAGCCAATAGCTCCATCTGGAGGCACAACTCCAAAGGCAGGTGGTTCCACAAAGCCAGAGCGAACAAGGAGAAGGCCTTCTTTCTAGTGCCAGAGAGTCGAGCCTCTCTGGCTGATGGCACCACCAAGGCACCTCTCTGGTCCACTCTGGTGGGACGGGCAGATACCCTTGGGCACATGCGGTCTCTCAGGTATCCTGGCCCACTACCATGTAGGGCTTTAAAAGTAATGACCAGCACCTTGAATTGCACCCAGAGGCAAACTGGTAACCAGTGCAGCTCCCGAAGCAGTGGTGAGGCACGAGAGTACCCACGCCCACATATCAACACCACCCCAGCTGCTACATTCTGGACCAACTACAGCCTCCGGATGGTCATCAAGGGCAGCCCCATGTAGAGGACATTGCAATAATCTAATCTGGAGGTGACCAGGGCGTGGGTGATCATGAGCAAGGAGTCCCTGTCAAGGAGTGGGCGCAACTGGCGAATTACACGCAATTGTGCAAAGGCCCTTCTGGCCACGGCTGCCACCTGCTCATCAAGCAGGAGTTGTGTGTCCAGAAGGACCCCCAAATTGCGCACCAGGTCTGTTTGGGGCAAACTAGCCCCATCCTGAACCAAAGGTGGTAACTCCTTTGTTGACACGGGACCCTCCCAAACCACAACACTCAGTCTTGCCAGGATTCAGTTGTAACCCATTGTCCCCCATCCAGACCTTCACAGCCTCCAGACACCTGGATAGGACTTTGACTGCATCACCAGGGTCCCCACGGGGGCGAGATGTACAACTGTGTATCACCTGCGTACTGATGGTATTTCACTCCATAAGAACAGATGATCTCACCCAGGGGCTTCATATTAAATAAGAAAGGTGAGAGGACAGAGCCTTGAGGCACCCCACAAGGGAGAGGCCTTGGGCTGGACCTCTCACCCTCCAACCACACGACTGAGTCAGGCCCGTCAGAAAAGAGGCAAACCAGGACCACACCATGCCCTGGATCCCCAATCCTTGGAGCTGCCCCAGAAGGATACCGTGGTCAAAAGCCGGTGAGAGATCGAGGAGAGCCAGGGCGGTGGGATGACTCCTGTCCTGCTCCTGCCAGAGATCATCCACCAGTATAACCAATGCAGCCTCAGTACCATATCCAGGTCTCAATCCTGACTGGAAAGGCTCCAGATAATCCGCTTCATCCAGGATCTCCTGTAACTGTCATGCCACCACCTTCTCCAAAACCTTACCCAAAAAGAGTAATTGGACTTTGGAAACATAATCTATTAAGCATTTTACAAAAAACCACTAAAAAGAGGTCACACAAACCCCCCAAAAAGGAAGTAAACCCAATTTAAAAAGTGAATATGACAACTTCCCGAGGTGGATACAGTTCACATACCTCAAAGCAGGAATCCACAAAAAAGATATTGAGGAAAATGTGACTTGTTGAAATGACATTTCCGTGTTTTGGGGGGGGGGGTTGTTTGGTGGTGATCCAACAAAAAAACTGATCAACCAATCAAAGTGATCTAAAGTGTGCTTGAAAGAGGACAGAATAACCTTTCTTTTGATACTTATACTATTATAGCATTTAAAGGTAGGAAAAAACAGCATTCCTTTGGTCAAACAGAGAAGAGTTTATTATGCATAATAATGATTCTCATGAGTGTTGTCACTCCAAAGCTGAGAATGTCACCCATTGAAAGACAGAACATTTTATACACTTTTTCCTTCATTCTTGTTTACCCAAAACATATCTTGACCTGATTTCTGTGACATGATAGTGTCAGGTTATACAAATTATTATTTCAAGCTTTCATCATGACATTTGTTTACCCATTACAGGGGTCTCAAAGGAAACTTAAGCAACATCTTCTATTTGCAATCAGGGAACATATATTCCTTATGACCCAAGTCCAGGTCATCTTCACCATTTCTGATCATGGGTTATTTGTGTAACATTTGTGTACTTCTAACATACATAGGTTTCAGAGTGTCTATGCAGTGACTTCATAAACATTACTAATGAGATCATGTTAACCTTTAGTTTCAGGTTGGATATTTGTACATTCAGTTTTAAGCAAACATTACTCATTTAATCATCAAGACCTTATTCTGGTCCACGTAAGCATTGCAGTTCCTCTTTGTAAGCAGTACAGTAAAACCTCATATAACACTAAAACCTGGTTCCACAAGTCTTGGTGTTATATGATTTTTAGTGTTATCTGATGCATGTTAAAATCCTATGGGATCCATAGAGATACATTGTAACCACACAGGCTTTAGCGGTTGTTATCTGAAGCATCCCATAGGATCTTAATGTTATCTGATGCAATTCTTCCCCCCAGATTCCTTAATGTTATGCGATTTTAGTGTTATTCGATACTAATGTTATATGAGGTATTACTGTATTTCTAAATTGCTACGTCGCCTTATTCTCTTTAGCAGCAAGCAGCGTTTTGATTTCCTTTTTATTCACATTTTATTTCTATTATTTGATTATGCCTCATCAATACAATTTGGATCGAACTTCAGAAACATTTTCTATGAAGATTTTTAAAAAACCCCACTTTCTTTCTAACCTTCTTTCCTTCAAAAAAAGACTCTCTCCACTCCAGAATAGATACATTGGTGTGAGAATGGATACACTGTAGGAAGTTTCTCCTTTGAAGTGAACACATCGAATTCACGCACTAAATCCCTGACAGTAGTGTCAGGAAACGACACATTTTCTCATGCTTCCCAAGGCTTTCAAATCACAGTTTCTAACTAGGCCTCATAAATAGGTCTCATAGAAATCCTGTGTCCCTCTCTGTCTCATGGACAGCTTGTTTTTCAACCGTGTTTCAGCCAGTGTTCCTTATCTTTCTAGTTAGCTGAGATCCATGTTTTGTCTACATGCCAGAACACTGATTGCACACATGTAAAAGCAATCCATTGTTTTGAGAATATTTTTCTTTGTTACCTGATTGGCTAAAGCTAAATCACCTGACTGCAGATTCCCCATTTTGTAGAGAAGTTGGTGAGTACGTCTCTGTTTCTCAATGGCTTAAGACCCTGGACTGTAACTCTGTTTGCTGGTATGGGATTACTCTCTTCTTTTCATTATGATTACCTAAAGATACTGGACTATGTACTGGACTGATACCTGTTATGACATTTTAATCTACGTTTTTTCCATGGACTTTGCTATCAATGAACCTGAAGAATAAAGCAGCTGTTTCTCTTTGAAGATTGTTGTTTTTTGATTAGCACACACACACCGACGACACGCTACTACGAAACCTCCTTTGTTTTCTTTTAAGCTCAAAGGCCTTACTGCCTGAGCATAGTAAGAGTTCCTTTTTAATCTCCTCGGTTCTCCCAGAAGTAGTGAGGCAAGGGTTAAGTTGCAGTAATGAGCATGAGGCTCAGGAACTGATAAGGAGGTGCCCTTGTGAATTGGGACGACTGATGCGTGATAGGTAGCGTCCTTAGACTCTCCCTGCCACTTTTTGTATTGAGACTGGCTTTAGGCCTCCTGTGACCAATCTTGCTGTTTCATTTAGGGCCACATCCACCTGCTTTGCATGCGTTGATCTGCACTACACTGAACTAGCATACTCTCCTGCAGAGTAACATAAATCTAGCGCAGAAGTTCTTAAGGTGTGTGGTTGGGGCACCCCAACTTGTGCCTCTTATTTTCTTCAGAAGATTGCTCCTGGCAAAACCCCTCTGTTTGGTATTTAGGCAGCAGGTCCTGAAAGTAAGAGTTCGATCCAGGGTAACTCTCAGGGTGTATTTGGGTGTGTTGCTGTGTTCAAGTCTGGTGCCATTCCAGTTCACCTGCCACCTTCTTGATGCCTCACAGTTTTTCAAATGAAAAGCACAGAGTTGAGTTTTTAGACAGTTTGGCTTCAGTTGGTTATCCCTGTAATATATAGTCACTAAGTTCAAAGCCCCAGTCAGTTTTTTTTTCTCAACAGCTTTGAAGGTTGTGGACTGTGCGGCAATTGCAAGATCATCGCCATAGAGAAAGCGCCTAGTGGCTTCTGACAATGGTTGATCATTAGGATATATTTATTTATTTATTTACATTTTTATACCTCCCTTCTCGCTGGGGCGACCCAGGGTGGTTTACAACATCATAAAAGCATAATAAAACCCAACCCAAACCCAATATATGTTAAGCAGGGGGGGGGGGTCTAGCACACTGGCCTGCAGGAAGTGAGCAGTGCTGTAAGATTGACTGTATCATAAACTTCAGTAAGATCTACAAACAGCACCCCTGTGATTTCCTTCAGTTCAAAACCATCTTCTGTGTACTGTGTTAAGAATTTTTGACGCCTAGTTTAAACCAGGTCCTCTCCAAGCTTTGAGAACGTTAGAAAAGATGTTGTTTCATGACACACCCCTCTTTTAGGAAAGTCTTGTTACACTAGACTTTTCCATAGACACTATTTGCTAACGTGAGCAAAGCAATTGAGCAAACCCTTTTATATGTTGGGTATCAACAGTAAACTTCTTCCAGGGATCCTGGAGGCACACTTGGGATACAGTTACGCATGGCAGCAAGCTAGCTCGGGTGTGAAACCTAGCTGGAACAAAAGACTTGGGCATTTTTGGGTTACAAGGGGTTCCCCCCTCCCTTCCAGAATACATTGTGCCCAAACAGGGCACAATCTTCTGAGATAGCTGACACTACCTGTTGTCCAGCTTTAATGGTATCTTCACGGAGTGGATTTGCATCGCATCAAAGAGGGTAAAATATTCGTTCAGTAAGTCAACAGTTTCATGAGTTTGACCTTGGATGCAGGAAGTCCCACATCCTCAAGGGATAGATTCCCTAGAGAATTACTGGACAGAGTCAATAACCTTATTGTATGATGTGGGATCTGGAGGACTAGGGGAAGTGGGGAGGAAATGTGTGTATGTGTGGGGTGATTCCTTTGAGCCGTGTGTGTGTGTGTGTGTGTGTGTGTGTGTGTGTGTGTGTGTGTGTGTGTGTGTGTGTGTGTGTGTGTGAGACTCCATTTCTGCCCCTCCCCCTTCTGCCACTGTCAGATAATGGCCTAGCTCCCCCCACCCAAGCATGATTTTGTGTCCTCTCTTCCCATTGTCTTAATAAAGATACAGGGGCTGTGGTGGCTTGGTGGTTAAGAAGCTTGCCTTGTTAGCTGGAAGGCTGGCAAGTCTGCAGTTCGAGACCCGGGTACTGCATGACAGAATAAGTGCTCATCTCTGTCCCAGCTCCTACCAGCCTAGCAGATCAAAAGCAAGAAACTGCAAGTAGATAAACAGGGATCTCTTTGGTGGGAAGAGATCTTGGGGACATGAAAGGAGCCTCATTCGGGCATCGTCCCCTGAGCAGAGGAGTTCCTCCAGCAAACATCCTTTCAACCCAGAATAATTTCTGACACAGAATCAGGACAACTCTCCACATCACCCGTTCATCACAGTCAGCGCAGCTCCAAATGCTGATGCCGAGGATGGCGAGATAGTCTATAACAGGGGTGCCCAAACCTTTTGGGCCGTGGGCTGATCATGTGGTTCAGGAAGCCGGTCACTAAGGCCCAGGGGCCGGGTGCGGCCCCCGAAGCCAATTCATCCGGCCTGTGAAGCCCTTGTCGCTCCTGGAAGCAGAAGTAAAACGTGCCCATACGGCCCTATGGAACCTCCTGCCAACTGAGCTACGTCTATAAATGGACTTGCTGTCTTTTAGGAAGAACTTAAAAACATGGCTGGTGGGGCAGGTATGGGGTCCTCCTGGTGGTACCATGACCCCAGCTCGTTGGTTAGTTTGAGCTCCCTCTCTCTCCTGGACTTTTAATCTTTTCATATTTTAATCTTTTATCTCTGGGATTTAGTTTTTAATCCTTTAATTATGATGGGAATCAACTGATTTTTTTAAAAATTAAAATCTTGAAAATTTAAAATTTTATAGTTGGGATTGTGAAGCTCTGGGATGAATGGATTTGGGTTGTATTGTGTAGGTTTTTTGTGATGTGTAAACCACCCTAGGTTGCCCTGGCGAGGAGGGTGGTATAGAAGTATGATAAATAAATAAATAAATAAATAAATAAATAAATAGAGCCTTCTTGGTGGCCGCAGTGACACTGTGGAATACACTGCTGGTGGGGCTGCGCCAGGCCCCATCACGGCATAGCTTTAAAAAAAACCCAATTTAAAACATTTTTATTCAAGGAGGCCTTCCAGGGCTTTGTCCCTCTAGCAGTAAACTAACCAGCTAGTTGACCCTCTGTGCCCTCAGATGCCAGCTTTTCTTTTAAAAAAAGTTTTACTTATTTTACTTATTTTATTTTACTCTGTTTATATATTGTATATACATTTTTGAAATGTGTGCCTGCTTTTAATGTGTGAGTTTGTGCTGTTAGCCACCCAGAGTAGGGAAATCCTCTAGATGGGCAGGGTATAAATATAATAAATAAATAAAATAATCATAAAGATACATCCGGCACTGCCCACCTCTGCATTGCCATTAAAAGTCCTGCTGCCTCCAGTGAGGAAATGAGAAGAAATTTGGGGAGCGGCTTTTAACCGTCCTTTTACAAGAAACAGAGAACACATTAAGAACTGGTCTGGTGAGAAATGGCTCTTTGCATTAAAGACTTCCTTCCCTGTTTGATGCAGCATCCAGGCACAGAGGCTGAGATGGTTCCCTGGTAATGCAACGGACCCGCCAGGGTGTGATATGCCAGTTACACCCACTACTAGATCGGGACTCCTTGCTCATGGCCATGCACACTTCTGGTCACCTCCAGACTTGACTATTGCAATACACTCCAAATCAGGCTGCCCTTGATGACCATTCAGAGGCTGCAGCTGCTCCAGAATGCGGCTACTCAGGTGGTGATGGGGTGCGGGCGGTATGCCTGTGCCTCACCACTGCTTCGGGAGCTGCCCTGGTTGCCACTGTGCTTCCGGGTGCAATACAAGGTGCTAGTAATGACCTTTAAAGCCCTACATGGTAGTGGATCAGGATGCTTAACAGACTGCATCACCCTGAGAACATCTGTCCATCCCACCAGAGTGGACTGGAGAGGCTCTTTCAATGTGCCATCTGCTAGGCAGGCTCATCTCTCTAGCACCAGAAGGAGGAGGGCCTTCTTGGTGTCTGCTCCAGCCCATTGGAATGGAACATCCTGCCAATTGAGCTAAGTCTCTAGATGGAGTAGCTGTCCTTCAGAAAAGGGTTAAAAACCTGGCTAGCAGGGCAGGTGTGGCCCACTGGGGATGCGATAACCCCTGCCTGCTGGCTGATTTAGTATGAACACTCTCTCCCTCTTTTACTCTTTTAATCTGTAGTTTGTTGTTGTTCAGTTGCACAGTCAATTCCGACCCTTTGCAATGACTCCATGGACCACTGTCCACCAGGCACTTCTGTTGTCCTCCACCCTCCTCCTCAACTTGCTCAGCTTTGTGCCCATTGTGTCCACAATACCATCTAGCCATCTGATTTTTGGCCACCCCCTTTTTCTTTTGCCCTCCACCCTTCCCAGCATCAAAGCTCTCTCAAGCGAATCCTCTCTTCTAATTTGATGTCCAAAGTACTTTAGCTTCATCTTTGCTATTTGACCTTCTAAGGAGCAGTCAGGGGTGATTTCTTCTAAGATTGACCTATTTGTTCTCCTCGCTGTCCAGGGGACTCTCAAAACTCTCCTCCAACACCACATCTCAAAGGCGTCTATTCTTCTGCGCTCAGCTTTCCTAATGGTCCAGCTTTCACAACCATACATTGCCACTGGGAATACCATTGCTTTGACTATACGAATTTTTGTTTGCAATGTGATGTCTCTACTTTTCACTATGTTCCCCAGGTTTCTCATAGCTTGTCTCCCAAGCATCAGTCGCCCTTTTATTTCATGGCTGCAATCACCATGTGCAGTGAGCTTTGATCCTAAGAAAGTAAAATCTGTCACTGCTTCTACTTCTTCCCCATCTATTTTCCAGGGACTGATAGGGCCTGTTGCCATTATCTTGGTTTTCTTTATATTGAGTCTCAAGCCAGCTTTTGCACTTTCTTCTTTCAACCTAATCGGGAGCTTCTTTAGGTCCTCCTCACTTTTTGCCATTAGGGTGGTATCATCTGCATATCTCAAATTGTTGATGTTTCTCCCAGCAATTTTGATCCCAAATTGTGATTCCTCCATACCTGAATTGTGCATTATGTGCTCTGTGTATAAGTTGAATAAGCAGGGGGACAAAATGCAGCCTTGTCTTATTCCTTTTCCTATTCCAAACCACTCAGTCATTCCGTATTCTGTCCTAACTGTTGCTTGTTGCTTCATGTACAGGTTTCTCATGAGGCATATAAGGTGTTCCGGGATTCCCATCTCTTTAATTACTTCCCACATTTTGTTGTGGTCCACACAGTCAAAGGCCTTAGTGTAATCAATGAAACAGAAGTAGACTTTTTTGGAATAGTAGCCGTGTTAGTCTGTGGTTCAGGCATATCAGAAAACAAAACAAAACAAAATAAACAAAATAAAATAAAATAAAAAACACTGTCACACTTTAAAGACTAACTGCTATATTTTTATTGTTAGCTTTCATGGATCAAGTCCACTTCATCAGACAAAGAGTGAAACTTACAGGCATGTTCTTTATATACCAAATTCAGGGGCTCAAAGGGAGAAGGGGTGTGGGCAATACGACAGACAAGCGAGCACAAGATTGCAGCTTCACACAGCCATTAGCAACAATAGATGATTCAGATAAGAGTTCTTCTTTCACAAAAGCAATTCTTCAATAAGAGGGAAAGTGAAAAAGGAAACTGGTTATGACTTCAAAGGAGAAACTTCCTACAGTGTAACCATTCTCACACCAATGTATCTGTTCTGGAGTGGATAGATTCTTTTTTTGAAGGAAAGAAGGTTAGAAAGAAAGTGGTTTTTTGTTTTGTTTTAAACCTTCATAGAAAATGTTTCTGAAGTCCAATTCCAAATCAGAAAGTGTCCACACAAAGGTTAATATTTCCTCCTTCAAACACACTCTGGATCATCTGAATTGGTGGGGTAGGATTTTCTCTGGACCCCTGACAACTGACCCCCCCCCCCAGCAAAACTGTCACTGTTCTGATGCTACTTCTAAAAGAGATTATGTCATCGCTTTGCATTTTTGGCCTTTGGTTTCTGCCAATTCTTAAAGTCACTAAGACAATCTTTCAAATGACATAACCCTTATTTTCGTGGGCGCCTTAGTTTTGGTGTTGCTGCTTGGCAAAAGTACATGATTTTCGTTACATTGCAAGAGCTGTCAGACCACCCAACCAAAACGTAAGACGTTCATAGAATTCATGTCAAAAGTGGCCTCCCTCCACTGACACTTAGCCAAGAAAGTGCTGCTGAGAAATAGTGGGCCAAAGCAAGATCCTCAGAAACACATGCCTTCTACTTGATCACCAACAATTCAAGTAGAGTCTGAAATCAAGGCACAGTTTTCTCATAACTTCTGCCTCCCCCCCCAAAAAAAAAAAACACACACACACAACAACCACCAGCCCCAACAGACCACCTAGCACTTTGGAAGGCAACCAAGGAGCTACCAGATAACTGGGCAGAACCACAGGACTCTCTGCTGCCTGGCCAAGAACAACCATGGCCTCCTGTGTGGAAAGCTTTAAATAGACTGCGTGCCGGGGGGTAGGGAGATCAAGGGCTAACCTGAGAAAGTGGAGGGTTCCCTGTAGATGACAACAGCCTGTGTGAATGTGGAGAAGAGCAAACAATTGCCTATGTGATGCAATGCATACGTGCCCCTCAATGTGCACTGAGGAGGACCTTATGGTGGCAAGATGAAATGCTGTTGAGGTGGCCCGATTTTGGGCCAGTGTCATCTAGTCCTTTTAATTCCTTTTTGTTTTAGATATGTTCATTTTAGTTTTGTATGTTATTATAGGCTGGTGTTGCCTCTGACACGAATAAAGACAGAATCCACTCCGGATATTGGCTATCATCATGGCAATAGTCTTTCTGTTTGGAACAGTCCTTCGGAGGAGGATCTCGGGTTCTTCAGCCACGAAGTCCGTCGGTGTCCAGGGCTGCCTCCTCTCTTCTTCCCAGGGATCTTTCTTTGCAGGGCGAGTTGAAGTATTCTAGACTTCCTCATGATCTGGCCAAGGTATTGGAGCTTTCTTTTGCTTAATGGTCTTAAACGGTTCTTGTCCTTTATCCATCCAGTGCAATGCTTCTATTTTAGTCACGTGGTCAACCCATGATATCCTCAGCAGCCATCATCTCTAGATCCACATTTCAAAAGCTTCGATTCTCTTTTCAGGGGCTTTTGCCAATGTCCAAGCTTCAGCTCCATAGAGCAACATTGGGGATGGGTCACCTCTCCCCCTTTGGAACTTTGCAACTGCAAAACAAACGTCCCACTTTTTATCAAGGCGGAGCTTGCTGTTTCTATTCGTATATTCATCTCTCATTTAGCAGAGCCCCCTTCCCCCCCCCCCAGGAGATAATTTCATCCACTCTTTCGATTCCTCCTGTTCTTGCTCTTAGCTTGAAGTGAGTTGGTGCTCAGCTTATAACAAGATATATCAGTCTTCTTGGTGTGGAGATCCATACCCTATTCTGCACTTGAATGAGGGGGGGACGACACCCACCCCTGTGGGGGCCCCCCTCAACTGTCTGAGGGAGCATGACTCACCCCAGCAGCTTAAAAACGTTGGCTAACTCGATCCAGCATCAACTGAAGCTCTGCAAGGCTTGTGTCCAGCGACACTGCAGGTCAGTCATCAGCGGATATCGGATGTGATTGAGGGTAGACGTTCCCACGGATTCTAAGGCCACGAAGGGCTTAAGCCAGCCTCTGGCGAGCTCCTAGCGCCATCCGTCAATGGATCCAGAAAGCCCGAGAGGAGGAGAAGCCCCCCCAGGCGCTCCAGGAGGGGAAGGGGTGGGGGGTGGGCAGCCCTGTCCCGAGCACTTGGAGGAGTCAAGTCCTGGGAGTGAGCGAGCGCAGGAAGGCAGCCGGGCGCAGCCCCGCCGTCCCTGGCTGGTTGCAACAGTCCTCGCCGGGGAGGCCTGGAAGCGGAGCAGGAGGCCCGCCTGGAAGCAGGAAGAAGAAGAAGAAGGCGCGGGAGAGGAGGAGGGAGGGGCGGTGGGGTGGGGGGCCCCGCCTGGGTGGGCTTAGGTGTAGCTGCGCCCCGGTGTTGTTCCTCCTCCTCCTCCTCCGTGAGTCAGGCGGAAGTTTCGGCCCAGCGGAGTGACTTCCTCGTGAGTAAGGCAGAGATCAACAGGATCAGGGCCATTAAGTTGGGCGTGGGGCCGGGAACAGCCTTGCTCAACTCGCGGCAAATTTCCCTGTAAGGAGGGCAGGAAGTAAACAAGGCTCTTTGCCGGCAGTTCCAAACCGGAAAGTCAGGGCGGGCCGAGGCGGAGGCGCTGCGGCGGCGGCTGCTGCTGCTGCTGCTGCTGCTGCTACGACGGGCCCCGGGTGGGTGGGTGGGTGGGTGCCTGCCTGCCTCGGAAGAGGGGCGGGGATTGGGGCCCGAGGCCGGCTTAGTAGCTCTCGCGGGCGGGCAGAGGTGGTGGGCTTGGACGACGGGGAGCCGGAGCGAGTGACACCCCCACCCAGCATGAAGGAGGGGCGGAGCTTGGGGTGCTCCAAGCAACACCTGAGACTGGCCCAGGTGCAGCGAGAGGAGGAAGAGGGGGAGGAGGAGGAGGAAGTGGCCCGTGTCTCCCGAAGCATCCTGGCCGCAGCAGCCCAAGCGGTGAGTGTCTGTCCCAAAAGGGAAGCCCGGCCAGAGAGCGACCCTGGAGGCCGGGACTGCACACCTGACCTGGGGGGGGGGAGTGGAGTGGGTGTGTGTGTAAAGGCTCTCCCCTGGTTTCTCCCCCACCTACCAGTTGCCTTTTCAAGCCTCGTGGTGTGTCTGTCCAGGGCGAGAACAACGGGGATTCACGGGATGGGGGGGGGGGTCTGAGAGGAAAGTTCCAGGGAGCAGCGAAAGGGCCCCAAGGAGAGCTTCCCAGAAGACGGAGGCCTCCGGGACACCCCCTCCTCCTCCTCCTCCTCCTCCACCCGCCCCCGCCCGGAGAGAGGGAGGGAGGGAGGGGGGCTCGGAGGGCGCCGGAGCCTCAAGCAAAGCAACTTCCCCGCTTGCGGAAAAGTTCCAGCCTGGTGTAACGGGCGAGGTGGGGGCGCCTTCCCTCAGGGAACGGGCCTCGCAGCTTCCCCAAGGGAGCCGAGCCTTCCACCCCTTCGCGGGGACGGGACGGGGGACGCGCCAAGTTGGAAAAACGACCGGGGGGCGGGGGGGGGAGAGAATGGCCCTCCTTTATTGGGCTGGGGGCTGGGGGGGGCGCCTCTCCTTGTTGCTCAGCGGCGGCACCGTTAGGCGACACAGAGCGAGCCTCCCGGGAGAGTTTCTGAAAGACCCTCGGGCGTCATCCCCTGGTCAGGGCCACCTTGTGTTGCCGGCTAATCTTTCTCCCACTAGGTCAGGCGAAGGGAACTGCAGAATGAACTCACCCAAGGGTGCCTTCATTTCGTCAGTTTCACGTCTGCCCTGGACAGACACCCAAGAGGAAACGGCGGCAGAGCCGGGGAAGCTGCGCGGGGCGACCGGCCGCTGTCCAGGGTCCTGACCCTCGGCGCCCTGCCCAAAGGCAACCGGACCAGGGCCCGGGGGGGCGGCGGAGCGAGGGCGCGGGACGGGAGCCGCCACGGAAGGGGAACCCCTTCCCCTTCCCCGCCCTCCTTCCTCCCCCCCCACCCTCCCCCGCTGTTTCCTCGTCCCGCCAGGTGACTCTTTCCCTTGGAATGGCCCGGAGGAAGTGCCGCGCGCGTTTCCTCTGAGTAAGCCCGGCCAACTTCCCTCCCTCCCTCCCACGGGCGGCAGCGGCCCCTCCCACGGGGCAGGAGGGCGAGCGGGGGAGGGAGAGTTGCACGCCCACGGGTGGATCTTCTTCTAGGGCTCAGCGGTGACCGCCTCACTCCAGACCCGACGCAAACAGGAGCCGGTGGAGAGCATGAAATAGGGACCCTGGAGCCTGTGCCGAAAAAGAGGAGCCCACCCAACCATGGCAGGTGAGCCTGGCCGGGGGGGGGGATGTGCCCCATGACATTCAGTCTCACATTCCAGGGGGTGCTGTCCTTGCATGGGGAGGTCCCTTTCAAGCCCTCCAAAGGATGCCACGGCACCACCTTCACCCCCCACACCCCCAGGAAGGAAGGGAAGGAAGGGACGCTCCGGCCCTCTGGAACCTCCTGCCAATAGAACTATGCCTGCAGACGGAGTTGCTGCCCTTTAGAAAAGGAGTGGAAACCTGGCTGGCAGGTCTGGTCTGGGGAGTGGATGGTTCAATTTCCCCAGCCAATGGGTTGGTTTGACCCCAGGATGCCTGTGTTGCAATTTTTTGGCTTTAAATACTAAGTTTTTTTTAGTTTTTAATTTTTTAAAATGATTTTATAATTGTAAATCTCCCTGGGTCCATTTTGGGAGGAGGGCGATAATCAAATTTAAATAAATAAATAAAGGAACAAAGGAAGGGAACGAAAGAGAAAGGACAGAAAGAAGGAAGGAACGAAGGTAGCCAAGGTTTGCTTCTCTAGCATTTGAACCTGGATGGCCCTTTCCAGGCCATTCAGAAGGAGGGGGAGGGGTGGCTTTCCAAGTGGATGGAAGTACCCTGGGGAACAGGGGTGGGGTGGGGTGGGGTGGGGGGCACAGCCAGGATAGACAGCTGGCATTGCTGGACCTGGGGTGGGGCTTCTCTCACGAGCGGGGGAGGGGGGGACTGCAGCGGGGTGTGTACTGGTCACTCCACCAAAGTGCAAGTGGCAGGAACAGCTTCTCCTCCCTTTCAGTCCGAGAGATGAAGAAGGGCCTGCACATTGGAAGGGCCTGCACATTGATTCATTCCTTTAGCTTATGGCACTTGTATACACATTGAGTCAACATAATCATAAACTGTATAACAACTAAACTTTAATTTATAAACAAACATCTGGGAATTGAAGTCCAGTCTATCCCCTCCCCCTCTCCACCCCTGTCAGCCCTGCACATGTTTCTGGAAGGATTGGGCCCACCTGACAGGGCCGCACTGGCAGCCCAGCCTGAAGGCTCCCCTGCCTGGCCTGAGGATCCAGAACTGAGCAAGGGTGTGGCTAGGACTGGTGATGTGGGTCTTGGCCCATCACTTTCTGGGAGGAAGGGAGGGAGGAGGCTTCCGTGTGTCACTTTGATCTGCTCTCAGAGAGAGAGAGAGAGAGAGAAGAGAGAGAGAGGACTGGTCCTGCTTGTGTGCCAAGAATTCCTTTGCCTGCCTGGTGTGCAGCCTTTGATCTTTCCCACCCCACCACCCATCCTCTTCCTCCTCCTCCTCCTCCTCCTCCTGCCGCCACCTTCACGGCACTGGGCTGGATCTGCTGCCACTGGGGCGGGCGATGTCTCTTCCAGACAGGACCAGGGAGCTATTTGGGCCACCCGCCAGGAGCCTGGGGTGCCTCTTCCATCTTTTGCTCTGCCACCTGTTTGTGCAGCTAGAGTTAGAATGCCCGAGTGTGGCCAAGGAGGGGGGGGCGGGGGGACTCTGCAGGTGGGGCTGCAGCCACAGGGTGGGGTGGGGTGGGGGGTCCTGAGGCAAATCTGGCCCAGGAGGGAGGGAGGGAGGGGGCTCCCATCGATCTCTGGTGCCCTTTAGGGAAGAACCCCACGCCTAGGGCTGCCTGGGCTATGCTGTGCCCAGGACTTTGGCCTCCAGGACCCCCCAAAGCCAGCCAGCCTTCCTGGGCTTCCCTCCGCCTTCCTGGACCTGCTGCCTGCCCAAAGCACACAGAAGGCCTGGGAGGTGGGGCCTGAAGCCAGGGGTGGGTTGTCAACATTCCCACTACCCCACCGTGACATCATAGACTTTGTGGGCGTAGCCAATGTCATGACGTCATGATGTCATGACGTCGTGGGCAGAGCAAAAAATAAAATTAAAAAATTGAAAATGTCTGCGCATACGTCAAACCTCCATTTGGTGCATGCACAGTTTTTTTTAGTGCACATGGATCAAACCTCTATTTTATGCATGTGCACTAAAAAAAGAACTGTGCATGCGTCAAATGGAGGTTTGACGTATGCACAGTTACATGCAGCCATTTTGGCTGCCAGGAAATACATTTTTGGAGGGGGGGGGCGGAGAGGCAACCGAACCAGTCGCCCGGGGGTTGACCACCCCCACCCCCCACCCCGCGATCCCTCCTGATGGGGTGCTACCGGTTCAGGCGAACCGGTCCGAACTGGTAACCTCCCATCACTGCCTGAAGCCCTTCCATCATTTTCGTGTGTGTGTGGGGGGGGGGGAGGTTGGAGAAAGGAAGAGTCGTGCCTCTGTTGTTCTCTGCCACCTCCTTTGTTTTGCGATGCTCTTTTGGCTCAGTGTTCTGACTTGGGTGCTGAAAAGGCCACAGGGACCGATGAGCTGAGCACCTGCAAATGCTGCCTGCCTGTCACCAAGGCCCACCCGGGGCTCTGCAAGCAGTTCTCCCTCTGTCCCTCCCTCTGGGCTGCCCAAGAAGAAGGAGTCCTCAATTGGGGTTGGGGGTGGGGGTGGGGTGGGTGCGGGGTGAGTTCCATGGGCTGGAGAAAAGGAAGGAGGGGGTCTCTGCTCAGGCTGCCCAACTCACCCGCACCCCTTCCCTGCCCCATTGCTCTGCCATAGACTTGACCCCAACGCACATCAACTGGCAGACCCCCACCAACTCCCAGGCGCACCAGACCAACCGCTATGCCAGTTCAGAGATTGTTTTGCGCCGTGGGCAGCCCGTGTGCTTCACCCTGCACTTCAACAGATCCCCCGAAACTGACGAAAGCTTGGCTTTTATAGCAGAGACAGGTAAGTTCATTTCCTTCATTCCCCCCCCCCACACTAAATGTGGGGAGGGGGATTTGGCACATTGAAAGGGGGGGAGAAGCGGACTCTGAGTGCCTCTGGTTGGGCCTCAGGGGTGCAGCAGCCGGTTTCCCCTGGGCTTGTCCACCTTCAGCCTCTGGCCAGGGAAAGGTATGACCGGTGGTCATTTTGCCGGACTCTTGCTTCTGCGAGGCCTCTGCTCCCCTTCCACCACCACCCATCTGTCACGCTTCCAGCCAGCCCCCTCTGCTCCAGCCCTCCTCAGTGTTCCTTACGTTGGGGTCTTTATGGCAAACAAAAACCCCAGAACTAAACCGGAGCTCCCAGGGAGCGAACTGGGTGGCAAAATAAAAACTTCTTATCTGCTTCTCTTTATAACAAGGAGGTTTTAGATAGCGTCTCCGAGGCTTGTGAGTGTGTGTGTTGTCTTACCTTTTATTCAATCAAGAGTCTTCATGGAAGCAAAACAGAGTTTATTGTCCCATTAGAATCATCCTTAAAAAGCATAAATAATCCTCAGAAGCAAAACAGAGTCCACAAAACAAAACATAGTCCAATAATCATTGTGAGCAAAACAAAGAGTCCATAGCATCCTGCTCCTTTGGTATTCGGAAAACAAACTAAACCAAACCAAACTGAACTGAACTAAAAAACTGAGTTGAACTGAACTGAAAACTGAAACTGAACTGAACTGAGTTTCTTCACTCCCACAGTGGGGTTTATCTCGACCCCTACACACCTGTGTCTTGTCTGGATCAGCTAAACCAAAGAACAGCAAGCGAATGGAATTTTACAGAAGGGAGAATAGCAGTCTCTCTAAGCACTGAGAACTGACATGATTTTAGGAGGCCTAAGAAAACTAAATTTCCTCCATTTCTTTTGGGAATTTAGGGAATGGGGGTCTTCCCATGACACCATCCCCATTCTTGTGTTTCATAAGTACAATGCCTGTCACAGGTGGGCCCCCCATGGCTGTCAACTGCCAAGGTCAAAGGTCACCTGGCTGCAGCTGAACCCAATCACTGTGTTGGTTGAGGTGACCTTGGTGCCTCCAGAGGAGCCTAGGGGCGCCCCCCCCCCGGCAGACACAGGCCCCTACAGAAGAGCCCTCTGGAGCATCAGAAACCACAGGCTGGCATCCGATGGGCAGAGTGATCTGGGGTTAGGAGGAGGGGCATGGGTCAAAGCAACTGTTCTCTCCCCCCCCCTCTGTGTTGGCAGGAACAGCTCCTTCTGAGTCCTACCACACCAGGGCTGTCTTTGCCCTCTCCAGCGCCCTGGTCGCAGGCAACTGGGGCGCCATTCAAGAGTCCCGGGAGGCCAACTACACCAACTTCTCCATCCTCAGCCCCCCCACGGCAGCCATTGGGCGCTACAAGCTGAGCCTGCAGGTGACCCGAGGCAACAAGGTCCACTCCCACCTGGTGGGCCAATTCATCCTGCTCTTCAACCCATGGTGCTCAGGTGAGGCCGGTGGGAAGTGCCCTGTGCCTGGGGGGGGGGCTGCCCCCCTTCAGTGCCTGGGCAGCCTTTTCTTGGAAGGAGGAGTGACACAGGGCTGGAACCCAAGTCCCCTCCTGGCCCTGGTCCTGCAGGCAGGCAGAAGGAGCAGATCCACACAGTGAGGGAGGGAAAAGCACGTGGGAGCAGCCGGTCCTGCCTGGGGCGTTGGGCTCCTCTCCCTGGCACCCCCTTGCCAAGCAGTAGCAACAGCAGGGCGGAGTCCCTGGCAGGGTAGACAAGCCGCCTGGCAAGCCTGGAAAGACTGGGCCTCCCTTGGCCTGGGGGAGGGGGGTGGAGGGCAGGGGGGGCAGGGCGGGGGGTGGAGGAAGCAGGCCAGCAGCATTTCCAGAGGAAGGCCAGGGAAGTCTGAGACCCAGTAAGGAAAACCCTGCCCCCACCCCAGGGTGCTTGGACAGATATTGGGAGGGGGGGCAGCAACAGTGTTGACTCCACTGCCACCCACCCCTCACCCCAGCCCCGATCCACAAGGCCCCACTCCCCCCCAACACAAAGAATGCCTCTCACCCCCTCCTGGCTACAGGCAGCCCAATCCCTCCCCAGTTGAGATCAGAGAGCAATGTTGGGGAGGGGAACAAGGAGCAAGAATGCCCCCACCCCCACCCGGCCCCTTTTGGCCCTTTGGAAAGAGGCAAGGCGGGATGCGGCCACTTGGGGCCAGAGTCCCAGGCCCTGCTCAGCAGGGCAGCGCAGGTGGTCCAGCCGACTGGGGCGGGGGGGGGGAGGGAGAAGGGGGGCATCCCTCCCCTGCTGGCTGGTCCCCAGGATTTCCCCTCCTTCCAAAGGCCACCTTTAATGCCTCATAATGCCAGCCGTGGAGAGGGGGAGGGAGAGGGAGAGGGGGACGGGGAGGGAAAGCCCTCAGAGGGGCCGGCCCAGCCAAGAGGAGAGGCCAGGGGCTGTACTCTTGCTCCCTGACTGTAGGGCCGCTGGGGCCCAATCCGGCTCCTCTCCCAAAGGCCCCCCCCATTTCTCTCCGCAGGGGATCTTGTCTACATGGCCAATGAGGCAGAGCGGCAGGAGTACGTCCTGAACGAGAACGGGGTCATCTTTGTAGGGAACGCCAACTACATCGAAGCCCGAGGGTGGTACTTTGGCCAGGTCAGCTGCCCCTCCTTGCCTTTGTGCTGGTCCTGGGGGGGGCAGGGGGCTCCCCTGCCCTTGGCTAACACAGCCACACACACCTGAGAGCGCACAGCCCCCCCCATCCCACGGGAATTATGCTGGCCACAGGCTGCCAGTCGACTCTCCCTGCCAGGGCTGTAGCCAGGATTCTAGAATTGGAGGGGGGGGGGTGAAAAATTTTTCAGGAGGGGCAAAAATCTCCTGGAGGGGCAACAATGTCATACTCGCATATATAGCATTGGCATCCTGGGATGGGTTGGGGGGGCAGGCGGTTAGCTCAGAAGAGTTTTTGCCCCCCCCCCCAACGCCCCTGCTCCCTGAAAAGGGCAGTGTCAGGCCCCCTTCTCTTCTCTGGCTCTCTTGGAGGGGGGCAGCACCCCAGAGAGCCCGACAGAAGGGGCTGCAGGCAGATGGGGGGGGGGGGAGATACGGTCTGGGTGGCAAGCAAGGCAGCTCTCTCTGGAAGCGTCCCTGCTAGGCCCATCATTTGCCCCGTGAGCCCCAAGTGGGGTGAGAAGGGTGGGGTGGCCAGAGTGGCGGTGGAGGGGCAGGGGCAGAAAAGGGAATGGCTGTGGAAATGGGCCCAGAAGATGAGATTGGGGTGACGGGGGGGAGATGCCCTGCTGGGAAATGCCCATGGCTTGAAGGACCCCCACCCCCACCCCATGGGCCGGACTTTCTAGACCAGCCCCCCCCCCAAACTTTTCAGGCCGCAGGCCAATCATGTGGTTCAGGGAGCTGGTCACTGCAGACCAGGGGCCGGATGAGGCCCCTGATGCCAAGTCATCCGGCACACAAAGCCCTCATCGCTCCTGGAAGCGCAAGTAAAACGTGCCTGTACAGGCATTGGGGGGCTGCATCCGCCGCCCCCAGGCCATAGTTTGGGCACTCTTGTTCTAGACCTCTTAGCTGGGTTGGCCCCCCCTCTCTCTCACACACACACCCCTCTGAAAGGAGCAGGGTTTTCAATTATGGGGGGGGGGGGCTCTTCTGCTTCCTCCTCCTCCCACCCCGCACCCGCCCCTCTGAGCTGCCTGCTCTTTCCGGCTCCAGTTCCAAGAGAAGGTGCTCAGCCTCTGCCTCTCGCTCCTGGACCTGAGCCTCTACCACCGCCAGGACGCCGCTGGAGACACGTCCCGTAGGAGTGACCCCAGATACGTGGGCCGAGTGGTCAGCTCCATGGTAAGGCCAGCCCCCGCCCCCGCTGGTTCCCCCCCCCTCGTGGGCTCCTTCCGTCCAAGGGCTTTCTTCCCCAAGCCCCCCCCCCAGGCCATAGGAAGTGGGGAGATGCCCCCCCGCCCAACCCCCCCTTTCTCTCCTCCTCAGGTCAATGGCAATGACGACGACAACGGAGTCCTGGAGGGCAAGTGGAGCGACAGCTTCGCTCACCACGAGAACCCCTCGCGGTGGGACGGCAGCGTGGCCATCCTGCACAAGTGGGCCGAGGACAAGTACCACCCGGTCCAGTATGGCCAGTGCTGGGTCTTTGCAGGGGTCATGGGGACAGGTGAGCAGCGCCGCTCCATGGCCAGGGCTGCTCCGGGAAGGGCGGGGAGGGGGGTTTTCAGCGAGAGGTCCTGAGCGCCTCCCCCCCCCTCCTCTCCTAGTGCTTCGGTGCCTGGGAATGCCCACCCGCTTGGTCTCCAACTTCAACTCGGCTCACGACTCAGACCACAACCTAAGCATCGACAAATACTACGACCCCGCTGGGAAGAGCCTCAAGATCGGGCAGGACTCCATCTGGTAAAGAGCATCCCATGCTCAGCTCGGGCAGTGTGTGTGTGGGAGCGCTCTCTCTCTCTCTTTCTCTCTGTAGGGAGGTAGAGCTGGGACCCTTCAAGGGCCTGACCCAGACCATGTCTGCAGGAGGGAGAGAGGAGAGGCAAGCCTCCCACCCCATGGTCCCCCGCCCCCCCGGGGGGGGGCATCCAACGCCACCTCCAGAGAGCAGATCCTTCCCCACCGGGCAGGAGGGGGCGCCCCCCTCCCCATGGCCCGGTGGCCCCTGGTGCCTGAGTCAGAAGAGCTTGAGGCCTCCCAGTAGCCACAGGCCTGTCCCTCTGTCTGTCCACCAGGCTCCCCTTCTTCCCCAGCCTGGCTGAGGGCCCACTTTCCAGGCGGGGGGCCCCCGGGTGGGTGGCTGCCCCGGATGTTTTGGTCACTTTCCTTATCTTAAAACCATTTTGTATGGCTTTAATATCATTCTAATAACTGGGGGGAGGCGGTCGGGGGGGGGTCATGTGAGAAGGAAGAGCCCCTCCTGCCTGCCTGGCCCTCTGCTGAGCCCCAAAGGGGGGGGGGAGGAAAGGCAGCTAACAGCTCAGCCTCTCCAACGCCACTCAGACACTCATGCTTGCCGGGGGGGGGGGCTCCGAAGGAAGAGCCATGCACACGCACACACCCTGTGCCTCACGCTTATTCCTTGCCCCCCCTTCCAGGGATTACCACGTCTGGAACGAAAGCTGGTTTGTCCGGAGGGACCTGGGAACGGGCTACAGCGGGTGGCAGGTGATCGATGCCACCCCCCAGGAGAAAAGCCAAGGTAAGGCTACCCTCTGCCCCTCTCACCGCTGCCCCCCCCCCCCGAGCCATGATGGCTTCATCCTGCACTTGGGCTTCCAGGTTTATACCAGTGTGGGCCAGCTTCGGTTCTGGCAGTCAAGCAAGGAGACGTCCGGTTGATTTATGACACGGCCTTCGTCTTCACGGAGGTGAACGCTGACATCTGCCGGTGGATCTGCTACCCCAACGGGAAACGAGTCCGGGCTTCCTGCGACACGACCTCCATCGGCAGGAACATCAGCACCAAAGCGGTGGGCAGCAACAACCGCCTGGACATCACCAGCAACTACAAGTTCCCGGAAGGTGAGGGGGGGGGAATGGGGGGGATTCCCAGAGAAACCTCCAGCCCCCCCAACCCCAACCCCCACCCCCGGTGTCCTTCTGCCCTGCAGAGTTTCTGGCCAGAAGTTCAAGGACTGGCCAAACAAACCTCACCAGAGGAAAAAGGGCCAGGAGAGCCATCGGGGGGGGGGGGGCACCAACTCTACACCCCAAGTGTGGCTGCATGGAGGAGATGGGCATGGAGGCAGCCGTGGGGCATGGAGGCATTGCCTCTGCAGCCCCAACGCCAAGAGGAGAGCGTTGGCCAAGGCTTGGCACCTTTCCGTGCCCTCAGTGGGGGGCCCTCGCTGCCTTCTCCTGGCTCCTGGGCAGTGGGGGCACAATGGTCATTCTGGGCTTAGGGCAGGACTGGCAGAGTCATGAAAGGGTGAGTGCCAGCCAGGCAGGGGAGGCCCAGGGACACATCGCCTCTGGCAGCGCCCGTTCTGCCTCCTGAGCCTTGCCTGCTGCCCCCGCCCTGGAAGAGCCAGCTACCCCGAGCCAGGCCAGTCTGCCCAAGGCCTGTCCTGGCACACCCGCTGGACTCTGTGCTGTCCACTGCATGCCCCTGGGCTGGCATGATGAGGCTGGCATGCCTTGGCATGGTTGCCACTTCATGGCTACATAAAGGAGCACCAGGAGGGGGCAAACCCCACCACACACACACACCAGGTCTGAGCCTGGGACTTTCGCCACATTCCTGGGCCTCTGGTGAACAAGTGGCTTTTTCCTCTCCAAGGGACATCCCAGAGCATCACTTCTCCCCAGTGGTGGGATGCCAAAAAAATTTACTACCCCACCATGACGTCATCACAGTGTGGGCAGAGCTAATGTCATGACATCATGATGTCGTGGGCAGGGCCAAAGAAAAAATAAATAATAATAAAATAAAAAGCACACACACCTCAACCCATCCACCCACCTACCCACCCACCCACAACACAAACCCATAAATTAAATAAAAATTACATTAAAATACACCCACCTTCCCACCCACCCCAAACATAAATCAACCCACCCACCCCAAACACAAACCCATCACTTACCTGTTAGTATAAGTGCCAGGGCAGCACCATGTTGCAAGATGGATATGGTTATTGTACCAGTTCGCTAGGATAATATGCCTTAATGTAAATGTAAAACAGCTGTACCTCCTTAAGGGTTCTCCAATTGGAACAGCAATTGGAACAGCACGGGTGTAGCTTATTGATGTGGTAACTCCAAGACTTTGCTTAAAAAACCCAAGCCAGACCACTAGGCTTGCCGGCCGCCAGGCCCTTTTAGGAACTGTGGTAGTGGTAGTACGTCATTATAGGTAAAGGTATTAAATACACATTAAAATACACACAGATATACCACATCCAAAGGTGATTCACTTACCCTGGGGAGGTTCAGGCTATAGGGAGCTTCAGGCTAGCAGTTTCTCTTCCTCCTCACCGCTTGGGAGGACAGCAAGGAGGCCATGCATACTCGCCAAGCACTGTAGGCGTGCATGCACACCAAGTGCTTGGCGCGCATGCACAGTGGGGGAACCAGTGAAAAGGTAAGCCCTGAAGGTGGTTCCCCCCAAAAACTGCTACCGGTTCTCCAGGACACTGGGAAAAGTTACTACTGGTTCTGGTGAACTGGTGAGAACCTGTTACATCCCATCGCTGCTTCTCTCCCACCTCTCACCCCCAATGTCCCCAATGCTTTGAGATTCTCCATACACACGAATGGCACCTGCAGCAGCTGCTCAGCCTGAGGGATGAAAGGGCCAGCCATGGGGGGGAGGGGCTGCCTGGGCACTAGGCAGAGGCTTTGGATTAGGGTTATTTGGCTCATGCAGTTTTGTCCTTGCTCAGCTTAAGAAGGAAGGAAGGAAGGAAGGAGAGGGAGGGAAGGAGGGAAAGAAGGAAGGAGCTCCAGATCAGCTCTTGGAGCTAGAAGGAGACACGGGGGCTTCTTCTTCTTCTTATCCTCCTCCTCCTCCTGTTTTCCAGAGCCCTGATTTTTTTTTGGGGGGGGGGATCTTGCAATACTTGACCAGCATCTGTTAGGCAGCTATTAAAGAGCCAGGAATACACAGAAAGAGCCTCCCCAAAGATTGTATTTTTGAACCACAATCGGGCGTACTCCAATGGGCAACAGCTACCTTGTGCCAGCTAATCTTTCTCACACTAGGTGAGGGAGAAAGAACTACAAAATGGGCTCACCAGAAGGTGGCTTCATTTTGGCAGTTTGGCATCTGGCCTAAACACGGAAGAAGAAGAAGAAGACTACCAAAGAGTCTGCTTGAGTGGCAGCAGCTCCATGTTCTGCCCCACTTGCCTGTCGGTGCTCCTCATGAGTCAGCAGGGAAGCCAGCTGGATGTGGCTGCAGAGGGGCTCCCTGGGAAGGCCTGCACTGTGGCAGATCTGTCAGAGAGCTGCACCTGGTGGTCTCTCCCAAAGGTCTGAGCTGTCCAGAAAAGGTTTTAAGGGCCCAGCCTGGGGATCTGGGGGGAACAAGAGGAGGGATCAGCAGGGAGCCCCCCCCCCCCAAGCACGGACAAGGAGCCTGTAAGGCAGCAACGGCTCTTCCTGTCCCTTCCATACATAGGTCACCTTAGTGGACAACAGTTAAAAAGAAGGGGCGGGGAGGGAATGGGGAGAGCACAAGCAAGCACGAGAGGCCAAATCCTGCGGTTCTTCCAGGTCTGGAGTGTGTAGCAGAGCCAGCGCTTGTGGGTGGGTCAAGGACAGGTCCAGGCCTTGAAAGGTGGCAGGTTCCAAGAAAGGATGGTCTTCAAAGAAGTGGATTTGGATCCATGGAAGCTTCCGGTCTTTAGAACGCCGCCCTCTTCCCGCTCCCTGTAATGTGGCCAGAGCACTTTTCTTCCCACACAGGCTCCGCGGAGGAAAGAAACATTTACCGGAAAGCTTCAGCCGAGATATCCGGATCCAGCCTTGCCTCAAGAAGAAGCGCCAGCCCTCGGGAGGTGGCAGCCGCGCCGGAACCAGCACCGCCTCAGCTGGAGCTCTTTGGGAAGTTCAAGCTGGTCGAGCCTCCGGTCTTTGGCCAAGACGTGCACCTGATCCTCTCCCTGGCAAATCTGTCCTCCGCCACCCCAAAGACCGTCACAGTCAGCCTGAGTGTCTCCACCGTCCTGTACACACGCAGGGCTGTGAAGGAGATCCTGAAGGAAACCTCCACGGTCCAGCTTGGCCCCAGAGAAGGTAGGCCACCTAGACCCATGTCCATGCTGCCAGAGACCGGAGGGTGGGCCACGCACAGGGCCTACAAGAGAGCAGGACTGGACACAAACGGGGGTGGGGGAGAATCACCATGCTCTGCAGAGGGTCTGTTCAGGTGAGATGGAGTCACCTTCACCTCTTCCTCCTCTTCAGGGCCAAAAGCACCTTCCCTCTCACTCACTCACCCCACATCCTGCGCAAGGGCTTCTCTTGGGCTTCCCCATAGAAAGAGGCTGCACTGGGGGGTGGGGGTGGCCACTGTGCACCTGAGAAGAAATGTTCCTGAGTCCCCACTTCTGCTTGCAGAGAAGCAGGTTCCCCTTCAGATCACCTACGGCCACTACAGGGCCTCCTTGACCGACGACAAGAAGCTGATGGTCACGGCCTTGTGTGACGTCCTGGAAGGCGAGAAGCTGCTGGTGGAGAGGGGCATCACCCTGGAGACCCCAGACATCGCCATCACGGTATCTGCCCCCCTCCCCCTCCCCCACCCCTCCACAGGACAGCCATGGGCCCTCCTCGCAGCCCTTGCTCTGTCCCTCCCCCTTTCACCTCCCACCCCTCAGAAGCCACACCCCTCCTCTGTGGTGGGGGTGGGGTGGGGGCCCCAGCCATGGCCACTCTGCTTCTCCTCCCCTGTTGGCCCCTTCGGCTCCCAGCAGTGTCAGGGCTGGGAAAGGCCTCTGGAAGAAGACTCAGAGGCTCACCTGTAATGGCGCCAAGGCCATGCACAGTGCCCACCCCCCCCATCCACCCCACCTCTGCCAAAAAGTGCCATCGAGGTGGGCTGCCCTCGCCTGCGCCCCCTTAGTCTGCCAGGGAAGCGCACACATTTCCAGCTGGCACAAGGCTCTTCCTCAGCCGGGAAAGAGAGCTTCCGCTGGAACGTCAACAAAGCACTCTGCATTCCCCTAGACCTCCGTGGGACTGACTTCTGAGGAGACCCATGGAGGGTGGCCCTGTTGAGCCCCATTACACAGGCTAAGCAGGGTCCTAGTTCCTTTGGCACTAAGGGATGGAGGGGGAGGGGTCCCCCACAAGGTCCTGGGGCCGAGAAGAGCCCCCCCCCCGCCCACCCCACTGGGCAGCAGAAGGATGGCTGCCTCCCCCCCTCAAAATGCCTGCCTGGGGGAGGGGGGGCTGCCCTCACTGGCTCTGCTCCCCCAGAGAAGCAGCCATGGGGGGTTTTGCCCAATAGCCTTTGGAAACACCCCCCCCCCCCAATATCAGTACTGCTAAGCTTGGGTGGAGGTGGGTGGTATGGACCAGGTGACCCAAACGGTGCCTTCCTGGCTACAGGTGCCCCCCAACATTGTGGCAAACCAACCGGCCACTGTGGAGATCGCCTACGCCAACCCCCTCCCGGAGCCCATCGGAGACTGTGTCCTTCTGGTGACGGTCATGTGCCAAGAGGTCAAAATCAAGTAAGGGGGGGAGGGGGAGGGGGGAGCGGCATTTCCTTCTGGCGGAGGAGAGCAGTGCGGGGGGGCCTCCCGCGTGTGTGTGTGTGGGCGTGTAAAAGTCTGGCCATCCCGTGGGGTGGGGGTGACTCCCTCCTCAGGTGGCAATGGGGTGGGGAGGGGGCGGCTGGGGTTTCTTGGGGGCTACCCCCACCCCCTCTTCCGCTCACCCCCTGCCTCTCTCCTTCCTGCCCCCCCCCACCCCCCAGCGTGGCCGACCTGGAGCCCAGGCAGCGGTCCAAGATCTCCTTCAAGTTCACCCCGTGCAGCGCCGGGCAGGTGCAACTCCAGGCCGACTTCTCCTGCGACAAGTTCCAGCACATCAAGAGCTTCGTGCTGCTGAGTGTGCTGGCCCCGCTGGGCGCCGCTGGGCCCTAGTGCCCGCCCGGATTCCAGCCCCGCACAACGGCCGCTGCCCAGAAGCGCAGCGCTCCAGCCCCCCCCCTTCCCCAGCAGAGACGGCGGGGTTGGCTGGCATGCCTAGCTGGGGGGCTTGGGGGGAGAGGGGCCCCCACCTCCCTCCCTCCCTCCCCAACATGCACCCCCTGTCCTTCCCCTTTTAATCCCCGCTAATAAACTCACTGTGACAAATGGCTTAAGGGAAAGAGAGAGAGGAACATGGTCTTCATTTCCCCAAAGGTGCTCAGGCGTCTTGATAGGGTGGCAGGTAAGGGAATGCGGCAGGTGCGGAAAGGGGAGGCGGGATCGACAAGCAGCCTCGTCTTCCCCCTTCCAAGGCGAAGCAGCCCCGGGGAGAGCAGAGCCCAGGGGAGGGGAGGGGAGGGGAGGGGAGGGAGGACATCAGGAAGGAAGGAAGGAAGGCTCTCCCTGCCTTCCTTCTTCCTAGCTCAGCAAAGGTGTCCGGGTGGATCCCTTCCCCTCCCTTCTCTCTCTCTCTCGGAGCGGCCAGCGGTTCCACCGCCCTTCCCTGAGCCAGGATGGAGAGGTTGGCGGGGAGCAAGAGCCGAGGGTCCTCCTGCGGCCCCTTCCTGGTGTTGGGGGAGGCCGGGCAGGGGCAGCGCCTCCAGCCGAGGAACGTCAGCTACGAAGGAGGGGCCGGCAGGCTCCCGCACCGAGAGGCGCCCGCCGCCGCCGCCGCCGCCCCCCCGCCCTTGGGGCGCCTAGTTGTGCATCTCCCTCCGGAGGGCCCCATCCGTGTCCTGGGTGTGACCACAGGATGAGGCCGGCCCCTTTGGCAGGCCGGGCGGGTGGACCCTCGCTGGCTGGCAGGGAGGGAGAGAGGGAGGGAGGCAGGCCCTGGGGTGGCAGGCCCCGGGACCTTCTTCCCAGGAGATGTCCTGCAGCCCCCGCTCCACTGAGCTGAGCGCGACGGGAGTTCTCAGCAGAGCAAAGGCGCCTGCCTGCCTGCCTGCCCCACCTGAGCGGCTTGGGGGGGGGGTGTCACCCCTCCTCCTGGAAGGCTGCCCTGGAAGTGGGAGTCCACCCATGAAAGGGGCAACAGAGGCTGAGGGGACTGGTGGGCACCCCCCTCCCCCCAAAAAAACAACCCAGAACCAGGGCTGGTCTTTAATGGTTTGTCGTTAGGAAGAAGGCAAAGGGGGGCGGGGGGGGGGAGAAAGTGCCCTTGCCCGGCTCCCATCCTGGGCAGGGGCTTCCCTGATGGGCTCAGAGGGGGGGCACCTTCTGAATGAAGACAGAGCAGCTGTGCTTTGCTGCCAATTGCACACACACACACCCTCAAGTATGTGCATTTGCCAAGGGATGTGCAGGAGATGTCCCGTGCCAACTTGAATCCCCACAAGAGTGACTGGATGGCACTGGTTCTGACCCAGAAAGGCTCAGCAAGTATTCCGAAGGCCCAGCACCCGTTGGCAAGCCATCGAGAGCCAGTCACAGTGGCCACCATCAGGGCTCCCTGGGAAAGAGGCCTATTGGCAGCAGTGATGGGATGTAACAGGTTCGCACCAGTTTGCCAGAACCGGTAGTAACTTTTCCAAGTGTCCTGGAGAAATGGTAGCAGCTTTTGGGGAAAACCACCTCCAGGGCTTACCTTTTCACTGGTTCCCCCAGTGCGCATGTGCACCAAGCCCTTGGTGGGTGTTTGTTTGGGTGTGTGGGTGTATTTTTTTTTTATTAAATTTTTATAGGTATTTAACAATATAAACATACATTAAAAAAATTAACATTAAGAAAAGTACAATAATAAAGAATTATACAAAGATTACAAAATATAAGAAAATTTAAAAAAGAAAGAGAGAAAAAAAAAGTAAATCATATAATAGGAACTTATTTTCTTCCTATATCTCAGTATGAGTACTCTACATTAAAGATATATAAGCAACAACAACCATAATAAAAAAGAATACCCAAGCTCTACTCATCCCATATAGGAGCTGCTTAAATCATACTTAGTACCATTTTTTAACTCTTTCTCTAATACATTTAATTTCCTACACAGTCATAAATCACACTTTATCATCACCCCTGTGATATTTACAATGTCCAGGGAATTTTGCAAACTCATAAATTCCAAAAGTCATTTTGTTCCGGTACAGGGGTAACTCCTTTCTTCTTAACAGTTACATATTCCACAAAAGGTTTCCAGATTCTCCAAAAATTATTAACTTGTGCTCTACCTTTTTTAATTTTGAACTCACAGGTAAGTTTATCGTTGAGTGCCAGCTCCCACATTTCTTTATACCAATCTTGTATTTTTATCTGAACAGCATTTTTCCAATTTCTCGCAATACAAAGTCTAGCAGCTGACAACATCACTGACATCAGTTCTTTATTATCATTACTCATATTAAACTTATCAACCTCCGTTAACAAAGCTGTTTCCGGACCCCAGGCGAGCTGCTTTTCTAGTATGTTATTTATCTCATTTCTCACTTTTCCCCAAAAATTTTCCAAACTTTTACAAGACCACCACATGTGTATATATGTTCCCACTTCATGTTTACAACGCCAGCATTTATCACTAATCCTACTATCCATACGATGCAGCCCGATTGGGGTCCTGTACCACCGCCAAATTAACTTGTAATTATGTTCCTTCATTCTGACGGACATGGATCTCATAATCCTTTTTCTCCATTTTTTCTTCCAATTTTCCGCTGGGATTGTCTCTTTTAATTCTTCTTCCCATTTATTTTTTAAAATTTCCTGTATATTTCCACTTTTATTCAAAATTTTATAAATCTTACTTACTACCCCTTTAATACCCATGTCCCCTTTCCTAAACTTGATTAACATAATTTCAAATAAAGTCAACTCTCTCTTTAAACTATTGTCAGTCAAATATTTTTTATTCCAATTATTTATTTGGAGAATCTTGAACCAATCTAACTGCATTTGCGAAAATAGCTCTCTTTTTCTTTCACTTTCCTTACATGTGTTAATCCAATCTTTCAACAAGAGAACCTCCTTCTCTACTAATATATTTCTAATCCTACTATCTATTTGTATTGGAAAAGCACTCAAGTCGTCCAATTCTATGACAGGCGAAGTGCCTGGGGCAAACTCATCTTTTATTTTGTTCCATTCTTCTATTGTAGTCTTTGTCAACTTACACCTGAAAATCTTTTTTAAATTTTCCTTTTTTTCACTTAAAAATATTGATTTATCAAATTTCTGGGACTCCTCTCTTTCAATTTTTTCCCATATTACATCTTCCCTATTCAATATTTTGATAACATTTCTTACATGAAATGCCCTATAATAATCACGAATATTGGGTATTCCTAATCCTCCCTCTTTTTGAGATATATACCATAATTTTTTAGCTATCCTAGCACCTCGTTTACCGTTGCAAAATCTATTGATTATATTCTGATACTCCTTTAATTCTTTGTCAGTGAGCTTGATCGGTAGTGCATCAAATAAAAAATTTAATTTAGGTAACAACATCATTTTACACAATGCAATCCGTCCAAACCACGATAAATTTAACTTATTGTACCGAATTATTTTTTGTTCAATTTCCTTTTTCTGTTTAACATAATTTAACCCTTTAAGCTCTCCAAACTTATTAGATATTATTATCCCCAAATATTTGATTTTGTTCCCAATCTGAATTTTGTATTTCTCCTTAATTTTTTCCTCTTCTTCCTTAGTCCCATTGCAAAAAATCATTTCAGTTTTGTCCCAATTAACCTTCAAGCCCGTCATGTCCTCAAACTCACTTAAGTGCTTATATATATTTTCAATTGCTTTTATTGGATGTTTTGCAATAATTAGAGTGTCGTCTGCATATAAATTAATTTTATTACCTTTCATTCCTTTTATATCCTCATCTTGGCGTATTGAGTTCGCCAAAAACTCCATTGCCAGAATGAACAACGTTGGTGACAACGGACAGCCCTGTCTTGTGCCTGCCTCTAAATTTATATTCCCTGAATATTCACCGTTGATTCTAATCCTGGCTATTCCAGATTGGTATAGTTTCTTAATCACACCCTGAAATTTAGTACCGAATCCATATAGTCTGATCATCTCTTGAATTGTTAACCATTGTAAAGAGTCAAAGGCTTTAAATATATCCAATGACAAAAATCCCACTTTCTCTTTTTTTGTTCTACTAAATCTATTAAATCTATTACTCTTCGCGTTAAATCTGACATATATCTGTTTTTAACGAACCCTGCCTGATCATCCTTTATATATTCAAATATGAAACTACTCAGTCTGTTTGACATTATTGATGTGAAAATTTTTGCGTCCTGATTAATTAGTGAAATCGGTCTGTACGATTCCACTCTTTCTAAGTCTTTGCCTGGCTTGGGGACTAAAACTATTATTGATCTATTCCATGAACTTGGAGTTGCTTCCCCCTCTAATATTTTGTTAAACAATTTACTTAATCTCGGAACAATCCATCCTCTAAAGTCTTTGTAAAACTCCGCCGATAACCCGTCTTCACCTGGAGCCTTATCTACTTTTAATTTCTTTATTACCCCCTCAATTTCTCTTTCTGTTATTTCTCCCTCCATTATATTTTTATGTTCTCTTGATATTTGTGAAATTCCTTGAATTTCAAAACATTCTCTAAGTTTATCCAAATTTATCTCCCTTTTTGAGTACAGTTCATTATAAAAATTTTCTATTATCTTCATTTTTTCAAGTTTTTTATTACATCTCTTCCCATTTTTGTCAATCAATACCCCAATCTGACTTTTAGTTTTCTTCTCTTTTGCTGCCTTCGCTAATAATTTAGAATTCTTATTACTGTACTCAAAATATTCTCTCTTTAAATAAATCATATCCTTTTTAACTTTTTCTATGTCCTTCCCATCCAATTCCTTCTTAATTTTTTGTATATCCTCAAAAATTCTCTGATTCTTAGTTCTTGCATGCTCCAGGTGAAGTTGTTTTAATTTTATTTCTAACTCCTGATATTTACTTTTTTTCTGTTTGTTTTTAATACTATTTAATTTTATAGATTCCCCTCTAAATATCGCTTTCATTGTATCCCATACCGTGCTATAGCTGACCTCATCATTATCATTCCAAATCCAGTACTCTTCCCATTTCTCCATTACATTTTTCTTACTTCCATCATCTCTGAATAAACTCGAATCATATCTCCAATTATACCCCTTTTTCCCTTCACTATCCAATTTTATTTCTATTAATATTTTTGCATGGTCAGACTCTTTAAACATTCCTATTTTAATGTCCTCAATAGTTCTAATTATCCCCTCTGTAGCAAATATATAATCTATTCTAGAGTACATATTATGCACATGCGAATAGAAAGTATACTCTCTTTCATTCCCTTTGATTTCCCTCCATGTATCTTTTACCCCCAGTTTCTTAATCCAATCATCCAAAATGTATTTTTTGCTCTTTTTCTTACTTCCTGTACTATCAATTTCTGATCTTATTAAATTAAAATCCCCCGCTATAATCATATTTTTTGTACTTTCTCTTTCTAATATTTTTCCCATCCTATTTAGAAACTCCTCCTGATTATCGTTTGGGGCATATATATTGACAAGTGTAACTTCCTCCTCATCTATATTTCCTTTAATTATGAGGTATCTGCCTTCTGGGTCAGCTATGCTTTGTATCATATTAAAACCTACCTTTTCTGAAATTAGGGTTGCAACTCCTCTTGCCTTTGATGAGCCATAGGCCTTCTCATAAATTTGGATCCCTCTCAGGACTATTTTATTCGTTTCTGCAGACTTCTGATGGGTCTCTTGAAGAAAGATAATATCTGCTTTCTCTTTGTTGAGTGCTATTTGTAACCTCCTCCTTTTTATTACATTCCCTGTACCCTTCACATTCCATGTTACTATTTTAAGGCTCTTAGTCATCTATTTTATTGTCTTCCATAATTTTTTGCGATTCTCCCTGGACGTGTAACATCTATCCCCTATCTTAAATAAACTATAAAGATTAAATGATAAACAAAAATAACCTAATAACATGTTAAAACTAATCTAAAGAGAAGCACTGTAAAGATATAAACAAAAACAAATGAAGAAAAAAGAGAAAAAAAAACTTACCTATTCTTCTACTTGTTTGAACCTCCCCACGTCCTTTTCAAGGATATCGCCTCCGTATGCCAAAGAGGGGAGGGGGGGATCGGGGCAGAATGTCGTTGCTTTCCCTACCGCTCCCCTCTTCCCTCCGCCAACATTTCTTTATTATGTATTATTCTCACTCTATTAATTCAACACTCGGATCTGATGTATCCATCCCCCCCCTGCTCCCCCCTCCTCCCCCTCCATTCTCAGAACTGGTGTCATTTCCCCAGACACACACAAATCCGTTCTTAATTCAATCCAATCACTTGCAGCCACCTTGATCAGACCAATATGAGTTAAGTAGCCCAAAACATCCATTTTCGAGTCAATGATGTGCATTTTTTTATCGTAAAAAAACCCCAGTTGTTGCGGGAATCTCCAATTATATTTAATACCCTTGGCTGTCAACAATTTTGTAACTGGTTTCATCCTGTATTTCCATCTTCTTTCCTCTGGGGCAATATCGTTATAGATTTCCACATCGTTGTCTTCGATTTTTAGAACGCCAGAACCAGCTTGTTTAATAATAGCCATCACCTTAAGCTTATCCGCCCAATTTGCAAATTTGACCAGAACATTTCTTGGTGCATTCTTTCCCCTTCTACCCCCAATTCTAAAAACACCACCAAAATCCTCCGGAACGAAATTTTTCCCCATTTGTAACGAATTAAGCCAATCAACTATCCTTTCTCTGAGCTTATCTGGCGTTCGTTCAACCATTTTTCTAATCACAATATTCTGCTTCCGCTGCCCCTCCTCCACCATAAGTATTCTTCTCTCTTGAACCGAGACTCTTGCTGCAGTTGCACGTTCGTGGATATAAAGTTCATTCACAGTTATTGCCACTTTTTTTACATCCTCTTGAACTGTATCTGTAATCATGTTGATCTTTTTAGTGTTCTCTGTGACTTCTTTCTGCAGATCAGAGATAGATCTCACCAGACTCTCCTGTTGAAGTCTGGCTATTTCTCTATCCTTCTTCATTTCTTCATTACTTCTTTTTATCTCTGATGACATCTGTTGTAACATCTTAAACATCTTATCCATATCAGATGATGCAAAACTGGGTGTGTCTGTCACGACTGGTGTCTCCAGGGTTGGTGATGGGTTATGTCCTTCCCTCTCCTTCTGCTCCTTTTGTTCTCTTGTATCTTTCCTAGTTTTAGGTTTAACCACATCTTCCTCCTCTCTCCCTCTCCCTCCCTCCATTGTAATTCCAAAAAAAAAAAAAATTTCCAGCAATCAATCTAATGTTCCAATCTATATGGATTGAAATATAATAATTTTACCTTTATAGTTTTTTAATCAAATATCCCAATTATTTCCCAATTTGATCCAATTTAATCAGATTTAATCAAGTTCCTTCAATTGATTCCCAAATTATTTAATTTAATAATTAATTATCCAATTAATCTCTCTTATGTTCAAAAATTCCAAATTCTAAATAATAAACTTAATTAATTGATTGATTACTCGATACAATTGACCAATAAGTAACGTAAAATAGATTGATCAAAGATCTCCTTGTTTAAACAATTCTAATAAATTAATCCCCTTGATTTGTACAAAAAGGCTTAAAAATTCGAAAAAATTCGAAAAATTTCAAAATATATATGTAATGATTTTTTTCTCTTTTTTGCCTTCCCTTTTAATTAATTTTAGTAAGTTTAGTAAATTTAGTAATTTAATTTAATAAATTTAATAGAGTTAATAAATAATATTAATGTCTTAACAATAAAGAGTAAAAAGAGAAGGGGGGAGGGAAAGGGAGAAGGAGGAAAGAAAAATGCTTATTTAAAATTAAGAAGAAGAAAAAGAGAAGGGAATCCCAAGGAACAGAAAGAAATATCTGTGATTTTTAGGGGAAAGGACCAGCACACTTAAGACGAAACAACCAAAACTAAGACAAAAACAAGGAGGAAGGAGAAGGGGGGGGAAGGGGGGGAAATCTATAGACAACTACAATATACTCTATAAAAGAATGGGGGGTCTAAAACTTAACCAGTCGCTATTAGCTTAGGGCAAAGAGAGATAGGGACCAAACAATACAGTCAACGAAACGAACTACAACAATAAACAAACAGACAACCAGAACAAAGAGACAATATGGCGCTTCCGTCCGTTCCTCGCTTCTTGTGTACAGGCTTGCTAAATTCCGCTTGGAACCAGTAAGTTTCGTTTTACTCCGCCATCTTCAGGTCTTTTTTTTTTTTCCAAACCGCGTTAGTATTTTCTTATAAAAAGTTCAGAAAAGTTTATAAAGAGTTAATAAGAAGCGCTTTCAGTATAGTTTTTATTCTTCGACAAACTCAGGACTCAATAAACCCTCCGACGTATGTCCTTTTAGTTCTTTGTTCCGAATTGTGGACACGTCCTTCTGTCTCGCTCCTGCTCACACTCTCGCTCTCTCTTTGCCTTCCCTTTCCTTCCCCGTCTGGACTTAACAAGCAACAATCTCTCCCCTCTTTTTCTCCTCTTCAGTCCCCCAATCGCCTCTTCAGGATCCGCTAAATCTCTTTCTGCCTTTTGACGCCCCGTCTGCCCTAGCACGGCTCGTGGCCCGACTCACCACCTCCAATTTTGTCCTCGGGCAGACTCCGGCGTCTAACTCGGGCTCAGAAAAAAGTCTCCGTCCAATCCTGTTTATGCAGTCTCCAGCTTCTCGGCACCCCTTTAGAGCTTAATTCGGCTCCTGGAGCGGCTCAACGGGCGATGAGTCGCACCCCGGCCCTCTTTCGAGGTCCGGAGTCGTTCCCACACCCGGCGCTCCGAACCTCCGAGCCCGCTCTCCAGCTCCTTCTCTATGCCGATTTCAGCTCTTTTCTTGGCGGATCCACAATCAGGCTATTATTTGTATATTAAACTCAAAAAAAATCTCTTTAAATCTCTTTAAAATCCCATTGATACCACATTCAAATGGCGGAGCGAAGGGAAGACGCTGTTGTCCCTACGCCATCCAAGCCACGCCCCCCGTGTGGGTGTATTTTAATGTATCTTTTATTTATTTATTTATTTATTTATTTATTTATTTACGGGTTTGTGTTGTGGGTGGGTGGGTGGGTTGAGGTGTGTGTGTGTGTGCATGTGTGCTTATTTTTATTTTATTTATTATTATTATTTTTCTTTCGCTCTGCCCATGATGTCATGACATCATGATGTTAGCTCCGCCCACACTGTGATGATATCACGGTGTGGTAGTAAAATTTTTGACATCCCACCACTGCCTGGGAGGGGGCGTGGCTTCTTTCTAGGCTCCTATGCCAGGGGTGGGGGGTGGGGGGGGGGGTGGGGGCGGCCCCGAAGAGCACGAGGGGGTGCCTGCGGGTGGCCGGAATCTTTCTGTGTGCTGTTTTACGGCTCAAAGGGGCTCACAAAGTGTCCCTGCCCTGCCCAGTTTTCAACCACTGCACGAAGGAAGATCTAAAAGCAGTCTGGAGGGGGGGGGGAGGAGAGCCAGCACAGGGTGAAACAGCCAAAGGCCATTTTGCCCAGGGTTTGGTCCCTACCGTGAATGGGAGGCAAATGGAGTGGCAGCGCCCCCCCCAACCCCCAACCCCCCCCCAACCCCCACCAGCAATGGCCTGTGGCACCCTTGGGGGCATCAGAGTCCACTGGATAGAGGGCGGTATATAAATCTATTACATTATTTTATTTTAAATTTTAATGTTAATTTAATCAGAGCCACAGGGGACTCTGAGAAAGTACCCTCTAGGGAGGGGGGAATCCACCCCCAGGGTGCAACAGATCTCATGCATTGTAGCCACCGAGGGTCTTCCTGCTGTCCATGGGACTCTGGATGCAGGGGCCCCGGGGGGGGGGCAGGAAGCCCTGTTGGATCCGGCAGATTCATTTGTTATCCCTTTCGCAAGGACAGAAACGCTCACCAGCCCCAAAGCCTTCCCTCCCAGGCCCTCTCCCTTCACCCACAGGCAATTCCCTTCCCCAGCCACGGTCGGCTTGAGAGTCCACCACCAGGGTCTGTTGGAAGTGGCTCACGGCAACAACCTACACGCTGGCAAGTGGCCTTTGGCAAGAGTTTCCACGGCACATGCAGGCTACAGGGCCAGAGGCGGCGGCGGCTGTGTCATCCCCAAAGAACTTGTCAGCCAGCTGGAGACTGAAGAGGGCGACTCCTCTGGAAAGCTGAGAAGTGGGGATCCACACCCTGAAACCCACACCGACCGGCCGGCCGGCCCCGTAGAGTTGCTGATGCAGAGCCACATATTTTAAGACCAGCTCGCCCTGGAGCAGATCCTTCCAGCGCTCCAGTTGCCAGCTCACAAAATGCAAAGTGACGCCTGGAGATCAGCTGAGGTCGCTTGGAAAACCAGCCGTGCCCAGAGGGCCAGAAAGCAGCAGCAGCAGCAAAAGAGCCCTCCGTGTCTCTCCTCTTCCCATCCCGTCATCCGGGCCACCCTTGGGTTGAAGGCTTGGGAAACAGCAAGCCTCCCTCCTCCACAAGGCAAAAGGAAGCCCTCAAAGGTCACACATGCACCCACACACATGCACACACATACAGAGAGACATAGACTCAAACACACACACGCACTTCGCCTCCTTTTCCTTCCTCCCTGCTCTAGGCCACCTCAAGCCCCAAAATCTAAGCCAGCATAAAACTAGCAGAGGAACATGGGAACTGTAGTCAAATCCAGCTAAATGGCACTGACCTTCAAAAGAATGGTACCTTTCATATAGACCAAGGTTCTACTTGGGAGTAAGGGGTCCTGCACTATCTTGGGAGTTGCCATCTTTGCTTCTGGATGGGGCAGCTTTGCCCCAAACAGACCCAGTGCGTAATCTGGAGGTCCTCCTGGACTCACAACTACTGCTCAAAGAGCAGGTAGCAGCCGTGGCCAAGAGGGCTTTTGCACAACTTTGTGTTATCCGCCAGTTACAAACGCTCCTATATCGGGACTCCTTGCTCATGATCACATATGCTTTGGTCACCTCCAGACTTGATTACTGTAATGCGCTCTACATGGGGCTGCCCTTGGTGACCATTCAGAGGCTGCAGCTGGTCCAGAATGCAGCGGCTCGGGTAGTGATGGGGTGCGAGTGTTATGCTTGTGCCTCACCACTGCTTCAGGAGCTGCATTGGTTGGCAGTATGTCTCCGGGTGCAATTCAAGGTGCTGGTCATTACCTTTAAATCCCTACATGGTAGTGGGCCAGGATACTTTTAGAGACCGCGTCACCCCAAGAACATCTGTCCGTCCCACCAGGGTGGATCGGAGAGGCTCTCTTGTCATTCCATAGGCTAGAGAGGCACATCTCTGTAGCACCAGAAGGAGGAGGGCCTTCTCCGTGGCCGCCCCGGCCCTTTGGAACCTCCTCCTGCCAGCTGAGTTACGCCTACAGGCAGAGCTCCTGCCCTTTCAGAAGGGCCTAAAAACCTCCCGGGCAGGGCAGGTGTGGGGCTCCAGCAATATGGGGTCCCATGTTGGGTGGCTGATCTGATGGGACAGCCACCCCTCCCTCACTCTTTTAAACTTTTTAAAAACTTTTAAATCTTTGAGGGTTTGTTTGTAAATTTATAGTTTAATTTTTTTAAAATTGATTTAGTTTCTTGGTACGTGAGGGGGAGGTTGTTTGGTTTGCACTCATTTGTGTAACTTTTTTCTTTCTTTTTGTGAGCCGCCTAGGGTTGGTTTCGCCTGTTTGGGGCGGGATAATAAATCTGGAAGAAGCTGTGAAGCAATTCTCCTCGTACCTCAGTGGTCTTTGGCTGTTCCAACGCAGTTTGGCCTTGAGTTGAACACTTTCTAAACTCAGGCATAAATCTTGGCAGTTGAATGCACACAGCAGCACATCAGGCCAAGGGCAGGCAAAAGTGCAAGCCAAAGACCTCCACTTAGATGTACAGTACCTCTTTCATATGCTCAGAGGCTAGCCGAGTAGGGTTGGCCATTCTCTGCAATTAGCCTTAAAGCCACAATGGCCATATTCAGCTTGCAAGATAGTAGGACAGTGCGGCCCAGGCACTTATACCAACATTCTCCCCCTTGCAAGTTGGATTGTACATAGTTATATTATACATAGTAACAGAATACATGCATACATACGATTTTACACTTCAGTCTCTAATACCATACATATCACAGCAGTATTTTTATTTCACTGCAGTTTGGGGTTTGGTAAAATTGTCTGCTACATTTGTCTGCTACATTTGTCTGCTACATTTGTCTACAAAATTCTCTGCTACATATACTGGTACATATACTAGTATAATTAGTTTTTCCTGGACACTATGACATACGTTAAGGTATTGAATATCTGTGTGTTTCGACCTACTTTTTACACCAATGCTGTTCGCTGTTGTAATAGCAGATTGATTGTCCTCAAACACGTCAACTGGCCCTTCTACGCTGACACCTAAGTCCTTCATTAATTGCTGTAGGTAGATAAACTCTGTACATACCAGGGATAGGCAAGAAAATTCAGCCTCCATTGTAGATGGGCTTATATGTTTTTGCCTAAGAGACTTCCACTCAATGAGAGTGTTGGCAAAGAAAACAGCCATCCCTGACGTTGACTTTCTGGTATCTGTCTCAGAAGCAAAACTACCATCAGCATATACACAAAGTGATAGCTCTCCCTTAGGCTCCAGGTATAGAGCTTTGCTGATTGAAAAATTTAGGTACCTGGAAAATGTTAGGTACCTGGCTGGAAAGGAGAAAATGCCAGGAGGTTCTTCCAAACCAACTCAATCCTTGGGGCCCTGGCCCTTGATCTCTCCCTCCCCCACCATCCTGTCTGAAAGGAGGCACATTGCTCTATAAGAAGAGCATGCACACGCATGCATGCACACACACACACGCACACACACACGCACACGCGCACACACACACACACACACACACACACACACACACACACACACACACACACACACACACACACACACACCTGTGAGTTGAACTCTCCTCTGTCCAGTCTTTGTCCAGTGCAGCCTACAGGTTTTGGGTTCCCACTAGCTGTCAGCCCTAGTTTAAAAGTCAGTGATCCCTTCAGATATTGGTTTGTTTTTAATCTCTTATTGTTATTGTGATTGTTTTTAAATTTTAATTTGTTTTACACCCCCAGAGTGAGAGATTATCTCAGATGGGTGGGATAGAAATGCAATCAATCAATCAATCAATCAATCAATCAATCAATCAATCAATCAATCAATCAATCAATCAATCAATCAATCAATCAATCAATCAATCAATCAGAAATCTAGCTCCTCTTTGGACTGCTCTCCGATCCACCCGTGGTCTGTGCTGGTGGACTGGCCATTCTGCACAGTAGGAAAGGACCCCCACCTCCCACCCCCCACCTTCACAACCAGAAGAGGTCTGCTCTGTCTCTCTGCCCCAGTCGCTTGACTTTTCTGGGCCAGTTGCCTGAGGCCCAGGGAAGTAGGGAGAGGAGGTGGATTAGATCAGGGCTGCTGAGCAAAACTCCCTCCGCCTGTTGAATAGGCAATGACTTCCTTCTCTTTGTGGTGGGTGGACAGATTTCTGCTGCCGCTGCCGCCCCTGGTGCTGCTGCCGCTGGAGGCCTGGCGGCGGCTCCTTCTAGCATCTGATGTCATCTGGGCAGGAGCTGAGCTGGCACATCTGGAGGCCTTGTGTGCTAGAGACACACACCTTTCCTCTCTGCTATGTCGAATCTTCTCTGTCCCTCCTAATGCCTCTGGTGTGAAATTGGGAATGGAGAACCCATTCGGGATGCCAAATGTCTCATGCTGAGGAGTCCCAAGCTGAACCATCTGGGCAAGTGGGCCCCACTTCCTAGGGGCACCTCAGTAGCCCAGACTGGTGGAGAGAAGAGAGGCGGGTGCTTTCCATGGGGCAGATGGCAAAAGGGTATTGGCCACGGCGGCTGAGGTGGCGGCTGGGCTTCGTGGGCTGCCCCGTTTCGTCTACAGCCCAGCCGATACGTGGAGGGGTCTCCTGTCCATGCCTGAGGCTTGTGGTGAGCCCCCCCCCCCGCCAGCCCTGCCCCAGGGAGCTGTTTCCCCACTCGGACTGGGACACGGTGGAAGAACCCGCTCTCCTCGGGAAGGGCTGGTGGGCAATGCCAGCAGGAGCTTCCCGTGGAATGGAGTGGCAGCAGGGCCGGATTTCCAGGGAAAGACGCCCTCGAGGCAGGCTATTTCCACTCATGTGGCCCGGCTTTCGCCTCCTATTTTTAAGTTTGTAAATTACATGAGAGATAATAAAATACATCAATAGAGGCCCCTCTTGATCTGAAGCCTAGTTAGCCTATAGGGAAATCCGGCCCTGGGAGTGGCCTTCCTCTCTGGGGGGTGGGGTGGGGTGTGTGTGTGTGGGGGGGGGGTGTTGGAGAGCCATTGGCCAGGCAGGCTTCAGGCTGTGGGTTTCCTCCTCCTAAGGAGGATGGACTTAAGGACCATTCCAGGGATGGACGGACGGACAGACAGACGGACAGACACACACACACACACACACCAGCCTTTCCCCACTTCTGCAGCCTGTGAGTTGTGACGCTGGTGCTCAGCCCCCTGTTTGCTCAAAATGGCATGATGGACTCAAATGCCTTTATGCGCCAACTTAGCAGAGGCGCAACAAATGCACAAAGAACACTGGACGGAGCCCGTGAACCAGGCGGGGAGGGAGGGGGGAAATGGCATGGGTGGTGGGGCTATGCGGCCACCTGGCATGGAGACCCCGGGGAATAGGTGCTACTCTTGTTGCTGCCCGAGGAGGAGGTTCCCCTGGAGACACGCGGGAGGACCCTGGCCTGGCCTGGACCCGGGGTAGGGGGGGAGCATGAGAGGGTCCTGGGAGGAGGGTGGAGAAGACACTGGCACAGGAGGGGAGGCCAGAGCTCTCCCCCCCGGCCCCTCCCTCAGAGAAAGTGCAGGAAAGGCTCTTTGGCTTGGGCGGGGGGGGGGAGTGCTGGTGGCCTGGGCTGCAGCTGCAGAAGGGGCCCCTCCATGAGCAACCCTTGAGCCCCCTCCCTCCCCGTGGCAACTGTGCAAAGGGTTTCTGAAGGGTTTTTTTTAATGATGTCTTAATTTTGTAATTGTGAAGGCGGATTTCTTGAAATGTATGTGATACTTTGAGATGTTATTGATATGTGATAGGTGATACTTTAATATGTTTTAATATATGATATTTTGTGATCTATGTTGTTAGCTGCTCTGAGTTGCTTCGGTGAATAGAGCAGCATCCAAATCCAAAATCCAAATCCAAATCCAAATCCAAATCCAAATCCAAATTCCAAATCCAAATCCAAATCCAAATCCAAATCCAAATTCAAATCCAAATCCAAATTTCAAAATCCAAATCCAAATCCAAAATCCAAATCCAAAATCCAAAATCTAAATCCAAAATCCAAAATCTAAATCCAAAATCCAAATCCAAAATCCAAATTCCAAATTCCAAATTCCAAATTCCAAATCCAAAATCCAAATCCAAATTCCAAATCCAAATCCAAATCCAAATTCCAAAATCAAAATCAAAAATCAAAAATCAAAATCAAAAATCCAAAATCCAAAATCCAAAATCTAAATCCAAATCCAAAATCCAAATCCAAAATCCAAAATCTAAATCTAAATTCCAAATCCAAAATCCAAATCCAAATCCAAATCCAAATTCCAAATCCAAAATCCAAAATCCAAAATCCAAAATCCAAAATCCAAATCCAAAATCCAAATTCTAAATCCAAAATCCAAATCCAAAATCCAAATCCAAAATCTAAATCCAAAATCCAAATTCCAAATCCAAATCCAAATTCCAAATCCAAATCCAAATTCCAAATTCAAATTCCAAATCCAAAATCCAAAATCCAAAATCCAAAATCCAAAATCCAAAATCCAAAATCTAAATCCAAAATCCAAAATCCAAAATCTAAATCCAAAATCCAAAATCCAAAATCTAAATCCAAAATCCAAATCCAAAATCCAAAATCCAAATCCAAAATCCAAATCCAAATCCAAAATCTAAATCCAAAATCCAAAATCCAAAATCCAAATCCAAATCCAAATCCAAATCCAAAATCCAAATCCAAAATCCAAATCCAAAGCGGGGGGTGGGGGCTCCCTTCCAGAACCAAAGCCAGGAGAGCCGGGCCGGAGGGGGGTTGTGAGGGCAAAACTCTCTGCCCAAAAGGATGAGTGGCCCTTTCCCAAGCCCCCACCCCACACGCACGTGGCACAGCTCAGGCTGAGGGGAGCTGGAGGCTCTGCGGACCCTGTTCAACCTGACTCAGCTTCAGGCAGCATCCCGGCCTTAGGTCGAAGGCTCTTCTGCACCACAGGCGGGACAGACGCTGCCACGGAACTGCTCTGGAGAAGGCAATTCCGTGGTGTCAGCCAAGGTTTGGGGGGGGAGAGAGAGAGAGAGACCAAGGCAAACCACCACTCTGTGTGTGTGTGTGTGTGTGTGTGTGTGTGTGTGTGTGTGTGTGTGTGAGTGTGTGTGTGTGTGTGTGTGTGTGTGAGAGAGAGAGAGGTTCCTGGCCAGCCACACCCAGCTGGGTGCAGGACTGGGAGGTGACTGGGCCACCCGCGTGCCATGGAGACTGCCTTCTGCCCCACCACCGCCCCTGGGCTCCTGCGAGCCAAGAGGAAGGAGCAGAGCCGCCCCAGAGGCATTTGCAAGGAGAGGAGTGTGCGAGCAGCAGGATCATGGCTGGAGGTGAGGCTGGCCAGGATGCAGCCGTGGGAGCAGTGGCAGAGAGAGCGAGAGAGAGCGCCAGGGTGGGGGTGGGCCCCAGGGGGCAGGAGGGGGAAGGGGCCAGGCTTGGGGGCCGGAGGGCCACGTCCTGCCAACTGGAGCCAACCCTCACCCACCACTGGCCACCCACCCTGCGTGGCCCTTCTCCTGTGCCTCCCCAGCACTGCAACTGGCATTCATAGACTGGCAAAGCCCCAGGAACAACCGGGAGCACCACACGGCCGAGATGGGTGACCAGCGGCTGATCGTGCGGAGGGGGCAGCGCTTCACAATCACCCTCCACTTCCACCCCAGGGGGTTCCTGCCTGCCATTGACTCCCTGGCCCTGATTGCAGAGATTGGTAAGCAGGCAAGTGGTGTGTATGGGTCATAGTGGAGGGAGGGAAGGGAGGGAAAGGAAGAGAAGGAAAGAAGGAAGAGAGGGAGGAAGGGAGGGAGGGAAAGAAAGAGAAGGAAGGAAGAGAGGGAGGAAGGGAGGAAGGAAGAGAGGGAGGGAGGAGGAAAGGAGAGGGAGGGAAGGAAAGAAAGAAAGAGAAGGAAGGAAGGAAGAGAGGGAAGAAGGGAGAGAAGGAGAGGGAAGGAGGGAAAGAAAGAAAGAGAAGGAAGAAAGAGAAGGAAGAGAGGGAGGGAGGGAAAGAAAGAGAAGGAAGGAAGAGAGGGAGGGGGATTTGTCTGTGTTTCCCCTCTCTCCCCCCCAGGCTCTCCCCCCTCCCCGTTGCCTGTTAAAGGGGGGGGGGCAGTCCTAGCCTCTCACCTTATCTCCTCTCAGCCTCAAGGCACAGAGTTCTCCCTCTCTCTCCTTGTTGAGGGGGGGGGGGCTGTTCCCTTGCCCCCCCCAACCTTGGGCCCCTGCCTGCCAGCATGTACACAGCAAAACAGGTATGCAAGGGCCATCCTATGGGTGCCAATTTGCATGCTAATTGTGTGCTAGTTCCTTCCAGTGGGGAAGTGCTTTCCTGGAATGTGCTTTGTTGTTCTCATGCATGAACATCACCTTGAGCTTTTGGGAGGGAAAGCGCAATATAAATGCAAATAGGCGGAAGGCAGATTTTGCTAAAGCAGGCGTAATCTTGAACTGTCAACCCTCTGGGGCAACTGGGGGTGGGGCTGGGGCCCCTCCTCTGTCAACAGGGCGAGACAAGGGGAGGGCTGGGGTTCCCTGTCCCTGCAGAGAGAAGCAGGGGGACAAGGGGAGGGGGTCACATGACACGGGTGTGTGTGTGTGTGTGTGTGTGTGTGTGTGTGTGTGTGTGTGTGTGTGTGTGTGTGTGTGTGTGTGTGTGTGTGTGTGTGTGTGTGTCAAGGACCTTCCCTCCCTTACTTACAGTATTTCCACTCCCTCTTTGTCATATAAAGGAAACCCATATAAAAGAGAAAAACAATGGCCACACTATTAAAAGAGAATTAAACAAATATTGTGTTAAAAGTAGTAAATCCAAGTCAACCTACAAGCATGTATAAAGGCCTCAAGGCAGCCACAATCCCAGTGGAGAACAGGGGAGAAAGAGACTCCCAGGAGACTGTGGCATTTTTGATCCACCATCAGGCGTAATACCCTGGTATTATTATTGTTGTTGCTGTTGCTGTTGCTGTCGTTGTCATTGTCGTTATTGTTATCGTTGTTATTATCGTTTTCGTCGTTGTCGTTGTTGTTGTCGTTGTTGTTCAACTTTTATGCCAGCCCACTCGCAGAGCAAATCTGGGCAGCTAACAAAAAACAAAACATCACAATTACAATTACACAGTATCACATTTTTGTTGTTCGGTCGCACAGTTGATTCCGACCCTTTGCGATGACCCCATGGACCCCACTGTCCGCCAGGCACCTCTGTTGTCTTCCACCCTCCTCCTCCTCAATTCACCCAGCTCTCTGCCCACTGCATCCACAATACCCTCCAGCCATCTCATTTTTGGCTGGCCCCTTCTTCTTTTGCCCTCCACCTTTCCAAGCATCAAGGCTTTCTCATGTGAGTCTTCTCTTAAACATTTCTGAAACATTTCAAAAAATATTGCAATTACAATTGAAAAACAATACACAGAAAAACATCATTAACTCAACCCCACCCACTATGTCCACTCCCCCCCCCCCAGGGAGCGTCTGGTGGTGGTGGCGTTCATAGTCGCCTGAGCCATGCATCCTGGTAATGGAAACCTTGTGTTTCTGGCTAATCTTTCTCACACTAGTTCAGGTGGAAGGAGGAACTGCAGAATGAACTCCCCAAAAGGTGTCTTCATTTTGACAGTTCCATGTCTGGCCTTGACAGGGAAGAAGAAGAAGAGCCGATGCTGTTTTATTGCATTGTATTATATTGTATTTCCTATTGTATTTAATTTCAAACATATTGTGATATATTGGGATTGCGTAACATATTGTTGATTATACTGTTGATGCTTATGATGTGTGGGTTTTGTGAGCTGCCCTGGGTCGCTTGCACCGAGTAGGGTGGCATATAAGATGATGATTATGATGATGATGACAATTGCCACTCTTTGAAGCACCTCTTCAGATGGACAGCACCCCCCCCCCCCAGTGGAGTGCCTGTTCCTGCTCCCTCCCTCCCTGTGCCCTGGCCGATCGCCCCCCGCCCCCCCCTCCCAGGCCTGATCCGTGCCGGACTCTCCCTCCCTCCCTCCCTCCCCCCCCCCCCGGGAGCCGCTGCCTGCCTGCCTGCCTGGCGTCCTCCCTCCCTCCCTCCCTCCTTCCGTGGCCCACCTCTACCTTCTCCCCCTCGCGGCTTCTCTCCTCAGGGCCGCAGCCAGAGCCGCCGTTCGGGACGTGCTCCGTCTTCCCAGTGGCCCCAGGGCGCCTGGACCCCGGACCGGACTGGAGAGCGGCCCCCACCGGCACCGCCTTCCGGGCCACAGAGGTGGCTGTGCGGGCTCCTGCCGGGGCCCCCGTCGGGAAATACCAGCTGAAGGCCCGCCTGGACTCCGACGGGGCCTCCGCCGCCGCCTCCTACCTTCTGGGCGAGTTCATCCTGCTTTTCAACCCCTGGTGCCCAGGTAGAGGATCTGAACCCCCCCCACCCCCCCACCCCACCCGGGGAATAATTGGAGCGGGCCCAAGGTCTCTTCCTGGCTGGGAACTGGAGGGGGAGGTGAGACACGGGGGGGGGGCTGTTCCAACCGGCTTCTCTGCCATTTATGTCACTTCTATCCCGCCTCTCTGCCGGAAAGGGACTCCAGGTTCATGCCCCCCCGCCCGCCCCCCCACCCCCGCGCATTCACCCGGTCACGACCCACGGAGGAGGTGGGGGCCACGCAGGGCTTCCCCACCAGAAGAAGGGGATCGGGGCCCAGGGAGGGTGGCGTCCGTGTGGCTCCCGGTTCCCTCACACCCAGGCAGGGGCCGAGCCAGGATTCTAAGGGGGGGGGGGCGAATATTTTTCCAGCAGGGGCAACAATGTTTGCTTTTATTGGACATTCCCGGTTAGGCAAATCTAGTGGGGAGGGGACTGTTACCGGGGGGGGGGCTGATCCCCCCTGCCCCCCCCCCCCCGCCCTGCACACAGGCATGGGGACGCTGGCACCCGGTGCTCCGAGGGGCGGTGTGTGTGTGGGGAATTGGCAGAAGCAGGGGGGGGCTGGCAATGAACTTATTTCCACCGCCCACCCCCACCGCGTCCTGCCCCAGAGGACGATGTCTTCCTGGAGGGCGAGGAGGAGAGGGAGGAGTACGTCCTGAACGAACACGGACTCATCTACGAGGGCAACAAGGACTGGATCTGCCCGACGGCCTGGGACTTCGGACAGGTAGCCTGGCCTCTCTCACTCCCAGGCACGCACCCCCCCCCCCACACACACACATCCTTCTCTCCCCCCCCCCCCCAGCCCTGATCACGGGAGGGGGCGGGTCTTGGGCAAGGCCTGGGAATTGCCCCTCTTGCCCCCGCTCCCCATGGGGCCGAAGGGGGGGGCAGCCAGGTCTTCCTCTCCTCCTCCTCCTCCCTCTGGCTGCAGTTCGAGGAGGACGTCCTGGACATCTGCTTGGAGCTGCTGGACCGAAGCCTGAACCGCCTGCAGGATCCGGCCCGGGACAGCGCCTGGCGGGCGAGCCCCGTCTACATCAGCCGCGTGATGAGCGCCTTGGTAAGAGCCCCGCATACGGCCACCCGCAGGCGACGGGGCAGCAGGGAGGGGGGCCGGGGCGGGGCCGCCCCTCTTCCCATCCCTGGGGGGGGCGGGGGGGCGGCTACCTCGACTCTCCTCCGGCCTCTTTCCAGGTCAACAGCGAGGACGAAGGCGGTCTCCTCCTGGGCAACTGGGGCGAGGACTACGCGGGCGGCGTTCGCCCCACCGAATGGACCGGCAGCCTGGCCATCCTGCGCCAGTGGGCGCGCACCGGCGGCCGCCCGGTCAAGTACGGGCAGTGCTGGGTCTTCGCCGGCGTCCTCTGCACTGGTAGGGGCAGCTGGGCGGGTGAGGGCGGTGGGGCGGGCAGCCCCTGCGTGACCATCGGCGCCACAGGCTCCTGAATGCCCCTCCCTTCAGCTCACCCTGGAAAGCGAGAGGGGAGATGGGGGGGGAGAGAAGCGGGGGGGGGCCGAAGACGGGGGCTCTTCTTGGCCTGTGGGGGAGGGGGAGCCTCCTCTGCAGTTGGGGGGGGGGGGAGACGGACTTTGGACAGATCTTGCTATGTTTTTAAGGGGTTTTAATTGTTTGATATTAACTTGTGTAAACCGCCCAGAGTCCATTGGATAGGGCGGTATATAAATCTATTAAATTAAACTAATTAAAGTCCCAGGCAAAGTTGTCGGGCGGGGGTTGGGAGCTTCCTCCAGCAGCATCCCTGTAACGCCCCCCCTGCCGCCCCCTCCCGCAGTGATGCGGTGCCTCGGGATCCCGACCCGCGTGGTGACCAACTTTGAGTCTGCTCACGAGAAGGACGGGGACCTGGTCGTGGACGTCTACTACGGGGCCAACGGGAGGAACATGCCCACCGAGCGCCGGGACTGCATCTGGTGAGGGGGGGCGGGGGGGCGTGCGTGTGTCCCGTCCTCTCCAGCCTCCCCTTCCGCAGGCCAAGTTGATCCTCAGGGCGGGACGCGGGGGCGGGGGACGCCCCCTCCCTCTGTGCGCGAGAGCGAGCAGGAGCGCAAACCTCCCCCCTTCCTCCCCCCCCCGTCCGACGTCCCTGGATCGCTTGGAAGGACGGCCGCGGGCAGCCTCCGGGCACGCCGCCTGTTGGAGGGGTCGTGCGGGGAGGGGTCGATCCCACTGAGGCCCCTCCCCCCTTGGCTTCCCTGCAGGAACTTCCACGTGTGGGATGAGTGTTGGATGGCGCGCAGAGACCTTCCTCCCGGCTTAGGCGGCTGGCAGGTGGTGGACGGGACGCCCCAGGAGCGCAGCTATGGTAACGGCCCCTTACGCTCACCCCCACCCCACCCCACCCCACCGCACCTGGCGGCCCCGCAGCCCCCGCAGTCCAGAGGGGTCTGCCTGCCTCTCTGAGGCTCTCCTTCTCCTCTGCAGGGTTGTACTGCTGCGGTCCGGCCTCAGTGGAGGCCATCCGGCGGGGCGAGGTGGAGCTGCCCTACGACACGGCCTTCGCCTTCTCCATGGTTAACGCGGACCGCGTGGTGTGGCTGGTCCGCGGGAGTCACAAGGAGAGGATCCGACGCGACACCGATGCCGTCGGGGCCCATATCAGCACCAAGGCGGTGGGGCGTGAGGAGCGACAGGACGTCACGGGAGACTACAAGGCCCCGGAAGGTCAGGGCACCACCAGGGACCCCTCCGTCGCCATCTCCCCCCAGGACCCCCCATACCCCAGCCTTGGAAGAGGGGAGGGTTTCCTATTCAAGGCCATAGCAGGGGGGACGAAAACCCTCGTGAGCTAACAGACCCCCCCCAGCCCGTGATGCCAATGTTATATATGCAGTGGCATAGCGTGGGGGGCAGGAGGGGCAGATGCCCCGGGCAGCGCTTTTCAGGGGGTGGCAAAATGTCCCCACCGCTTTGGCCTTCCTCTGCCTGGGCTTAGGGAACAGGACTTCCCAGGCAGAAGGCGGCCCTTTTGCTGCGCCAGTGGCCAGGCTGCCCCCTCTTTGCCTCCCGCCGGCCGTGGCTGCCCTTGCTCTGCCTCCTCCGCCACCTCCCTGACGAGTGCCCCGCACGTGCGCTGCTCACCTCCGCCCGCCCACGCACCCACCCAGCTAGCCGTCAGGGGCTCACCCTGCCCTACCCAGGCAATTGGTGGCAGAGGAGGCAGAGCAAGGGCAGCCACAGCCGGCGGGAGGCAAAGAGGGGACAGCCTGGCCGCCAGCGCAGCAAAAGGGCCGTCTCTTGCCTGGGTCCTGGGGGGGGGGGGGGAGGCGGCAGCAGCAGCGAGCCGGGGGGGAGCGAGTTTGTTCTTCACCCCAGGCGGCTGAAGTCTGTATATATGTGAGAGTGACATGGTCCCCCCTCTAGAATCCTGGCTCCGCCCCATGTCCCCACTGTCCCTCTCTCCCCACAGGCTCCGCGGAGGAACGGCGGGTCTTCCAGAAGGCCACCGCCCGGCGGCGAACGCCCAGGCCCTGCGGCACCTTTGGGGAAGAGACCCTTCCGGCGCCACCGGCGCCTGCCCAGCTGGCCCTGAAGATCCGTCTGGCCGAGAGCCCAGAGGTGGGCCAAGACCTGCAGCTGAACCTGCTGGCCCGCAACCTGGCCTCGGCCTACAAGGAGGTCCGGCTTTGCCTCAGCGCTCAGGCGGTGCTCCACAACGGGACGGCCCTGGCGCCCTTCTGCCAGGAGAGCCTCGACCTCTCCTTCGCCCCGGACCAAGGTGAGGACTGCCGGGCAGGGAGGGAGGGAAGGAGGGAGGGAGGGGGGAATCCTTCTTCCAATTCGCCTGCCCCGGTCTCTGACCCCTCCCCCGCTGGCTCTTCCCTTTACAGAGAAGCTGGTGCTATGGCGGATCCCTCACAGCCAGTACAGGCACCGATTGGGCGACGATGGGCAGCTCCGGGTGGTGGCTGTGGGCGAGGAGTTGGTCTCCGGGGAGAAGACGCTGGCGGAGAAGACCATCACCCTGGCTAGCCCCCCAATGGAGATCAATGTAGGCCCCGGGGCCCTGGGGGTGGGTGGGTGGGTGGGCGGGACTGGGCTTTCCCCGCCCCGCCCCGCCCCGTGACCTTCTCCTGGTCTCTTCCTGGCAGGTCGTAGGGCCGGCGGTGCTGCATCGGGCCCTCCCGATCCAGGTCGAGTTCGCCAACCCACTCCCGGAGCCCGTGGGCAGCTGCCAGCTGGTGGTGGAAGGCGGAGGGCTAGTCAAAGGCCAGGTCCACATCCTGTGAGTGCCGGAGGGGGGCCGTGTGTGGGGGGGCGGGGGTCCCCTCCCTCCCCCATGGGCATGGCAGGCCCGGGTGGAGAAGAGAGAGTCCTGGGTCGTGGAGCTGGTCCAGTCTCGGGGGGGGGGGGGGCAGCGACAGACCAGGCTCTGCACGTGTGTGTGTGTGTGTGGGGGGGGCAGCTGCATTGGGGCATTTTCACTGCCCAGCGGTGGGGTGGGGAGCAGCCTGGCAGAAAAGGCTGGTTGGGCCCCCCCTGGAAGTGCACGACTCCCCTTGCCGTAGCCAGAGGGGGCCACAGGGTGGGCTCAGCACCCCATAGGAATGCATTGAAAAGAGGCTTTGTTGCCCATCCTGGAAGAGTATTCGCCCACCCGCACCTCGAGTCCTGGCGATGGCCCTGGGGCCAAGGTCCCTTCCCCGCTATGCCACCTGAAGGATAGGACGCCTGGCCTGAATCCCCCGCTTTGCCCTCCCCCCGCAGATTGGCTTCCCTCCCGGCCCGGGCCCAGGCCTCCGTCCGGTTCCGGCTGACCCCCTTCCGAAGTGGCCTGAGGCACCTCCACGTGAGCCTTCGGAGCAGCCAGTTCCCCCCACTGAAGGCCTGCAAGGAGTTGTGGGTCTCACCATGCGACGGAGAGAAGGGGCGGCTGCCTTAGTGGCCCAGCTCGGATCGGGGCCCGCAGATGAAGAGGGTGGGGGCGCCCCTCCTCCTCAAAGAACCCCCTCCCCAGTGGTGAAGAATAAACCTTGGCAATTTCTCCGGCGCATTCTTTCTGCACCCTATCCCACCCCAAACCCCAGCCAATGGCCACTTCCTTCTCTGGGCCAGTAGCCGCCTCGGGCTCTTCCCTTCCAGCTCTTCAGGGGCAGAGATAAAGGCCATCGGGTGGGCAGCTCGAGTGGCTACGGCCACTTGAAGCAAAGGCCAAGCAGGGAAATCTCCTGCTACAAAGGGCAGATTTGATGTCAATGAATCCCATCTCCTTTGCCTCACCAAGGTCAGTTTTGAAGGGGGGCCGGGGGGGGCAGCGGCATGTGCATTGCGTGCATCAGGACTTGCCCCCTTCAGGTCTTTGGAAGGGAAATAGGCACATTCTTGGCAAGGAACGCCAGACTGGCCAGGTGACCCTACTATGGTCATATAGAGTAGACCCAACTGCCCGCGACTCCAAGGCTGATCCGCCAGGTGGCAATCAACTAACCCGAACCCCCTGAGGACCAACAGCCTTGGGTGCCCAAGTCCACAGGGAAGAAAGCGTGAGGGTCCCCCACCAAGGGGATTAAAATGGTCCCTCTGGACGGAGGGCAGCAATTTCTCCCATCCTGGCCTGGGGCTGAGGAGGAGGACTTTGTCCAAAGGTCTCAAGACCAGGAAGGGACTCGCGGAACTGGGTCCATCTGGCACAGCCTCTTCTGCCCCCAAGACCACTGGGAATCAGAGACCCTCCCCCACTCCTTCTGGGCACAATAGGATGGTCTCCAGTGGCATTTCCTCCACTGAGGGGGCCATTATCACCCCCACCTGAAGGGGCTCCTCCGCCCCATAACCACTGGCCAAGCACCGGGTTGCTGGCTGTACGGTCTACTCCATTACCCTAATGGGATCGCCAATAAACAGAATCAGATACGGCACAAGAAGGGCAAGAACAGGAAAACTGGGAGCAGCCTTGGAAGTCAGTGGCAGAGCAAGAAATAGTTACTGGGTTTATGTGCCGCCCGTCTAGGATTTTGCCCTCCTGTGGGCCGTTTCTTCTACTTTTCCTTCCGCTTTCCTAGGGAGATACAAGGCACCGGGTGGGCACCAGCAGGTTCGCACTCGTTGGCCAGAACCGGTAGCTGAAAATCTGGCTGGCCCACCCAAGTTTCGAACTAAAGTAGTCCAAATTCAGGTGCAACCCAGGGCTTTCCCACTGACCACGCCAACCAGGCCACGCCCACCGTGTGGTAGTAAAAGAAACCATTTTTGGAGGGGGCCCCCCCCGTGGCACAGGGCTCTGGTTCTGGCACTTGTAATGGTCTCTTTTATTTGACCAGACTTCGACGGGCGCCCTCCCCAAAGAGACGCAGGGCGGCTGAGAAAGGTTTCAAGAGAGACATAAAAACACGACAGAAAGGCCAGTTTAAAATTAATATCAAAAGAGATTAAGACAAAGCAAAGTTAAAAGATTAAAAAATGCATTCATACATTGGGAGAGGGAGGGAGGGAGGGGTCTGAGCTAACCCCCCCCCCTGCCCCGCCAGCCACGGAGTGGTGCTCTTGTCATAGTTCTCTGATGCTTCTCTTCACCTTCGCCCCCCACCCACCCCCACTTGCCCCTGTGGCGGTTGGGGTGAACCAAGGTTAGCTTGAGTTGAGCAGAGTGAGCTCCGGGTAGATCGGAAGGGGCAAGAGGACACGTTCTGGGGGGGGGGGCATCCCCACGCAATAAAAAGGGGGGGGAGAAGTGAGAGCGCTCCAGCCTTTGGGATGAGGAGGGCCAGTTGTGGCCAAGGCTGCCACTTGTGTTGGTTCAGGCCAGGGAGGCCGGCGGCGGTTCTCCCAGCCCTGGAGGGCTCGCAATGGGGAAGGGGGAGACCATGGGGTGGGGTGGGGTGGGCTCAGCCCGGCAGCCTCAGCAGTCCAGGAGCCCCATGACTCTAGAGGAGCCCCATCACCCCTTCTCAAATTCTACACACACACACACACGCTTGTCCAAAGAGGTGACTCTGCACACCTGAGCCGTCCCGGGGGGTGGGGGGTGGGCTGCCCTGCCCTGCTCCCCGGCATCTCGCACCCAGGGACCTGTGGCCGGGACCCCCACCTTCACCCCCCCCCAGCAGCCGGAATGAGAAGGGAGAGGAAAGCCCTCTTGGCCTCTCTGTTGTGCAGAATCAGGGCCAGGAAATGCCCCACAGGCTTTATTGTACACATTCCACACCCCCATCCCAGTGGGAAGGGGGCACTGCGCCCCCCCCAGTCATTAAAGCAACTCCTGGGTCAGATGCTTGATCCTGCCCATGTTGTGGTCCACAGCCCCAGAGAGGAAGAGCACCCAGGTTTCTTCTGAGGGGGGGCAAAGATGACTCATCCTGTGAAGGAAAGAAATGGGAGGAGGGGGGGCGTCAATGCTCCACCACAGCCTCCTCCTCCTCCCCCCACCACACCAGAAGGACTGACTGGGTCTTCAGGGGGCCAAATGCTTCTCCTCCCAGCCCCAAGAGACAAGAGGGGGGCCCCCCTTCCCCCCAGGAGAAAGCACTGTGGGTCTGTGGCAGCTGTAGGCCTGGCACAAGCACCCTCCCGCCCCCGCTCCCCCCCTTTTGGCCCAGGAGGAAGAAGCTACTCATCCCCACACCTGACCGCCTCCAGCATCTTCTTCAGCACAGAGGCCAAGGTGGCAGCCTAGAAAGGAGAGGCCAGGAGGCTCCGTCAGGTCACCCAGACCGGCCTGCACAAGGGGGGGGGGGCTCCCCTCCCTCCCTTCTCCTCCTCTTCCACCAGGGCAGCCCCAGCCCCCCACCCCCTCTGCCTTGCAGTCCCATGGCTGCCTCCTGCCCCATAAGAGAAGGGGCTCCTGGCACACAGGGAAAGAGCCTATGGACCAGCCCCCTCCCCAACAGCTGACCCCCCAAGCCCAACCCAGAGGTCAGTGGGGAAGAAGACTGGAGGAATAGCCCAGGGGGGGTTGGGGGGGGATGAAGAGGAAGATGAGGGAGTCCAGGGGGCAGGCAGGAGGAAAAAGCAAAGGTCACAGACACACAAACAGGTGAGAGGAATCAGAGCCCCCCCCCCGAGGCAGCAGAGCAAAAGGCCCATGGAAGAGCCCCCCCTTTTCCTGCTAACCTTCCTCCTGGGGGGCAGGAGAGGGGGCAGAGAGAGAGAGGACGGAGGGGTTCTTGGGGCCAAATCTGCCCCCCACCCAGGGCCCAGACCACCCACTGGTCTTAGGCCAATGTAGCTGGCATTCAGGACTGCCCCCCCCCCAGCAGACAGGACCCCCTCCCCACTGCCTGGGCTCTCCAAAGTTGGCTGGCCGAACCCTATGGGGTCTGGGACGGAGAACCCAAAGGGCCATGGGGGCAGCAGCCAGACTGACCCTTTCTCTCCCTGGACAAGCAGAGGCGGCAGGGGGGTCCAGGGGTCTGACCAGAGAAAAAAAAGGGGGGGCTGAACGGGAACCCAGCACAGCCGGCCCAGAGTTAAAGGGGGCGACTCTCCAGCCCCCGTAAGCAGACCCTCTGTGCCTCCTGAAGGCCCCCCCAGAACTCTTTCCCCCCCCTCCCCAGCCCTGGGAGTCACTCACATTCAGCCGCAGGGCCAGGGGGTTCACCGGGGGGTATGCGCTCAGCGCCAGCTCATCCACGCTATCAATTGGCAGAAGGAGACGGGCAGTGAGGGACGCTCAGGGAACAGCCTCTCCACCCCCCCACCTCCTGCAAAGGGGTCACCCACAGTGGGGTGTGGTGGTGTGGGGGTGTGTGCACAAAAGGCATCCGCAGAGGGTCAGGGGGTGCCTCGGGTCCTCTGGGGCCAGCCCCCCCTCCCGAGGGGCTCTTGCAAAGAGCAAAGGACTCTGCCCTCCCCTTACACCCCACCAGAAGACGGCCGGGGGGTGGCGTGGGGGGTGGCGCAGCACCAGCAGGACTGAGGAGGACCCTCCCCCTCCCACTGAAGAAGCCCCCACCCGGGGATGCCTGTTCAGCCGCTGCTCAGAAGCCCTCCCTTTGCCCCACAAAGCCCCCCCCCCCATGCTCCCCTCTCCCCCCACGGCTGCTCCACCTGGGACTGACGTTGCCTGCGATGTCCGCGATGTCATCCAGCTGGCCCACCTGCTCCGGGGTGCCCACCTTGCCCCGGGCTCTCACCGCCCCCAAGACCTTCTTCAGGCAGGCCCGGGCGGCCTTGACCAGCCCCAGGCAGGGCCCCAGGAGCTCCCGGTCAGCCGCCGACCAGTTTCCTCGAGGGGGGGCCATCTCCTCATCCTCCAACACATCACCAGACGGGTCTCCCCCTTCGGCCTGGGCCTGTGTGGAAAGACCCACAGCGCGTCCCTCACTCCACCCACCGGCCTTACAGACACCAATGCAGGAACCCACCCCACCCCCTCCTCTTAAGAGCCCAACTGCCTCCCCCCCCCCAGGAAGGTCAAGAGAGACCCTTCTGTACCCCAGGTGGGCCGGCAGAAGTCCCAAGGTGAACCGTCCCCACCTTACAGAATATATTTCGTATTAGAAATACTGAGACTCTTGTGCAAGGAGTGAGTCCAGGCCTAAAGGAGGCACGTGGAGAACCTCGTTTTGGTTAAGTGGTATCAACCGGTGCTAGAAGATCTTTTTGGAGAGGCCAGAATGAAGCTACGGGAACTGGAAACCACTAGCTGCAAGCATGTTCTGGGAAAGAAGACCTTGTCATGAATGACGAATGATTGGATTGGCTAATTCTAACGAGACAGGTCATCGTTCTTTTAAACTAGAGATAGATGGGTTTCGGAGCTCAATGATAGGAACCGTAGTACAGGAAAACCTCGGTTAACGTAATTAACGTGTTCCATGAGATCTTCCTTAAAGCAAAAATTACTTAAATCAAACTTCCCATAGGAATGTATTGTATGCATTTTCCCATAGGAATGCACTGAAAACCAAAATATGTTGGCCAAACCATGGATTCCTATAGGAATGCATTGAAAACCAATTAACCCATTCCAATAAAATTCTGTAAACTGAGCCACTCTTTTCTACGGATTTCCTTTTGTTCTGAGATTTCTGTGTTAACTGGGCCATCTGTTAACTGCGGTTCCACTCTATTGAAAGTCTGCTGAAATCGGCCGAACACAGTCACCTAGCCCGGTTTTTAGTATTTTGTGGGAAAGGGACTTGATTTTTTGTCTCTGAAATGTTTTTATTAGCGACTATTATCTTGGATAGTGAACTCTGTGACCCTATGGAAGATCTTTTTGCTTTTATTTATTTGTGGTCATATTTATAATGCCGCCCTCCTCGCGAATGACTCAGGGCAGCTAACATAGCATTAAAAACAAACAATGAAACACAGTCCAACAATAAAGCCTCGATATGACCCTCACCAATAGCAAAGTAATTTTTTTAAAAAAATCTAAAGTTAAAAAAACCAAGTTACAATAAGATAATTAAAAGGTTAAAAAAGAGAGACAAGCCAGCAGGCCGGGGTGACCGTATGGCCAGTGCCCCATACCTGGCCCGCCACCCAGGTCTTAACACCCTTTCTGAAGGGCAGCAACTCCATCTGTAGACGTAGCCCGGTTGGCAGGAGGTTCCATAGGGGCCGGAGTGGACACAGAGAAGGCCCTCCTCCTCCTCCTGGTGCCAGAGAGATGCGCCTCCCTGGCCAATGGCACAACTAGAGAGCCTCTCTGGTCTGCTCTGGTGGGACGGGCAGATGTTCTTGGGGTGATGCGGTCTCTTAAGAATACGACCTTATAGGGCTTTAAAGGTAATTACCAGCACTTTGAATTGCACCTGGAGGCAAACTGGTAACCAGTGCAGCTCCCATAGCAGGGGTGAGGCACGGGGATAACGCCCGCACCCCATCACCACCCGAGGAGCTGCGTTCTGGACCAGTTGCAGCCTCCGAATGGTCACCAAGGGCAGCCCCATGTAGAGCGCATTACAACAGTCAAGTCTGGAGGTGACCAGAGCGTGGGTGACCATGAGCAAGGAGTCCCGCTCTAGGAGGGGGCGTAATTGGCGTATGACACGAAGTTGTGCAAAGGCCCTCCTGGCCACGACTGCCACCTGCACTTCGAACAGTAGTCACGAGCCCAGGAGGACCTCCAAGTTACGCACCGGGTCTGTTTGGGGCAAAACCGCCCCATCCAGAACCAAAGATGGCCGCTCCCACGATAGCACAGGACCCCTGACCCACAGCCATTAATTATTATTTCTCAACGAATGAATCTTTCTACAAGCGGGTTTATTCAAGAAGGGGATTAGAAGAGAGTATTGCCAGGCCACAAGCCTATTAAGGCCATTGCTACCAATAGCAACACTGCTACAATACTGAATGATACTTCTAGTTCTCATAGCTATGTGGCTTAAGCAAGGAGCTTGACCTCAGTGAGGCTGCCTGGGTGTGACTCAGCCAGGTGAAAGTCTAAAGCAGACTGTCCAAGTTGATCGATACACTTTGGGTCTTAAGGCCTAGACAAGGTGTATTGAAGGGTAGAGGGTGCTGCTTATCACAGTCTTTGTCAGGTAAGGTTGTTAATTACCTGAACTGTATCATCACAGAAGGTGACCTCATCGCCCCCCCCCCCCCGCCACAGCTCTACACTCCTGCCGCCCACCAAGGGATGGGGGCTCTTCAAAAAACACCCCCTATGGGAAGGAGGAAGGGAGGGGGGCCCTTGTCCTCAGGTGGGCCCCATGGAAAGCTCAGGTCAGCCCCCAGACCCCTTCCCTAAGGACACTCAGCAGGTGCTCAGCCGCCCCATCAAGCCAGGCCAAGGCGGTCCATCCCACTCCCAGGCTGTGTGGGGTTGGCTTGGTGCCCCCCTCCAGACCCCCCCCCCCCAGCAGTGGAGACCTTGCCCTTACCTGCTCCATTTCCTCCAGGGCATCGCTGACCACCCCCAGGCAGGAAGAGAGGACTGAAGCCACAGCAGCCTGGTTGTCTGTGGGGAGAGAAGATGGGGCAGGATGGCCATGGGGACCCTGGTGTGACACCCCCCCCCCTTTGGCCCCATTGCTAAGATGTGGGTGGGGGTTTAGATTCAGCCTCTGGCTCCCCCCCCCCAAGCCCACACCCACCTGGAGGAAGGCTGGAAAGACGGTCACAGGCCTGCCACAGGCTGCCAGTGGAGGTGAGCTGCTCCTGGGAGAGGCTGTAAGAGGGAGACGGAGGGGGAAGCTGGGGTGTCTGTGTGTGTGTGTGTGTGTGGAGAACTGGCTGGGGAAGGGGGGGCCACCGCCACCACCCTGGCTGGGGAAGGGGGCCACCTTCCCCTGTATGCACATGTGGCAAACAGTGCCCAGTCTGGTGCGGTGCCTTGGGGGGGTGGGGGTCCAGGCAGGCCAGGGCTGCTCACCTCTGCAGTGGGGGGGTCCAGAGGAGGGCGTGGGTGAGCTGGATCAGGCCCTCCAGCACCTGGGCTGCAGCCTCCCGCACGGCCCTTCGCAGGGTGGCCCCTAATAAGGAGGTGGAAAGGGGGGTGGGTAGGATGACAGGCCCCCCCTTCCTTGGGCCCTGCCACCCCCCCCCCGCTCCCTTCTTAACCTCCCCCCCCCGCCGCTGACCTTGGTCCTTGGGCAGCTGGTAAAAGGCGGCGACCACGGCCACAGCCCCGCCACGGACCTCTTCGGCCAGCCGCTCCTGCGCCTGGAAGGGGAGCCCCGGCCGAGACCCTCGTTAACCCCGGGGTTGGTTTTTGTTTGGGGGGGGGAGCAGGTCTGGATTGGACCCCCCCAGCCCCGCCTCCTCCTCTCGCCCTCACCTGCCCCGTTGGGTCCCCACCTTCCTTCCTTCCTTCCTTCCCTGGAGGGAGGGAGGGGGCGCCCCATCCCCCCCCGGGGGACAATTCCCCCCAGGATGTCTTGTCTATAAGCAGCCGGGAGTTTGTGGGTGGGCCAAGGGCTGACTCAGGGTGGGGCTCCTGGCCACGACCCTGAACCCCCCCCGGGGGCCCCCCCTTTCCCACCTGCAGGTCCGGCAGCGGCGCCCTCGCCAAGGCCAGGCTGAGTTTCGTGGCTGCGTGGGAGGCGGCCTGGGACGCCCGCCCTGCAAGGGAGGCCAGGAGACTAGGTCAGGGGCGGGGCCGGGGGTGGCGCCGCCCCCTCCGCCCCCCTCTCTCCCCGCCCGCCCTCCCTCCCTGCCTACCGAGGGCCTCCCAGAACTGCCCCGCCTCGCAGCCGGCCGCCGCCTCCTCCTCCCGGGCCTCTCCGCCTGCAAGACGAGCAGCGTGGTGCCTCTGAGCTCGCGCAGAGTGCCGGCCCCGCGGCGCCTCCGCCCCTCCCCCGCCCCGACGGCCGCGCGCACCTCGCAGGCCCTCCAGGAGGGGCGCCAGGGAGCCCCGCAGCCGCCCCACCACCGCCCCCCGACCCTCCTCCGGCTCCCCGCCCGCCGCCGCCTCTGCCTCCGCCATGGCCCAGCGCAGCAGCAGCAGGAGGAGGAGCCGGCGGCAGGCCCCGCCTACGGCGCGAGGGAGGGAGGGCCAGGAGGCCACGCCCACAGCCACCCACCCAGGCCCCGCCCGCCCCCCCTGCCTGGCCGAGGAGGAGGAGGAGAGAACCGCCGCCCGCCCGCCCGCCCGTGGCCTCCTTGGAGGGCAAAGTCCACGGGGGGGGGGAGGGAGGGAGGGGGGTCCCCCCCCATGGGAGTCCCTAGTCTCGGGGCAGAGCAGCAGCAGCAGCAGGCGCCTCCTCAAGAAGGCGGGGCTTGGCTTGGGGGGGGGCTTTGCGTGCCCGCCCAAAGGGGGGGGGCGGCCCAGGGCCAGAAAGTGCCGTGGCTGGGCCAGTTGCACGCACGGGTGCCACGCCCTGCCATGCGAAACGCCAAGGGAAGGAAGGCCACCCCGCCCAGGACAGCCTTCATGGCTGATCGCCATGAGGAGAGCCAGCATCCGGAATCAGATACAGCAGTGGAAGGCGGCGGCCAGCGGGCATCTCCTCCTGGCGCTGGGGGGGGGGGGGGAGATGAATGCCACAAGAGAGAAGTGTGTGTGTGTCTGTCTTGGGTGCTATCTAAAGCAGGAACATTTTATTCGCATTCAACATCAGAGTGAAAAAAGGGCACGAAGGAAAACGGCCCCCCTGCAACATGGGAAATAAAGAGAGTGTTTTTCCCTTAGTCTTGGGCCGGAGGGTGCCGGATTTCCCAGCGCCAGGCCTCCCTGTCAGACAAATCCCCGTCATCTCAGGTCCTCCTGCAAGAGCTTGGCGGCCTACTCGGGAGGTGCAAGCAAATCAACACGCTCAGGGCCTGCCTCGACATGACTGGCAAGCCCCTGCAGCAGGGGCTCCGCTGCCCCCCTCCTCCTCCTCCCCCCCATGGCCACCCCCTCCCCCTGACATCTACCTCCAAACCACCCTGGGTGTTACACACTCGAGTGTTCAGGCGACAGGTGGGCTTTTCCTAGAGCTCCTTTGGATGCACTTGGGGCAGCGGGAAGATTTCACAGGACGCCTTATCCACAGAGACATTGTCCCTGTGGATCGAGGGAGACGGAAACTCTGGCCCACATCCTATTACGATGCCCCTTTTTAGGAAGTCCCAAGAGATGCTTTAATTGCCCCCGTTATTTTTAAATTTGTGGGCCACAACGATTTAATGTTTATTTTCTCCTAAAGGACACGGATCCTACACTCACGCACCAGGCACCCAAATATTTTTATCAAGCCATTCAATTATGTAAAATTTTTATCTAGAAGCGATGCTGTATCGTTTCATCACTTTTCTATTGCTAAGAAAGAGTGAAACCTTTTTGTATTGCAAAGGCTGGTCAAAGGCCATAGTAAGAATAATAGAGTAAGGTATTCAGGTGTCAGTGAAGGCCATTTCAGGTCAATGGGATCCCACGGGGGGGGGGGGAGGGGATGCATGTGGAGAGGCTTCCTGTACATCCTGGGTCACAAAGAGCTCAGCCTCTTCCCTCGTTCACATTCACCCTCTAAGACTCTCTCTGTCCCGAGTAGAAAGCCATAAACCAAGAGAGGCGCATGTCTTTTTCCATCCCTCTTGACTACAGAAACCGATGCTGTAGGTGCAGCAGGTGTGGCGGCTCGGCTGGAGATCATGGATTGAGAACAAGCGAAGCCTCCAACAACAGCGTCTCAGAGGAAGAAACAGGACGTGTCTTCTTAGAGCATGAGAACGGAAGGCATCTCCTGCACCCTTTCTTAACTGGCTCTGACAGTTGAGCTCCCCCCCCCCCGGGTGTCTTCTGGTGTGGTGGTCCAAGCAGGGAAGCCCATCATTCACACACACACACACAGCCCTGGGGGTGCCAGGGTCGTTGTCTCAGGGGAGCCACTGCAGCCGGGCCATGTTGAGGTCATTGGCCTCCTCCGACCAGGCTGCATGAGTCGCCCCGTCCATCTCGGGGGCCAGACGGTTGCTGGCTTCCAGCCGGTGGTTCTCGCCCCCAATGGCCTCCTGGCACTCGGGGCAGCGGCTTCTCTGCATGGCTCCCCCACAATCACCAATGACGTAGATGTGCCCGTTAGGGCACTTGAACCAGTGGCCGCGGGTGTTGCCAGTGATGGCGGCCACGACCTGCTTCCTTTCCTCCTCGGAGATGCCCAGCCCGGAGGCCGGAAGGAGGGCTTTCAGAGCCTCCATGGTGGCTTCCACCATGGCCTCGTCCTCCGGGGTGAACCTGCCGGGCCCCTCTAAGACCTGCCGGATGGCGTTGATGTGCTCAGCCGTGGAGGCCTCCCTCTTGCCCGCAGCAGCCCTGCATCTGGCCAGCAGGTCCACCAGGTACGTCAAGCGCCGGAGTTCATGCTGAAGGTCCGAGAGCTCCTGGCTGGCCAAGTGGAGGCGGGACCTTGCTAGCCATCCGGCCACTTGGGCCAGCCGGGCTCTGGCTCTGGCCCCCTCGGCGGGCGGCACCTGCTTCAGGCCGGTTTCCAGCTGTGCCAGCCACCCGTAAAAGCCAATCAGTTGCTCCACTAGAGCCAGGGACCCGACGGAGGGGGACGGTTGTTCCCTCTGCAACTCCTGCAGCAGCTGCTGGTACCGTGTGGGCCAAAGGTCCCTCAGGCAGGCCTTTCCCTTCAGCTCAGCCACCAGCCTCTGGGCTCGGGTGGCAATCTCTGCCGGGCGGCCCCGGATCCTCTCCTTCACCACCTCCACCTCCGAGAGGCTCTTCTTGACCAGCGTGCCATAGCGCAGGTTCTTCCGGATGGGCGTCTGGCAGCGGGGACAGACTTTCAGCCGGACGGCAGTCTCCATGCCCCCGCCTTCCTCTTCCTCTCTGCCATCGCCGCTGCCACCGCCGCCGCCACCCTCCATGTAACAGTCCAGGCCCTGGGACTCAAAGAGGTGCCCGCAGTCTTCCAGCTGCACAAAGCGTGCCCCGGGCTCATCTTCAAAGCCAAAGAAGATCTGTGTCAGCTCCTCCCGGTGGCAGACCAGGCACTTGGGGGGACAGGGGTCCCCACACAGCCCGGCGCACGGGTGCCCGCAGGGCAGGGCCTTGGGGCAGGGCCAGTCGCAGCGAGGCCGGTCGCAGGGCTCTGAGCACAGCCGGCTGCACTGATAGTGCTGGCAGCGCCACTGGCAGGGCTCCGCACAGGGGGCGCAGGCCTCCCCGCAGGCCTTTGGGCAGCGGCTGTGGACGCAGCTGTTCTGGCAGGGCAGCAGGCAGGGTGGGCAGCCGCCCGTGCAGGGCTCACGGCACTTGTGGGAGCAGATCAGGAGGCGCGTACAAGGGCTCTGGCACGGTGCATGGAAGCGGCCCCCAAAGCAGGCATGGCAGGAGCCCAGGCAAGGGTGGCCACACTCCAGGGAGCTCAGACACTTGGCCTGGCACGGGATGGGCCTCCCATCCTGGATGTCTGCAGCCACGGCGCACTGGACCTCCTGCCTGTGGCCGCACGGCAGGGTGGCCTGGACCTCTTCTGGGCAACGCCTGGTACACGCCTGGCCGCAGGTCTGCCTGCAGCGGTGGCCGCAGCTGAGGGCTTTCCGGCAGGGCTCCTGGCAGCAGAAGTCCTGGGCGGGGACCGAGCAAGGCACCTCCTGCAGGTGGCCACAGCTGGGCAGCGTCTTGGGCACCTTCACCCGGCACTCCCCGCAGGGCTGGCAGCAGGCCAGCGGGCAGCGGTGGCCTTCCGGGCAGAGCACCTTCTGGCAGGGCTTCAGGCACTGGGCCTCCTTGTGCTCTGGGTCACAGGGGTGGCACGCCCGCGGGCAGACGTGGCCGCAGCTCAGCCGGGCCTCGCAGGGGCGACTGCAGCCACCCTCGGGCACCTTCCGGAAGTCGGCTGGCTGGGCCACCTGGGTCTTGGTCTCCGGGTGGTTCTGGCAGGCGAGCAGCAGGCTGGGGCCGACCTGGCCCTTCTCCCTGAGGGTGTGTAGGATCCGGCTCCAGAGGGGGACCTGGCCCAGCATGGCCGCGTTGCCAATGCAGTAGAGGCCCTTCCTGGCCCGGGAGAGGGCCACGCAGATGCGGTTGGGGCTCTGCAGGAAGCCCACCCGGCCCTCCGCATTGCTGCGGACCAGGGAGAGGAGGATGATGTCGTTCTCCTCCCCCTGGTACTTGTCCACCACGTGGACCTTCACCCCCTGGAAGAGTGCGGCGGGCAGCAGCTTGCGCAGGCAGTACAGCTGCCCTGTGTAGGTGGTGAGGATGGTGATCTGGGAGGGCAGGTAGCCCTGGCACAGGAGGTAACGGCACAGCTCCACCACAAAGCGGGCCTCGTGGGGGTTCTGGTGGCTCCTCCCTTCCGCAATCTCCTGCTCTGGACAGGTGTGGTCCACAAAGAACAGGTTGGAGGAGATGCCCTGCAGAGAGAGAGAGAGAGAAGGGGGCACAGGTAAGGTCTCTGCCAGGTGGGCCTCCTTTCCCATCAAGGATTATTTATTCATCTATTTAGATTAATATTGCCGCCCAACTCGAACAACTCTAGGTGGCTCACAAACAATTAAAATCCACATGACAATCCAATAGCTTAAAAACCCATAAAAACGTACAAAAGTTACCCCATTGACTAAGAGAGAGAAGGGCACGATCTGATATCAGCCAGCAGGCAGGAGTCGCCACATCACCCGTGCCCACATCTGCTTTGCCAGCCAGATTTTTAGCTCTTTTCTGAAGGGCAGCAACGGCGTCTAGAGTCGCAACTCACTTGGCAAGAGTTTCCACAGGGCCGGAGCAGACACAGAGAAGGCCCTCCTCTTTCTGGTGCCAGAGAGGTGCGCCTCTCTAGCCAATGGCACAACCAGAGAGCCTCTCCGGTCCACTCTGGTGGGATGGACAGATGTTCTTGTGGTGAGGTGGTCTCTTAAGTATCCTGACCCACTACCATGTAGGGCTTTCAAGGTCATTACCAGCACTTTGAATTGCACCCAGAAGCACACCAGTGCAGCTCCCGAAGCAGTGGTGAGGCACAAGCATAACGCCCACACCCCATCACCACCCGGGCAGCCTCATTCTGGACCAGTTGCAGCCTCCGAATGATCACCAAGGGCAGCCCCATGTAGAGCGCATTACAATAATCAAGTCTGGAGGTGACCAAAGCAGGTGATCATGAGCAAGGAATCCCGGTCTAGATGCAGGCGTAACTGGCGTATGACACAAAGGTGTGCAAAAACCCTCCTAGCCACCTGCTCATTGAGCAGGAGTCACGAGTCCAGGAGGACCCCCTGATTGCACACTGGGTCTGTTTGGGGCAAGACGGACCCATCCAGAACCAAAGATGGCAACTCCCAAGATAGTGCAGGGCCCCTGACCCACAGCCACTCAGTCTTGCCGGGATTCAGTTGTAGCCCGTTGTCCCCCATCCAGACCCCCACAGCCTCCAGGCACCTGGAGAGGACTCCCACTGCGTTGCTCGGATCCCCATGGGACGAGATGTACAGCTGAGTATCATCAGCATAAAGATTAAGCCACAGTCCGTAGGAGAACTCAGCTGGCCCCAAACCGGCTTAGGAAACAGACCACCGGAGCCACCCTCTCTCTCTCTCTCTCTCTCTCTCTCTCTGGCCATTCCTGGAACAACAACACCCCCCCACCCACCCCCCAGCTTTGGGAAAAGGCACTTCCTAGACCCACCAGTCCAAACTCCGCCACCAGAACAGATTCAGAAGAGAAGGCCAGATCTATTATACTCTGTTGGAATTGTTGAGTATCGTAATGTAAACCCCACATGCACAACGACCATAAAAACAGAAATACTAACCTAAACTAAGGGACGTTGTTTTATATTGTTTGTCCCCAAGTAACCAACTGGAAAATGTCCTGTCTTCCTGCCTCTAGGGATCATCTGACCTATTTGCATGTATTAAGGCTTTGCACGTTGTAGCCTTCTCTCTCTTTTTGTGTTTTGAAGAAGAAAGATGCCTATTGGAGCTCCTTCCTTTTGCAGGCTGTCACATGGCAGGCCTAAAAGACTTAAAAGTCCTAAAGACTTTTAACTTATTGTTGTTGTTCAGTCGCACTGTCGATTCTGACCCTTTGCAACCCTATGGACCACTGTCCGCCAGGCACTCCTGTCCTCCACTATCCTCCTCAACGTGCTCAGTTCTGTGCCCGTTGCATCTACAATACTATCTAGCCATCTCATTTTTGGCTGCCCCCTTCTTCTTTTGCCCTCCACCTTTCCCAGCATCAAGGCCTTCTCAAGCGAATCCTCCCTTCTCGTTTGATGTCCAAAGTACTTTGGCTTCATCTTTATTATTTGACCTTCTAAGGAGCAGTCAGGGCTGATTGCTTCCAAGATCGACCTATTTGTTCTCCTCGCTGTCCAGGGGACTCTCAAAACTCTGCTCCAACACCTCATCTCAAAGGCGTCTATTCTTGTGCACTCAACTTTCCTTATCATCCAACTCTCACAACCTGAGCTTCCATCACTTCCATGGTGGCCTTTTCTCCTTTCTCTCACCACCTCCGACCAGGCAAAGGGCACAGCAGAGGTTCTCTCCTCATGTCTGAGAGATGGTTTTTCCTATTTTTCTTCCTCTGATTAGAACTGCAAATGGCAGGTATAAGTAAATGTACTTTTCCTGCTACCTTAAAGGCTTCTAGAGTGATTCCATCATGCAAGGTGTTAGTTTGCACATAAGAAAGCACCTCTCTAGTCCCCGGAATGACGTGTATCTGATTCATCTCTTCTGTCAACGTCTTCATTTCGGAGCTAAAAACCCGTCCCTCTCTGGAGTTGCCTCTGAAGTTGTGGCCCGTGGCGGATCCTGCAACTCCTACCAACGAGCCTCCTTTTCACACATTGTGTGGAAACTGGACTTTCACAAGGGTGGTTTAGAACTGGTTTACCCCTGATTTTGAACTTCAGTTGCAAACTTCCAGGAAAAGGGGGCAGGAGGAAGGTCTCCACTCCCCCCCCCCATCCTTAAGGAATGAGAGGGGGTGGCCACAGGGTCCACCCAGCCAGAGCAGGGGTGGGGGGTGGGGAGCTAGCCACCAGGAGGGCTCAGCCCAGGACCTGGAAGTGGAAGAGACGCAGCGCACGCAGCGCACCCACCTTGATGTGGTCATACTGGAGCACAGAGTGGTGGTTCTCCAGGTCCTGGTAAATGGACGGTGTGAGGAGCCGGGCAATCTCTGGCCGCATGCGGTGCTGCAGAGCCAAACAGAGCATCTCAGGAGAGGAAGGGCTGCCGAGGACACCCCCCACCCCCAGTGCCCCCACCCCACCCCCAAGGGTTATAAAAATGATTATAAACACGTGTTTTTAATTGCCCCCTTAAATGTCGAATTTTGGAAGTATGAGTTTTTTTAAAGAAAGCTACGCTATTCAGAGCAGTAACTGAGCTCTTGAACCTTGGGCCTCCTCCTGCCTAAGGGGCCGCAGAGGCACCAGGCAGGGCCACTCCGTCCTCTCTCTCTCTCCTGGCACTCCAGGCTGGGAAAGACTGTTTTAACAGTAATGTTACATTGGATTTTATATTGTGTTTTATGTCTTTTTAAAAACCTTCGTTAGCCGCCCTGGGTCTCTTTCGAGGAGGGCGGCCCGGGAAGTCTGGTTAAATGAATAAATAAATAAATAAGAAGACCAATTCCTGTACGACAGAAACTTAACCAGGCAAGGACAGAGACAAGCAATGGAAACGGAGCTCTTCCCTTTTCTGTCCTGAAGGCTTCATCCGCCTGTCCGTGAATGGAAATAACCTGCACTTCAAGCACCCTCTCGTGAAGTTCTGCAATGACGACCGAGGCAAGAGGGAGGGCTCGGTTTGGCCTAACGAGGCCCCCCTCCCTCCCTCTCCCCCCCCCCCCCGTGCGCCCCTCTTCAAGAGAACACTTGGCCAGAAGGCCTGAGAGGTTCTTCCAGAGGTAGAGAAGACAGCAACCAGGTCATGTTGAACGAGTGCCGGAGGAAGGCGAGGCCTCGGTCCGATCTCTCAATTATCTCTGACATGGTGGGAGCCTCGTTAGTCAGTCTGTTTTACAAGCAGGTTACAGAGTAAACAAGACAGAAGGACAAAAACACATCGTGACACCTTAAAGATGAACTGCTGTATTTTAAGGTGAGCTTTCAGGTGGACCCGATCCGTGAAAGCCAACATCAAAATGCACCAGTTGGTCTTTAACAATGTTTTTTACCTTGTCTTGATGCGTTTATTTTCTGATAAATTGTTTTTCTCGCTCAAGGCCCCCTTTCCCCTCCCCGGGGCCAGAGAAGGAAAAGGATGGGATGGAGGTCAGCACAGAGAGCAGCAGAAGTGGGGGAACACACACACACACACACACACACACACACACACACACACACACACACACACACACACACACACACGAGACCAAGCCATGCCCCCCCTCGCCTCTCCCCCCCCCCCCCGGATCTACAGCACAGCCTTCTGAACTGCCAAAGCAAGCGAGGGTCCGTTCCCCCAGCCCCACCCCACAAAGAGCAGCAGCCCTAAAGCAGGAGGCAGCACCAAGGCAGCCCCAGGGTGCATGTGCGTGCATGTGTGTTTTCTCACCTGGAAGTTGAGGCGAACGAAAGGAAGGCCAGCCTTGACCAACCGCTCAAAGAGGGAGACCTCCAGGTTGAAGTTCCTGGCCAGGTCAAAGACGGTGGCGCTGGGCCGCAGCTGAGGAGGAGGAAGAGGTCCCGGCTCTTAGGGGTGGGGGTGGGGGGATCCCCCACGGGCCATGGCCGCCTTAGGAGTAAAGGCAGGGCCCCCCTACCCCCCCGGGGCCCCCCTTCTTACCTGCTGGTGGTCCCCGATGAGGATGAGGTGCTGGCAGGCCCTGCTGAGGGTGGTGAGGGTGTGGGCCTCCAGCACTTCGGCTGCCTCTTCCACCACCACCACCCGAGGCCCCACCTGCTGCAGGACCTGCCGGTACCGAGCGGCTCCTGGCAGGAGGAGGAGGAGGAGCCGGTCAGTCAGGCGCCCCTGGGAAGGGGGCACAGGGGGCTCCTCCGCCCTAGGGCCTCCCCGCGTGACCCGCCCCCCCCCCCGGCCTCCTCACCTGTGGTGGTCATCCCCACCACCTGAGCCTCCTGCAGGATCAAGAGGTCCTCGTGCAGCCGCACCTCCGACAGCCGCCCGGCCGCCTCGTGGTAGGCCTCTTCCTGGGGCAGCATCCTACGCCGAATCTCCGCCTGGTACTTCTGCACCCAGAGCCTGGCCGGGGGGACGGGACAGGGGGACGGGTCAGAGGAGCACATCTGGGCCATGGGGGGGGGGAGGCAGCCCAGCTGCACCCTGTGAGCGGGCAGGAAACCCACCGGTAGAGCTGCCAGCGGGAGGCCGAGTTTAAGCGCCAGACGTCCTGGACAGCCTCCGCCTCTGCCTCCGCCATCCTGTCCCGCTTGCTCAGTTCCACCTTCAGACGGTGCTTCATGGCCTTCTTCTGATGGTGCTGGAACTGCAGCAAAGCAAGAAGAAGGCATGGAAGGAAGGGGGGGCCGGGGGGGGGTTGAGTGGGGACAACATTCTCCGTGTGGCTTCCCCTCCTCCAGCTCTGCAGGCTGGGTGCACTTTATTAGTCATTCATTCATTCATTCATTCACTGCATTTATATCCCACCTATCTGGGATATTTTCCCACTCTGGGCGGCTAATGACACATTTCTTCTTCTTTTTCAAGTGCCGTATCCAATTCCAAATATTCACCATCCTCAAGGCAATCATCCATGAAGAGTTTCTGGAGGAAACGATAATCCAGAAGGGCTTCCATTTGAACATCACATTTTAAAAAAAAACCTTATGCAATAAGAAATGGAGCCCAAACGGAATAAATTACAGTAGAAGTAATAACAAAACAAACATGCCTTCATTTTTTTAAAAAATCAACAAAACCCCCTATTAGCAGCGATGGATGGAGAAGGTGACTCAAGCCCTCCTGGCTGAGCAGCCCAGTTAAAAAGGAGCCACTGGAGTTGTTTTTCAAAAAGAGAGAAGAAATGGACCTGGGCGGAAAGTTCCACGAAGTGGCTTTCATGCGGATGACCTTGAGAGCCCTGGGATTGCTAATTGCCCCCCTCCCTGCCATACCTCCCACTGGGCCTCCTTCTCTGGGTCTCCCGGGTCCTCCTCCTTCATGGTCATGGCCAGGAACAGGTCGTCCAGGTGGGCCTCCTCCTCCTCCTCTTCCTCCTTCCTCCTCCTCCTCTGCCTATGAGGGTCCCTCATGCCCACTTCGTCCTGGTCCAGCAGCCGCTCGTCCTGGACCAGATCCGCCTCCTCCGCCACCTGCAGCAGTTCTTCCTCCGGAGGCTCTGCAAGGACCACGGAGGGTGAGCCTGCCCAAAAGAGCCCCCCCCGGGGGGGGCAACCCCCACCTCCCCTCCCCACTGGAGAGAAGGGAGGGGCCACCTACCTGCCAGCTGGGCCTCCTCCTCCTTTGGGGCTCCCTGGCTGAATGGAGAGGCGACCCCCAAGCCCAGCCACTCCAGCAGCAGGGAGCGGTGGGGGGTCCACCACGCCTCGGCCTGAAGCAACAAGCAACAACTCAGGGGGGGGGGTTGGCTAGAGGGGAGGTGGAGAGACCCCCCCTCTTCCTGCTCCTTATTACCCCACAGGCCCCAGGCAGAAGAGATAGGCAGGGGGCGGGGGGGCTGCTCTTTCCACCCCCCCCCCAGCAAAGACAGTCCCCCCACATACACACACACACTAAGAGAGAGGGGATTCCCACTCGGCGCCCTCTCTTTCCCTTCCTCTTCCTCCTTCTCCTCACCTGCTGTGGCCGCTGCTGCGTGAGGCTCTCCCAGTGCGCTTGGGCCATGTGCCTCCGGAGGTGGCATTCATGGAGGACCCCTCGCAGGCTGCACTTCAGCTCAGCCCCCAAACGCCTCAGATCGAACTGGGCCGTCTGCATCAGCGCCAACACCTGACCAGCCCCAACCCAAGAGAAGATGGGGGGGGTCACTTGGGCAGAGGGGCCCTGTCCCCACCCCACCCCCAAACACACAGCTGCCCTAGGAAGATGTCTCCCCCCCCCTTGAGATTCCCTCTGTCTGGCAAGCAGGCCATGGACACAGCCCCCCCTCCCAAGGCTTCCGCAGCTGCTCTTCTCTTTATTTTTATTTTATTTGGGTGGGGGGGCTACTCATGTTGCAAATAAGATACCCCAGACGGCTTAGAGCGGATGCTTCTCCTGCCCTCCGGGAAGCCCCTCCAGCCCCTGGACCCACTTCTGGGGAGCCTCCGCCCTCCCTTGTGGTACTTACGTTGGCGTAAGCCTGGCGGAGGTGGCCTGGGAGCCGGTTGCGAGCGCTGCCTGTGTTCCGAATTTCCCGTAGCGTGAACTTCCTCAAGCACTCGCTGTTGCTTCTGCCCCCCACGCGGACAATTCCTCTTCTCTGGAAGGTGTAAATCCCTGGGGAAGGAGCGTGGCCCCTAAGAAGCGCCTGTGGGGGGGAGGCACGCACGCGCACCCCTAGCTCTCTTCCCACTGGAGACCAGGGGCCGCTGGGGTCAGTCAGGTCAGACCCACCCCCCACGGCTACCTACCTTCAAGGAACTGGTCCAGGGCGTGGTTGGTGTAGCAGACCACCAGGAGGGGGGAGTCCCCACAGGAAGCGCTTCTGTTGCTCAGCAGGGCCTCCACCACCTTCAGACCGACATAGGTCTTCCCTGCCATGGGAGAAAAGGGGGGGGGATGCTCAGCCACGCCTGCAGGAGCCACTCTTTGCCCCCCCCCCCGGGCTAGGAACCCCTGCTTGGGCCTCTGACTGTGAGAATGCCAGAGGCAGTGATCCCAGCCCGAGGTTCATGCTGGCCTCCCACCACCACCACCACCCCCTCCCCCGGCACACAGACAGGCCCGTGGCCAAGAGGGGCCCTGCAGCCTTTCTCTCCCCCCCCCCCACCCCGGCCTAACCCAGGTGGGAAACCTCTCCGGAGCCTCTCACCTGTCCCAGGGGGCCCCTGGATGATGGCCACCTCCTTGGTCAAGGCCACTTGCAGGGCCTGCATCTGGGACTCGTCCAGGCCCAAGGCCTCCTGGCTCGGCCACTGCTGGAAGTCCAGGACGTCCACCTCCCCATGCCTTCCGAGGCCTCTGCCCAAGGCCTCCGGGGCCCCCTCCATCTCCACTTCTGCTTCCTGAGCCGGTGGCTTCCTCCTCAGGCAGCCGAGGTTGTAGAGGTGGCGGCCGCCCCTGGCCAGATAGGCCGGCTCTGCCACTGGGGCCTGGCAGTGGACAATGTACTTCTGGAAGGGGACGTCCTCCTCGCGCATCTCCTGCAGGGCCAGCAGGACAGGCCGGTAGGCCTCGAAGTAAGCTGTGGTCTCCACCATGAGGAAGGTGTCAGTGGGCTGGACCTCAGCCAGGAGGGGCCGGCTGGGGTCACTGAAGGCCAGCTGGACGATGCCTTCCCGCAAGTCCTGGCTGTCCCGCTGGGCCACGGTGGCAAAGAGGAGGGTCTCAAAGTGGTCTCTGGAGAGGCAGACCAGGGAGCCGTAGAGCAGGCGCTTGGAGTTCTCCCAGCGGACCGAGCGCAGCGGCCGGGGGTCAAACTGCACCCGGTGCTCAATGCCGTTGGCTGAGCAGAGAGGGAGGAGGATGCGGGTGTCAAAGTAGACCCGGATATCATCAAACCTCCGCCTCCTCAGGCCTCCGTCTGCCAAGCACTGCAGGAGCTGGGCGATGCCTTCTCTCAGTGGCCGGACAAAGTCTTCCCGCAGGAGCCGGAAGTGGGTGTCCAGGTAGAAGGTGGGGTTCTCGTAGGGCTGGTGGGTGAGGTTGGGCCGGAGGGGGGGCCGGCCCTCATCACAGTGGACCTCCTGGTAGGTGGGGAAGATGGGCATGGTGCGGTAGTCCTCTGCCACCGCCGCCTCCCCCTCCCCTGGGGAGGGCTGTGCCAGGGTGTAGGTGTCCACCCTCAAGGTGCCCTGCCGGCGCTTCTCCTGCAAGTGCTGGATGAATCCCAGGAGCTTCTCCAGGCTCTTTTCCGTCTCCTCCGGGAAATCCACCCCGGAGGCTCTGAGGGCATTCACCGAGCCCGGCAGGAGGGACATCACAATGGAGACTTGGTGGATGGAGCTGGCTGGGAAGACGCTCACCAGCTCCTGCACCAGTGCCACAATGTGGCCCACCTGCTCCGGGTACTGGTGGCGCACGGCCGGCACGGCCTGAGTCAGCATGGTGGCCACGTACTGGGGCAAGCAGATCCGGAGGAAGTTGGACTCCCTCACCAGCCCCAGGACTTGCTGGAGGCTCTTCCGGTCCATCCGGGAGCTGCAGGCCTTCCTCAGGACCCGGCAGAGGAGCTGGAGCAAGGGGGGCCGTAGGGCAGTCTGGGAGAGCAGTTCCGCCAGGCCAGGGCTGGAGGCCAGTGTGACGGCCACTTCTGAGGGATCCTGTGCCAGCAGAGCCTCCAGGAAGGCAGGCCCGATCCTCTGGGGCAGGCGGGCACTGCTTCCGGGCCCTCGACCCCACTGGCCTTGGTTCTTGCTGAGCCTGCGGGGGTTCTGGTTCCCTGCTTGGCTGGGCTGGTCCTGCTCTGGCCCCCAGGCCCCCTCCTGGCGCCCTGACCTCCCCTCTGGGAGAGGCTCTCGGTAATCACCAGTCTTCCTTCTTCTCTGCCCCGACTCTTCTCCTCCCAGCCAAGAAGCCCCCCCTCCTCCTTGGCTCCATGGTGAGGCCCCTCCTGTCGGGGTCCGTAAGCGCCCCGAGAGCCTCCAGGCGCCTCCTCTTGCAGCTGGTCCCGGCCCTTCCCTTCCATGGCTGGAGCCTTCGGGCTGGAGTGCTGCAAAACCAGGGGAAACCCAAAATTGGGGTCAAAGGGAAACAGCCACATAAATTGGCTCTATGTTGAATGATGGGGGGGGGGGGGGGAGTCAGTTTCCAGGCTTCCCTGGAATTAAATCACAGTTATAGGGAAGGCCCAGGATTTGAACCTGGAGCTGTGGCCAGTTGCAGTCCTGAAAGACAGGGCAAATTTAGTGTCTAATTGCAGGTCCCCAGTGAGGAAGAAAACGTTGGAAAAGAATCGTTAGACATTATTTTGTCCAGATTCTCCTACAATAACCTCTTTCTATCTACCTACAGTGCAAGCAGGAGACTCCAAAGGGGAAAGTTGATCACTGTTAGACCCTCCTGGGCTTGGGGAAATGGGAGGCCTGGTGAATATCTTGGAATGCCCCTGAAGTGGGCAACTCTAGAGCATATCCCTCAGGTTGGGAAAATCCACACTGGGGACCCGCTCTGCAGCTGCAAGAGCCACTGCGGACGCCAGGGCACATAGCCATGTAAAGTGAGGGTTCGAATCCCGATACCAGCTCCTCTGGGTGCGCTTCTCGTCTCATTCTGCACTTATGGGGGGCAACCAGGGCATGGAGGTGTGGTGTGTGTGTGCTTGTGCATACTCACGTGAAATGTGTATCATGTACAAAGTTCATGGAAAATATGTAAAGTTCACTGATACTAATAAAATGAATATGAAAGCTATGATGAAATTTGTTCAATCCCTTCGTCATTGTCTTCTGTACGGAAGACGGAGGAGCGCCATCCGGTGGTGGGATCCAGGAGGTTCGCCCCAGCCCGCCAGAACCCGTAGCAGACATTCCGGGTGGCCCAGCCAGCCAAGTGGGGAAATAAAGGGATTTCCCCTGCCCACACCCACCATGTAGATAGTGAGGGGGGGGGGGAGAAATGGAATCCCAGTACTGGCTCCATACCAAAGTCCCTCAAAGAAAGACCCACCACCTGATGGGTGGGTCAGTCAACCTCTGCCCCGACTCACCTGCCCTATCAGAGCCCCTCTCTCTCAGAGGAGCGGAGGGAAGCCGCCTGTGCTCCACGTGGAGCCCACCCCGCCCTCACAGCCTCCCCCCCCCCCCCGCAGTGGTGGGATGCCAAAAATTTTACTACCCCACCGTGCTGTCATCACAGTGTGGTTGGAGCTGACCTGATGATGTCATGGGTGGAGCCGACATCATGATGTGGGCGGGGGCCAAAGGAAAAAATAAAAAATAATTAAAATAAAATAAAAAGAAGGAGACGTACACCCCTGAACCCACAACACAAACCTGTAAATAAATAAATAAATAAAATAAACAATACATTAAAATACACCCATTCACCCACCCCTCACACAAATCAACCCGAGCTTTTAAACCAGAGTTTACAGCTTATTCTGGCTAGTCTTTCTCACAGTAGGTGAGATGGCAGGAACTACAGAATGAGCTCACCACACGGTGGCTTCATTTTGGCACTTTTCAACAGGTAAAGAGGTTAGGTCTTTGCCCACCCAGTGCTCGGGGAGGGAGACTTTTGCCTGAATGTAAACCTCACAGAGCTGCCCCTCCTCCTTCAGGGTGCTCCAACTGGAACAGCACAGCACAGGTGTCGCTCATAGGGACGGACGAGGGGACGCCAAGACTTGGCTTCAAGAGAGACCCCCCCCCGGGCCCCTCCCTCCCTGGCCGAGGAGGGAGAGAGAGTGAGTGGGGTGTGTGTGTGTGTGTGTTGTGGAGGACGAGGGCGACCCCCTCCCCCTCCCCGGGGCCCTGAGGGGGAGTGGGTGGGGGGGGAAGTAGTCCCCCTTCCTTCTTCTTCCGTACCGCTTTCCCCTCCAGTCTGTCCCGGGCACAGAAACCCCCCCACCCCCCCAGCATCATCATCATCAGAGCCCCAGGGAGGAGGCGCCCCCCCTCCTCCTCCTCCTCCTCCTCCTCGTGACCACAAGGGAGGCTCACCTCGGCCAAGAAGGGACCCCTCCGGCTCCGGGGGACCCCCACGGCGCCCCGGTTGCTGTGGCTGAGGCTGCTGCCGGTGGGGGCGGTGGGGGCTGCTGCTGCTGCTGCTGCTGGTAGGGCCGCCGCCGCCGCCGGTGTCTTCTGCTCCCCCCTCGCCCGGCCTGGTCCCGCGGCCTTCCATGGGGAGGCGATGCGCGGGGGTGATGGCAGAGAGCAGCGCCTGTGAGTGTCTCTCCCCCCCCCCCCCCATTTCCCGGCTTTCGATTCTCGCTCCAGACGCGGGGAAACAGAAAGCGAGAGCGAGAGAGGCCGAGGGGGCGTGGCCCGTCCCAGGGGGCGTGGCTCGCGGGAGAGGGCCCCTCCCCTTTCCCGGCAGGCGTCGGAACGCGAGCGCCGCGGCCCCTTTCCCCGGCGGACCCTTCCGGCCGGCGCACCCTCACTTCCGCCCGCCGAGATGGAGCCTTCCAGCCACGCGCCGGGACCGCTCGGGGCCCCTCGGGAGGAGGAGGAGGAGGAGGAGGAGGAGGAAGAGCAGACGGACTCCGGGTCGGACTCCGAGGTAGGCGGGCGGGCGAGGGAGGGGATGGAGGGGGAAGGGGAGAGGGGGACTCAGTCAGGCCCTTCTTCCTGACGCCGCCTGGCCCTTTCCTTCCCCGCTCCGTCCCCGGCAGGCGCTGGCAGGGCCCGGAGGCGGCCCCGGGCGGCGAGCGGGAAGAAGAAGAAGGGGAGATTTCGCCCGCGGCTTCCTCTTCGCCGAGAAGGAGGAGGAGGGCTTGGCGGGGACCCCCGAAGTTGGCAGCTGGGCGGCGGCGGCGGCGCTGCTCCTGGGGCAGCTGAAGCGCAAGGTGAGGAGCCCGCCCGCGGCCTGGCCCCCAGCGGGCCTCGCCCTCCCTCCCTCCCTCCCTCCCGGGGGGTGTCGGTCTGCCCGGCCGCGGCGGAGGCGGCTCCTGCATCCGGCGACGCCTTGTGCGCTTCTCCCCCCTCTTGTTTGCGCAGAGATCGGCCCCCACCAGCCTGGACGAGAAGATCGCGGCGGTCCGGAGGCAGAGGAAGGCCCAGGTGAGCCAGGCGGGAAGGGCCAAGGCCAAGGCGGGGGCCATGGGCCTCCGCCTGCCTCGAAGCGGGTCCAGGTGGCCCTTGGGTCGGGAGGGCGGCGGCGGCGGTGGGGGAGGCCAGAGGTCCTTTGGAGGAGGAGGAGGGGGATGCCGACGGGTAAAAGGGCCAAAGAGAGGAGCATTGCCGTATGTCAAGGTTGCCTCCTTCAAGTGCTTGTCAAAGACGGACTGGAGTAGGGCCCCTAAGTCTAAGAACCCGTTTCAGCCTTGACCCCCCCCCCCCCGAGTGTTGGCGGAAGTCTTTTGCTGCCTACAGGGATACTGAGAGCCAGTTCCCATCAGCTGAAGGAGGAGATTTAGTTTCAGCCTCTCCGGCTGACCACCTTCAAGGGCTTTTTGTAAGCCCCTTCCAGTTCCATGATTACTGTGGTTCTTTTAACATTTAAATGGTGGCTGGGCTGGAGAAAACACTGGCACACCTAGATTTGGAGAGTGAAGACAGGAAGGGATTCCTCAGTCAGCACACACAAGGTTTTCCATTTTGAAACAAGCTTTATCTTGACTCTCTTTATCCGGGAGATAGTCCATAAATGAAGTAGTATTTTCAAGAAGCAGATGGCATAGGGTAAACATAGGTCATTTGCTTGAGCTTTGTTCCAACTCTGCGTGTTACTTCCTGGAATAGCCCTGAACATTTTGCTTCTTCTTGCATCCGTCACTGTATTGTTGTTAGAGCTGAGAATTGTTATAAATCTGAGAATTTCCGGGAAGGGGGGGGAAGGTTAGATGAAATGAAATGCCACAGCACTGTGTCCTTCCCCAGGAGAAGGAAGCCAAGCAGGGTAACGTGGAGAAAGATGGCCAAAAAGCTTTCAAGGAAGAGGAGGAGGAGGAGGAGGAATCCAAGAGACATACGAAGAGTCATGGCAGTGAGGAAGAAGATGGAACCTCTGAGTATTCTTCAGCAGATGAAAGCATCTTTGCCAAGACAGGTAGGTGTGGAAACATCTGCACAGGCCCACCCTATAGGGAAGAGAGCAGCATTTATGCTGCACCTGGGTGTGGACAAAGCACTATACTCTTGGCAGAGTACTTTCCTACTGCTAGTGTGGTGATTTCTGCTGTACTTCTCTGATGAGCCTACTGGTCGTATTATTACGTTTGAAGATGAATGTACGTGCTGTCTTCTTTGTAGAGAAGAACAATAGGCGCTGGATGTTTTCACTTCTTTTTGACAACCTTTTGATGGTGCCCAGTTCTTTGTCTCATCTGCTGTCTTCCAAAATTCTGTACATCTTTTGTCCAAACAGATAAGTAGCATATCATAGCCATAGTGATGTTAGAAATAGTGCTTTATTGATCCTGTCCCCTTAGCCAGGAACAGTAGTTTGATGGAACATAATTTCATTCTGGAATAAGTTTCCCGGGGGAAACTTTAGACAAAAACCACTACTGTGTAGAGTGAGGATTTGTGAGTACAGTAAAGCCCCATCTTACAAATGCCTCTTTCTACAGAAAAATCATTCTATGGAAGGTAAACCTGGGGAACTCAGGTCCTGATTTAAGGGGGTGGGGATTCAACTTAGGGAATGGGTTTCCCCAGAGTTCCTTCTGTGTGTGAGAGTCTAAAATGGCAGGCCTGCCATTTTAGGCTCTAAAAGGGCGGATCCACACCATTTTAGATTCTCAAATGGCATCCACCCCCACCGCCAGACATCGTGATTTGTGGCTGCTGTAGAGGCAACGGCGGCTTCCACAGTGTCCACCACTTCTATTGGCAGCGGGAGACTGGGGACCCTATCCGCTGCTTTTGGATCTTTGTCCGAGTTCCCCCCGCGGTGCCTCAGCTGGGAACATGGGCCGGGCACCCAGACGCAGGTTCCCGGCTGTAGCGCCGCTGCCTGGGCTCCCCCAGTGGCTGGACAAACTACTCAGGAAGAAGCAGCAATGTGCAAAACAGTAGAGAGATTGCTTTGTCTTTCATTTATTTGCTTTTAGGGTTTGTTCTGATTCCTTCCTTTTTTTTATCCCGTGCCTCCGCACCTTGATTGATTGATCTCCACCGTTGGGGGTCAGTGTGGGGGGGAGGGGGTGTTCTTAGGGGCTTCCCTTTTCTCTCCTGCACCTAAAAGAACTCCCTCTCTTTTCCATTCCAGCTGTAAATCAACTGGGGAGATCAATCAATGGAAGTGTGGGATAAAAAAAGGGGGCAGACCCTTTAAGAACACCCCCTTCTCTCCACCCCAGCCCCTCACCAGGGGTGAGGTTGATGTGGGTATGAGAGAGGATCATGTCCGGCCTTTTTATGAATTATTTTTGGATGTTTTTGTATTTTTAAAATTATTTTTGGTCCGGTCAGGACCATTTCTTAATTTTTTCAGTGTATTCCTTTGGGAAATGGTGCTTTGTTTGTCAGAAAAGTGAGTTACAGAAAAAGCTACAGAATAGTTTAGGAGGGCCAGAGCAGAGGGGGCCGGCTGGTTCTGTGACAAGACATTTTCCGTAAGATGGGATTTTACTGTATCCCTTGTAGTACTTGAGATATTTCTCTTTATTTCACGCTTAAAGGCTCTCTCCCTCTTTTAAACCTTTTTAAACCTTTTTAACCTTTGAGGGTTTTAAAAAATATATATATACAGTTGTACCTCACTTAAAGAGCATAATGCGTTCCACCAGATTGCTCTTTAAGTGAGTTTTTCTCTTTAAGCGAAACACCATTGTAAGTGACCAATTGTGGGGGAGGGGGATTGCAAACCCCGATTTATTTGTTAAGCGAGTGTTTGGTTGGTTTTATTTGTTAAGCGAAGCGAACATTCAGAGAAAATTCTGCTCTTTAAGCGAGTTACTCTTTAAGCAAGGCGCTCTTTATGCAAGGTTTGACTGTAGTTTAATTTTTTTAAGTTGATTTGGTTTCTGGGTTTGTGGGGTACTGGTTTAAGTGGGAATTTTTTAAAAGTTCTGAAATGTTTTGTGCATTATGCCAATTTAATTGTAACTGTATATTTTGTATTCTTTTTGTATTGTTAGTCACCCAGAGTCGCTTAGGCAAGTGGGGCAGCATAAAAATCAAACAATTAAATTAAATTAATTAATTAAATGGTGTGAACACTTCTTTTTGTTGTGTGAACTTGGCTTTTTTTAGAATTCTGGTAAACCTGATTGGAAGAATCTGGTTTATTTGGTCTAGTAATGCTAAAGTGATGTTGATGTTCACGGTTGGACTTGTTTGTTTCATATTTCTGTGGTAGTGTTAGGAATTCTGTTCCTCATTTTGAAGTTGAACCAAGATGTTCCACTGATCTTGATGTTTGTGTAATTAGTATTAACAAAGAGTGGAGAAGGAAACATTTTCTTAGCAAGGACTGAGTAGACAGCTGGTGTGGTGTTAGGAAAGATGGCGTCCAGGAGTGGGGAGGGAAACAGAGGGGCCCTTCAGTAGTTGCCCCATTGGGTGAGGGGCAGCCAAAGATAACCTGTGGCCATTTGCAGAAACAACTGCCGATTACAAGATCCACCGATTACAAAGGAACCTGAAGGAAAAGGTGTGGCTTAGGGCTGGCTTAGGGCTGGAAGCCGATCCAATCTGGCCTGAAGCAAAGTCGCCTTCTAAGTACTGAAAGCCTCCTGGGGGGTTCTGCCCAGGCAGCCAGTGTTGTGAAGTAAGGCCAGACAGTGGTTCATGGGAATTGTGTTGCTGGAGGCACCAAAGGACCTTTCGTTCCCCTTGTGCTGCGTGGATAACCAGCCATGGATGTTCTCCTGGGATCTTGTAGCAAAGACGTCTTGATCACCCCGTTTGGTGTCTTTGCAGATACGCTGAAGGTGAAGCAGCGCCGGAGAGGAAAACGAGGTGGTGGGGAAGAGGTGAGCGTTGGGGTTTGGAGGACGGGGAACCTTCACTTCCTGATTGAGACTGACCTAGGACGGGAGCAGGGGGGCGGGGGGCGTTGTTCCCTTTCGAACATTGAATAACAAGCGCGGCTGAGCTGATTCTGGGCTTCTTTGCCTGTGGCCCCGATTTCTAGGAGGTGGAATCATTCTTTGGAGAGGACGCCTCGCACTACGATGCCGGCTTGTCGTTCCAGGACATGAATCTCTCCCGGCCGTTGCTGAAGGTAGGGAAGAAGGCAAGAGGCCTGGGCTGGGGCTGCAACTGGTTCTGAGGCTGCAGAGAGGGCCGGGGGGGGGGAGCCGTGATCTGGACCAGACGGGGCAAACCAGTGCTGGCACAGAGAAGGAAGAGAGCGAATGCCCGGGGGAGGGGGAGCCATCGTGCCCACAGAGGCTGAGGAGGAGCGATTGGGGAAGGGCTGGAAGGGTGGTGGTGTTTGTGTGAACACAGAAGGTGGCAGCTGCAGCCGCCCGCCCCCCCGCCCTCCCCCCGTGGATGCTTCAGCCTCAGGCCACATGCCTCCCGGGTCTCTGAGCCACCCCTGTTCACACCGGCTGCTTTTGTCTCCACGGCACACTGGCAGGCGATAACCGCCCTGGGCTTCAAGCAGCCGACCCCCATCCAGAAGGCCTGCATCCCCGTGGGGTTGCTGGGGAAGGACATCTGTGCTTGTGCAGCCACAGGGACAGGTACGTGTGGAAGGGGAGGCGGAGGAGGGCCTGCAGGGGCTTGTCTTTGGTCAGTGGGCTTGGTCTGAGCTGTCTCGCCCTCTGCCTTGCAGGGAAGACCGCAGCCTTCATGCTGCCTGTCCTGGAGCGCCTGATCTACAAGCCACGCCAAGCACCAGTGACCCGGGTCCTGGTCCTAGTGCCGACCCGGGAACTGGGCATCCAGGTGCACTCAGTGACAAAGCAGTTGGCACAGTTCAGCACCGTCACCTCCTGCCTGGCTGTGGGTGAGTGGCCAGGGAGGACCCAGCACCATCTCTCACTCCCTCTCTCCCTCCCTCTGGTTTTCTTGCTGATGTGTTTTATCTGCCACCACTTGCTTCTTAGGAGACCTGGGGGAGCTCATGACAATTAAACTATGGGTCATAGTTTGGGCAGTCCTGTTTTAAAGCATCATTAAAATCCATGCTCAATACCCCAGTCTTGTTTTTGTATCGGCATTAAAGCCACCACTAAATTGAAACAAAGGGGCCACGTAAAAAGCTGCACATTCGGCACAAGCCTTCCCTTTCGGAGCCTCTCCCTTTTTGTTTCCAAGCTGACCTGAAGGTAGAGGGGCTTGAGCGGGGGTGGGGTGGGGTGGGGTGGGGGCTCCTTAGTGCAGTGCGTTCCACAGCCAGAGAGCAGAGCCACGGAGGGGGGCCCTTGCCATAGGCTGCTTCTCTCTGAGCTGGTGCCTGAACATGGCCCCCGCCAGGGGAAGCCCCCGCCGCGCCCTCCCTGAGCCCCTGCGGTGCCTGTGGCCGGTGTCTTTGCAGGAGGGCTGGACCTGAAGACTCAAGAGGCGGCGCTCCGCTCAGGCCCCGACGTCCTCATTGCCACCCCAGGCCGCCTCATCGACCACCTGCACAACTGCCCCTCCTTCCACCTGAGCAGCATCGAGGTCCTGATCCTCGACGAGGCCGACCGGTGAGTGGCGGCGGTGGTGGCGGTTCTGGTTCCTTCCTTGGGTCTGGCTCCTCGGGTGACTCACTCGCGCCCTCTGCTTTTTCCCTCCCCCCCCCCCCCCCGGTAGGATGCTGGATGAATACTTTGAGGAGCAGATGAAGGAGATCATCCGCCTGTGCGCCCACCACCGCCAGACCATGCTCTTTTCTGCAACGATGACGGAGGAGGTGGGTGGGTTGGGAAGGGGCCAGGACCGTGCAGAGGGGGAGGGAAGCTGAAAGGGAGGGACACCCCCCACCCCCGGCCTCCCCCAGGCCTGAAGAGAGAGGCGTTGTGGCTACCGGGCGGGGGGAGGGACGACAGCCAATCCCCCCCCACCCCCACGGAACTGCGTGGCTGATGCTGTTTTTGCCTCTGACAGGTGAAGGATTTGGCTTCCGTCTCGCTGAAGAGCCCCGTCCGGGTCTTTGTCAACAGCAACACAGATGTGGCTCCGTTTCTGCGCCAGGAGTTTATCCGGATCCGGCCAAACCGTGAGGGAGACCGGGAGGCCATTGTGGCAGGTATGGGGGGAGGGCGGGAGGCACCCCCTCCTTCCCTCAGGTGGGTGGGTGGGTGGGAGGGGGCGTTTGGGGCTGCCTAGCCAGGTGGGCTTCCGCTGTTGCTGCCCCTTTGGCCTCTTGACCGCTGGCTGGCTCAGGGGTGCCTGCTCCTCCCTCCCTCCCTCTTCCAGCCTTGCTGACCCGGACCTTCCCAGACCACGTGATGCTCTTCACCCAGACCAAGAAGCAGGCCCACCGCCTTCACATCATCCTGGGCCTCCTGGGCTTGCGCGTTGGAGAGCTCCATGGCAACCTCTCGCAGGCGCAGCGCCTGGAAGGTCTCCGGTAAGCCCACCCCAGGGGCGAGGAAGCTGGGGGGGAGGGGCGGTGACAGCAAGGGGGGGGTTTTCCTTCAATTGGTGAAGTTTCTCCTGTGCAGGCGCTTCAAAGACGAGCAGATTGACGTGCTGGTGGCCACGGACGTTGCGGCACGAGGGCTGGACATCGAAGGGGTCAAAACGGTCAGTTTCCTTCCAGCCCCCTCCCCCCCCACCCACCCACCCGGTTCTTCTGGGCAATGAGCTGCTCCCCAACCCCAACTGTGAAGCTGTGCTCCTTTGCAGGTAATCAACTTCACCATGCCCAACACCACCAAGCATTATGTCCATCGTGTGGGGCGCACAGCCCGGGCAGGGAGGGGCGGCCGTTCCGTGTCCCTGGTGGGTGAGGAAGAGCGGAAGATGCTGAAAGAAATCGTCAAGGCTGCCAAAGCCCCGGTCAAGGCCAGAGTCCTTCCGCAAGGTAGTGGCGCTGGGAGCGGGGGAGGCCTCTGGCCAGGGAGCCTTGCCCGTGGCTGGGCCCTGGGGAAGGGGGGAGGGCCCCCCCACTGTGGCTGGGCCCTGAGGGAGGAGGAAGAGGAGGAGCCCCACTGGCTGGGCCCTGAGGGAGGGGGAGGAGCCCCACTGTGGCTGGGCCATGAGGGAGGGGGAGGAGCCCCACTGGCTGGGCCCTGAGGGAGGGGGAAGGGGGAGGAGTCCCATGGCTGGGCCGTGGGGGAGGAGGAAGGGGAGGAGCCCCACTGGCTGGGCCCTGAGGGAGGGGGAGGAGCCCCACTGGCTGGGCCCTGAGGGAGGGGGAGGAGCCCCACTGTGGCTGGGCCCTGAGGGAGGGGGAGGAGCCCCACTGGCTGGGCCCTGAGGGAGGGGGAAGGGGGAGGAGTCCCATGGCTGGGCCATGAGGGAGGAGGCTGAGTGGAGGTTCTCCCTCCTTCTCTCCCCCCAGATGTGATCCAGCGTTTTCGGGAGAAGATTGAGCAGTTGGAACGGGATGTCTATGCGGTCTTGCGACTGGAGCAGGAAGAGCGAGAGTTGCAGCACTCAGAGTCCCAGGTTTGGGGGGTGGCAAGGGGACACCTGCCTGCCTGCCTGCCTGCCTGCCTGCCTGCCTGCCTGCCTGCCTGCCTGCCTGCCTGCCTGCCTGCCTGCCTGCCTGCCTGCCTGTCTGTCTGTCTGTGTGCCTGAGAGAGAAAGCCAGCCTGCAAGGGTCTCCTCGGCCGCTGTGCCAACCGGCTTTGCTTTGTTCACAGATCAGCTCCATCCGGAGGAAACTGGAGGCCACGGAGGGGGAGGGGGAGGCAGCCCCCGGGGCCCCCCGCAGCTGGTTCCAGAGTCGGGAGGAGAGGAAGAAAGAGAAGCGTAAGGGCAAGGGGCTGAGGGCGGGGGCGGCTGAGGGAGGGGACGAGGCCCCTCTCCCCTCCCCTCTCCCTGGGCAGGGGCTGTGAGGCTTCCTCCCTCTCACCTCTCTTCCTCCTCCTCCTCCTCCTCCTCCCTTTTGCCCCCCCCCCCAGTCTCCAAAGCCCTCCAGGAGTTTGACCTGGCTGTTCGTGGCAAGGCCAAGAGGAAGAAGTTCATGGAAGAGTCCCAGAAGAAGAAGGCCCAGTTGACGGTGAACAGAGGGCAGGCAGCAAGCGGGGGCCCCGGGGTGGGGGGCGGGGGGCCACGGCTCGCCTTTGAGAGGGGAGGATTGGCCACAATCCCAGTGGGTGGGGTGGGAGGTGAACAGAGTCTCCTTCCAAAGCCACGTGGCTCGTGAGCCACGTCCTCCCTCCCTCCCTCCCTCCCTGGCCTGCTCCGAAGGAGAGGCTTCTTCGAGAGTTCTGTAGAAACAACAGGGGGCCGGTTCTGGGCTCTTCAGCGCAGCTTCTCCAGGCCAACGTGGGGCGGTCTCCCCCTCGCCCGCTTTGGGGCTTCCAGTCTTTGGAGCCGCCGCTGCCGCCCAGGCCCAAAGGAAAGGCTACTCCTCTGTTTCCCCACAGAACGCATGAGGGGCACAGAGAGCCCCCCCCTCGCTGTGTCTCTTTCCCCTTCTAAGTGAGAAGAGGGGGGGCCCTCTCTGTCATGAAGCCTCGGGAGAGGAAAGCTCCAGGGGGACACGGACACCCCCCCCCCACCGCCACCCTTTCTCTTGATGAGCTAAATCTCTTAGGACACAGGGAGGCGGCCAGCCCAGGGAAGAGGGCCGGATCCTGACCGCTCCCTTGCTCTTCTCTTGGCAGCCAGAGGAGAGGTCCCAGTTTGAGATTTTGAAGGCTCAGATGTACGCCGAGCGCCTGGCAAAGCGGAACCGCCGCCCCAAGCGAGCCCGGGTCCTTCCCGAGGAGGCGGAGGCGGCGAGGGCCGCATCCCAGGCAGGAGGTGAGCAGAGGGCCTCTTTGCCTTCCCTCCCGAGGAGGAGGGGGGCGCGTGCGCTAGGACTGCAGGTGTGGGGGGGTGACAGATGCCGTCCTCCTCCTTCTCCCCTGTTTCCATGGCTGGCAGGGAAGCCCCGGTTCCTGAGCCCCCTTCTCTGTCCTTGAAGGCCTCCGACCACCGCGCAAGAAGAAGGTGTCGGTCTTTGACGAGGAGCTGACCAACACCGGCCGGAGGGCCCTCAGGCAGTACCGAGCGGGGTGAGTGTTGAGGGACACACATCCCCCCCCCCCCCGGGCTGCCTAGAAGCGGTGCGGGTATCTCATCAGCAACAGCGTGTCAGGGGGAGGGGCAGGGGGGTGTATCCTGGTCCTGCTGGAGGCGCTCTTGGGGCAAAAGAGGCTCCTCCTCCTCCTACCTGGATGAGGCCGACAGGTTTCCCCCCCCCCCCCGTGTCCCTCCCTCCTGCCCTTGGGCTGCAAGTGGTGGTTCTGTTCTGCAGGCCCTCTTTTGAAGACCGGAAGCACCTGGGCCAGACCCGGAAGAAGGGCGGGAGCTTCAAGGCCCGGTCCAGGTGAGCCTCCCCCCTCCCTCCCTCCCTCCCTCAGGTGGGCCGTGGGCCTGAAAGGAGGAGGAGGGTGATGATGGGCTCCTTTTTCTGTCCTGGTTCAGGTACAAGAGGAAGTGAGAAGGGCAGCCAGGCCTCTCCCTGCTTGCACTGCCCTGGCCTTGGATTCGGGACCTCCTTCTTCTTCTCCGGTGGCTTCCTTGCTCCCAGGAGAGCCCCCCCCGGGGGGGGGGGCAGCGGGAGGGAGGGCAGGGGGCCCCACTGTGGGGCCCCCTTGGCCCAGGCTCGCCACACGGGCATCGGTTCACCCTTGGCTCCTCTGCAGCCTTTCTCCCAGCCTTGGTTTCCTGTGGAGAAGCAGGAGGGCGCCAGGCGTTGCCACCCCCGGGGAGGAAGACGTCCTCCTCTCTTCCCTTCTTTGCTGCATCTGCCTGACAGGTTATGGGAAGCAGCTTTTGGCCCAGAGCTTAAATCCTAGCGGGAACGTTCCCAACTGGATGAGAGGGAGGGCAGCCTGGAGGGCAGCCCATGGCCTTCGCCCACGGAGGAGGAAGAAGAAGAGGAAGAGGAGGCTCCAGGAAGGCCAAGGATCCAAGCAGCCACCTGGCCTTGGCCCGCGCCTGGTTCCCCAGGATGACTTCCGTCCCTCCCTGTCCTGATGGAGGTGGCCAAGTGCTCGGTCCCAGTTGCCACCTTTCTCCTTTGACAAATAAACCAAGGGTGCCAGTCACCCACCAGGGAAGTTTGCCTGTGAACTGCCAAAGGCTTTTCGTCCCCTTTCCCCGTGTGGATTGCGTGGCTGCTTGCACTAAACTTGCACGTCAAGCTCAAGGGTGTGCGTCCATGTCCCACTTTCAAACGCCAAAGTGTATTCCAGGTTTGTGTGCCCTATGTGCCAAAGTCAGAACTATGAAGGAGGACATTTCCTTCTTCAGAGAAGCGTGTGCGTGTGTGTGCATGTGAAGTACGTGGGGGAGGGGCATGACTGGCGCTTGAGGTTGACAATCGGCCAGACCCCTGAGTGGCAAAAGCTGAGCATGAGGAGAAGGTGAGGAGAGAGAGAGGTGAAAAGGGGGTTTTAAGAGAAAGGGAAAACCTGCGTAGCAGCAGCGGGAAAAGTGGGGCTCTTCCTCCAGCCCGATTTCAGGCCGACCTATCCTTGGCCCAAACTATGGCTCAGGCTGGATCTGCCGCCCCCCGCCCCCCGGGCTGTAGTTTGGGCACCCCATTCCCTAAGCAAAGGAGAAGTAAAAAGGGAAGCGGATTGCAGCTTGAGATTGCTCAACAGATTATAGGCAAGGAATCCCTCCCAAATCGGAACGGTCTTGGAATTGGTGTGTAGATGAGTAGCTGAAGTGGAGTGAACCTCCATAGGCCATGGCTGCAAAACGAGGAAGGCTCCCCTTTCGGCTGGGATCACGGAAGCCTGGAGCCCAAATCCCATGGAAGTATCACTAGTCCCACTTTATTTGGCCACATGAGTCAGGCCACACCTAGAGGACGGCGATGTGAAGGATGTTGACAAACTGAAACAAGTTCAGAGAAACGATCAGAGGACAGGATGCGGCCCTGTGAGGAACAGGCCCTGTTTAGCCTTGAGAAAAGGGAGACTGAATGGGGGCGGGGGGGGGGGGAGAATAGCACCTCCCCCAAGACTAAAAAGGAGGGGCAGAATCTGTTCCCTGCCACCCCAGAGCACGTAAGAACTAGAGAAAACCAGATCTAGGCTGAATCTCGGGATTTATTTCCCCCTTAACTCTTAGCACAATCCTCTTCCTCCTCCTCCTCTCCTCACACTGGTTCTTCCTTCCTCCTGGGGGGGGGGTGCAAGAGGGGCTTCTCCGCATGAGGCTCATGCCAGAAAAGAGCTGGTATGGAGAAGCCAAGGGGTGGGGAGAGATCTGGATCGAGGGGGGGGGGCATCTGCTCCAGAGTTGCCTTGCCTGGCCCTTCCCTCGATCCTCCTCCAGAAGCCACGCGCGCCCCCGCCCCCCCACCCCGCAAAGAGCAAGTCCTGGCCTTCCTTCAGAGGCTCGGCTGGAGAGAGAGAGAGAGAGAGAGTTGCCTCCTGAGCACTGGGCGGAGAAGCACCTCCGCTTAGTGACTACTCCGTGGCATGATCCACGCCGTGTGGCCAGGAAGGAGCTGCAAGGAAGATGGGCTCCGCATTGTGGCTTTGCTGGGCTGGAACTGGGGAGAGACCGAGCAGGGCTCCGTTTCGGGCACTGCAGCAAAGCCATTGCAACCGTGCCAAGATGGCGAGGCTCTCCCGCTGAGGCACCAGCAAAGACGACTCTCCTCCCCGGCCCACCACGTTTCTCTCCCAAAGGCACCAAAGCAGCGTTTCTTCTGGAGTGCAAAAGACACCTTCTCTGGCCTACCTCTGAGAGAGAGAGAGAGAGAGAGAGGAGGGGATTTCTGGCTTCTTCAAGGAGGAAGGGCTGGGCTGGGCTGGGCTGAGCAGCAGCTGTGTTGCCCCCCCCCCCGCCCACAGGAACATATTTGCCCTGGCCTTTCCTCAAGGGTAGCAGAAAAGCAGGCACTACCCAAGGGCAGGATTTCATGCAGGACCCCGGGGGCAGGGCGGCGGGGGGGGAGAGCAGGGCTTCCTGGCCCTTTGCCCTCCAGCCTTGGGAGGCCGGACAGGTTTTCATGAAAGCTCCCTTGCTGACATGAACTCTGAAGCGAGCCCGCCTAGAGGTAATCAATACAGCCTTGGATGTGATCCACCTCCCCTGCAGCCTCTCTACGCTCCTCACAGGCACTGCTCTTCCCCTTTGCTTCACGGAGGAGATGAGGGGGTTCAAACCGGCAAAGAGGCGCCAAGAGCACCGCTGGGTGAAGACTCTGACCGGACACTGGTTACATCTGCCATTAATGCCTACCTAGTGGCGATGGAGGTGGGGAAATGCCAGTATTTCACCGCCCTTGTTGTCCCTGCGGATAATCGCCCAGCGACCCTGTTCCGGGGGACCAGGACCCTCCTCAGTAGAGGGGAGTCGGGCCCCGGTTGCCTTTTGCTGATTATCTGACAGAAAATTGCTCGGATTCACTCACAGTTGAATCCCAGCGTGGAAAATGTAGAGAGCTGGGGTTGACTGAAGCCCAATCTGGCCATGTGATCTGGGATCGGTTTGATCCACTTGTCCCTGAGGAAGTGGACAGGCTCCTGGGAGCCCTCCGTGCCACTGCCTGTGGATTAGATCCATGCCCCGCGTGGCTTATTAAATCTACCAGGACGGTGACAGGTGGTTGGGTTGAGGCAATTTTTTCCAGCACCTCTAAAACATGCCCCGGTGCGCCCCCTCCTGAAGAAGCCATCCCTCAACCCTACAATAATGGCAAACCTTCGGCCTGTGTCCAACCTGCCCTTTTTGGGTAAGCTGTTGGAGAAGGCAGTGGCATGGCGGTTACAGGAGATCCTGGATGAAGCGGATTATCTGGACCCCTTCCAGTCAGGATTCAGGCACAGATGAGGTACGGAAACTGTTTTGGTCGCGCTGGTGGATGATCTCTGGAGAGAGCGGGGTGGTGGACATCCGTCCGTCCTGGCTCTTCTGGACCTCTCAGCGGCTTTTGATACCGTCGACCACAGTATCCTTCTGGGAAGGCTCCGAGGGTTGGGGATGCAGGGCACTGTGTTGGCCTTTTTTTCCTCACTTCTGAGGGGCCGGATCCAGTTAGTGTGGCTGGAGAGTGAGAAATCCAGCCCTAGGCCCCTTCAATATGGGGTGCCTCAGGTCTCGGTGCTCTCTTCTATTTAACATCTACATGAAACTGCTGGGTGATCTCATCCATTCCCATGGGGTGAGGTATCACCAATATGCGGATGATACCCAGTTACATATCTCGGCCAGTGGGAACCCTAGCAATGCAGTGGAAGTCCTTTCCAGGTGCCTGGAGGCTGCCATAGTCTGGAGGGGGGACAATGGGCTATAACTAAATCCCGGCAAGACTGAGTGGCTGTGGGTCAGGGGTCCTGCGTTATCTCAGGAGTTGCCATCGTTGGTTCTGGATGGGGCAACTTTGCCCCAAACAGACCCGGTACGTAACCTGGGGTTCCTCCTGGACTCACGACTCCTGCTCAAAGAGCAGGTGGCCAGGAGGGCTTTTGCACAACTTTGTGTGATTCACCAGCTACGCCCGCTCCTAGATTGGGACTCCTTGCTCATGATCACACATGCTCTGGTCACCTCCAGACTTGATTATTGCAATGCGCTCTACATGGGGCTGCCCTTGGTGACCATTCCGAAGCTTCAGCTGGTCCAGAATGCAGCTGCCCGGGTTGTGATGGGTTGTGGGAGTTATGCTCGTGCCTCACCACTTCTCCAAGAGCTGTACTGGCATATGTCCGTCCCACCAGAGCGGACCGGAGGGGCTCTGGTAGTACCATCAGCTAGAGGTGCACCTCTCTGGCACCAGGAGGGCCTTCTCTGTGTCTGCTCCGGCCTTAGGGAACCTCCTGCCAAGTGAGCTGCATCTCCAGACAGAGCTGCTGCCCTTCAGGAAGGGGGTGAAGACCTGGCTGGTGGGGCATGTGTGGGGTGTGGGCTCGGTCAGCTGGCTCCTGTGAATAACCCCACCTCTCTCTCCTCGTTGTGGTTTTTAACTTATTTTTTTAACTTTTTAGTCTTTTAAGCCTTGATTTTAAATCTTGAATTGTGATGTGTTTTAACTCTTTTAGACTGTAAGCTGCCCTGAGTCCTCGGGAAAGGGCGGGGTATAAATATAATAACGATAATACTTCCATAGTCTTTCCACGTGAAGGAAACGTCGTTTCCCTAGCTGGAGGGGGGGGGGAATAGAAGCCAAACCCCCCTTTTGGTCCAGCCTTGGTATCCCAGAAAGGCCTGGTGGTGTGACCTGGGCAGTTGCAAGCCGGATGCCTTCCTCCTCTCCCAACTCAAAGTGGGTCAGAAAGGGGGGGGGGGCGATTTGGCTGCCCCTGTTTTTACTCTAGTTAAGACTCTGAGCCAGTGCGAACAGCTTGTTTCCCCTTCCTGGACTTTCTACTTCTGGTGCTTCTGGGTTGAAAGAATTAAAGGTTTCCCTTGCTCAAAAGCCAGTCGTATCCGACTCTAGGGTTCAGTGCTCATCTCTGATTCAAAGCTGAAGAGCCAGCGCTGTCTGCTTCTGCAGATCTTTCCATGATCATGTGGCAGGCATGACTCGACACCGGAGCGCACGGAACACTGTTACCTTCCCACCAAAGTTGCCCCTATTTATCTACTTGCAGTTTCTTGCTTTCGAACTGCTAGGTTGACAGGAACTGGGACAAAGATGGGAGCTCATTAGTCGGTGAAAAATCTCCACTGCCCAGCGGATGTCTGATCACTGAAGGAGGAATCTTCGGGGAGGCTCCTTTCATGATTTAACCTCTCTCTCTCTCCCCTTCAGAGCCTACCCCTAATAAAATTGCCACTTTTCTGGCATAAATAACATCTTACCGGCTATAGAAAGAAACCTGCTCAGCTTTCACAGACCCAGAATAAAACAATTGCCACATATAAAATATCTAATTTTTTATTACAAAGGAACGTAACAAGCAAATTTTACAAACACAGGCAATTTCCCTACGTGGGGTGAACGCAACAGACAGGCTCGTCTCCTTCACGCTTCCTCTCAGGGCCTGGGTGGGCGCATGCCTGGAGGAGGGGGACCTGGGAGAGAGAAGTCAAAGGCACCATCCATTGGAAAGAGGGAAGGCGACAAGGGCAGCGCAGGCTCTTCTTCCTGTGCCACAATGCAGCAGAGCCGTGCCTGAGGAAGGAAGGCCGCCCCCCCCCACCCCGTGAGCCCACCTTCAGTCTCCACTCACCTCTCATTCCAGGGGGTGGAGGACGCATTCCCGGGGGCGGCATGCCCATGGGTGAGCCTCGGCCAGGGGGCATGCCCATGGGGGGGCCCATAGGAGGTCTCATGCCCGGAGGGGGCCCCATCATTCCTGCGGGGAGAACCCAAACGCTTCAGACCCTGAACGGTGAGTGGTCGACCGCCCCACCTCAGTCTATAAGGGAAGCTCAGAGTAATCCTGCTTTGACACCAGCTCTCCACGGTGTGTTCAGAGACGGTCATTTCATCATGAGGTCCCATCAGGGGAAAGAAAAAGCAGACGGCCTCAGCTGCTGCTGCTGCTTACCTGGGGGTGGAGTACCCCTGCCCATCGGGGGAGGAGGGCCCCCGCGGCCTGGCCCATACTGTGTGGGAGCACCTGCGATGCTGGCAGTTGCTGCTGCTGCGGCCGCAGCAACTGTCCCTCGACTCTGAGGAGTCATCACCTAAGTGGAAGGAAGGACGGGCAGTAAGGAAGGACTGCAAGCGAGGCTGGGCCAGATCCCAGCCACATACAACAGGCGATGTTAAAGAAACCACAGCAGCAGCAGCGGGGTCCTCTGCAGCATTCTCACAAACATCCAGCCACTCTCATTTTGCAAGTGACCAGACTTAGCCCAAGTCCTGTTGTGGGAAGACAGGACCGGCGGCAGTGGTGGCAGCTCCTACTTACTTGCTGTGAGGGTCCACCAACCCCACGCACAGGGCCTGCTAAGCCAGCAGGGGCTTGGGGCATGGGTGCTCCCGCTGGCACGCCTCTCCCGGCAGCTCTGCCCACGCCAGGGCCTCCTGCTGCTCCAGCCAGGGGGACACGAGCAATACCTGTCTGGAAGACCCAAATGGAAAGGACTCCGCTCAAACGCTCTCCAATTTCTACCAGCCTTCTTCCCCCGCCCCATCCCAGCCATGGAGCTTCTCACCCCTACCATCTGCTTCCTTAATTAATTCTGGCTGCACTGATAAAACATGCTCCCCACTTGGCATAGGAATTCGACCCAGATTGGAGTGTATAGCGGCTTATTTTCACCATCTAACTAAACCACAAGAGAGAAGAACTGTTATGTTAGCAAGGCTAAATGTTCTACCCTCCGCCTTGCTACCTGGGAGATATAATAATACAGTAACACCTCGGATAACGTTTACCTCAGATAGTGCTAAAATTGCATAACGTTAAGTATTCTGGGGAGGAGAATTGGATCGAATAACGTTAAGGTCCTATGGGATGGATCGGATTAACAACCGCTAAAGCCTGTGCTGTTACAATGTTATCTCTATGGAGCTTTAACGTTATCCGATCCATCCCATAGGATTTTAACATGCATCGGATAACACTAAAAATCAGAGGACACCAAGACTTGTGGAACCAAGTCTTAGCGTTATCCGAGGTTTTACTGTATTGTATTTACTGAATAGTCAGAAACCAGAGCTGACTGAGGGGGTAAGTATTGTTTTTCATCGACAGCCATTAGGTTGCGTGTGGTCAAATTTCAAGCTTAAGATCTGGCTTTACTTGCTTGTATAACAATTTTATCCATTTTGTTGCTCTTTTTGTTATGCCAATAAAGGATGATGATGATGATGATGATGAACTCAGGCTGCAAGTACCGTAACTGGATACCCACCCAGGGCCACCTTTCCTTCAGTCAGACAGGAAAAGCCTTCCCTGGTGCCCAGGAGCACCTTCTCCTCTCCTCCCCCCCCCCCGCGTCCCCCTTACATCTTTGGGCGGCGGCCCCTCCACCGTCATGGAGACCAGGTTCTCCCCTCGGAGCAACACCAGGCCCAGGACCCGCTTCTCCTCCCGCTCCGGCTGCTTGGAGTTCTTGGGCCTGGAAGACAAAAACAACCCATCCCTGCCTCACCATTCCCAGACGGGGCGGGGCGGGGTGGGGTGCTGGGGTCGTGGGGCTCCCCCTCCCCTTCTCCCGCCTCCGGGCCTGGCCGGGCAGAAGCCTTTGAGGCGCCGGGAGCTCCCGCCCTCCTTCCCTGGCCGGCCTACACCGCCGGGCGGGCGGGCGTGGGGGGGTGGGGGCGCCCTGCTCACTTGATCTTGCGGAACTCGTCGCAGTCGCAGAGGATGAGGTTCATGTGCTTGTCGAAGGCCTTGAAGGTGCCGATGAAGACGCGCCCGTCCTGCAGGATGCACCGCATGCGGTAGTCGATGTGCTGCAGCATCTTGCTGCTCTTGCCCACCGTCTGCGCCCGGAAAGACAGAGCAGGACTGAGGAGGCCTGAGGGGGCCTGGTCCTCCTCCGCCTCCTCCTCCCCGGCCTCCCGCTTCCCTCCCCGCCGCGCCTTCCTCACCATGGTGCTGCTCTTCCCTCTTGCCGCCGCCGCTTCCCTTCCGAGCCTCGCGGTCCGAATCCGCGTCTTCTGCTCCCTCGCCGGAACCGGAACCAGACGCCGCCGAAAAGCACTTCCGGGGCGGGGCTGCCCTGCTGGGAGGAGGAGCCTCACGGGCCACGCCTCCTTGGTCCTGCGCGCGGGTGAGCGGTTTCCATGGTACCCGGCAGGGAGGCTCGGCCCCGCCCCCTGGCTGGGTGGAGGGAGCTTAGCGCCGATGGCCAATGGCAGCGGGGGACGCGCGTGAGTGGCAGGAGGGCGGGGCGGGGCCGGGTCAGGCCGGGTCGCGGGAAGGAGGGGCGCCGTCGGTGCGGAGGTGAGCGGCGAGGGAAGGGGGGGGCAAGGAGGAGGGGGCGGGGGAGCCTTTCCCCAAGGCCGGGCCTCGGCCTGACGTGGCGGCGGCGGCGGCGGCCCCGGTTCCCCTCCTCCTCCTCCTCCTTCCCGGACGCGTGTCTGCGCGTGTGTACGTGCCGCCTGAACCCGGGTGCGGGCGAGGGGCCCCGTCCTCGGGGGTGGGTCGGGGTCGCCCTCCGCCTGGCCTCGGCCTGCCTTCCCTCCGCGGGAGGGGGCGCTCCGGCCTCCCCTTACTTACCCAGGGCCTCCTCCCCCCGCTGCAGGAGCCTCCCAGGCCGCCCGCCTGGACGGGCCGCGGCTGCCTTGCTGCCTCCTTGGGAAGAGCCGGGGGGGGCCCTGCTGCCCCCCTGCTGCCCCCCTGCTGCCCCCTCCCCTCCGTGGCTCCCAGGGGGTGGCGGAGAGGGGGGGGAGAGCCATGCCAGCGCCCCCTGCCTGCCTGCCTGCCTGCCCCGAAAGGGGGGTCTGGGGTGGGGTGGGGGTCCAGCGCCCCCCTGTTTCCCCCCCCCCGTTCCCGCGCCCTGCGGCGGAGCTCTGAGGTGCCTCCTCTCCTTGGCCAGGTGGCCCGCAGGCAGGCAGGCAGGCAGGCAGGCAGGCAGGCCGGCCTCTTCCCGCCCCAGCTCCGAGGCGCCGCTAGTCTGGGGCGATGATGATGCCTCCCCCGTCGGACGTGGTCAAGGTGGCCGTGGAGTGGCCTGGGACCAACGCCCAGCTGCTTGAGATCGACCAGGTGGGGGAGCCGCGGGGGTGGGGGTGGGGGTCAAGGTGGCCAGTGGAGAGCCTCCAGTCCAGCCAGTGAAGGCCTGGGGGTGGGGGTGGGGGTGGGGTGGGGGGTTTTAGGCGAGGGCCTCCTGCAGGGACCTGATTCAAGGCTTCCTTGCTTGCTTTCTCTGCCCCCACCCCACCCCTCCCTCCACTCTTCCCAGAAGCGGCCCCTGGTCTCCATCATCAAGGAGGTCTGTGACAGGTGAGTGGGGGCCGGAGGCTGTTTGCACAGGTGGCCAAACCTCTGCCTGCTCTTGCTGGGGAGGGGAAACCAAGCCCCCCACCCCCACCCCCCCCCTTGGAGCCAGCCCTGCTTCTTTGAGCTCTTCCCAGCCCTGCTTCAGCCCTGGCTCCTCTCTTGTGCCTCTTCTTCAACCTAGCTGGTCGCTCCCCAACCCGGAGTATTACACCCTTCGCTATGCAGATGGGCCTCAGCTATACATCACGGAGCAGGTCAGTCTGGGGGGCCCCGTGAGCCACCCTGCCTTCTTCCCAGAACCACCATTGGTAGCCCCTTAGCAGGCTGGAGAAGCCCATGGAATGCTTGCCAGAAAGGCAGGCAGGCAGACACACCCCACCCGCCCGCCCCTCTGCTGAGAGAGAGAGACGCCCCTTGGTGTGTGTGAGTGTGTGTGTTGTGTCTTGCAGAATCGCTGTGACCTCCGGAACGGGACCATTCTGCAGCTGGCTGTTTCTCCAGTAGGTCTAGCCTGAGGGGTGGGGGGTGGGGTCTCCTCCTCCTCCTCCCCCCTTGGGCACCCCCCCTCCCTGCTTGACTCTGGGCTAGCAGAGAGGCATTGGCTACCCTTGCTTTGGGGCACCAGACCCTGCTGCCCAGCGAGGAGAGAGCTGCCTTTTTGGGGTCACTCAAGGGCAGGTGGGGCTCCTTTCTCAATCTCCCTCGCAGTCCCGGGCTGCCCGCCAGCTGATGGACCGGAGCCAGTCGCACAGCATGGAGGCCCGGCTAGAGGCCGTGAAGGAACTGGCAAAGCTCTCGGCAGATGCCACCTTTGCCGCTGAGTTCATCCACATGGACGGCCTCACGGTGCTCACCCGGGTGGTGGAGAGTGGAACGAAGCTCCTTTCCCAGTAAGTAGCCCTGGCCTGGCGGTTCACCCCCACCCCCACGGTTCCTCTTCCACAGTCTGGCGTGTCCCAGGGGCACGGGAAGGCCATATCCCTGGGAGAAGAGGGAAGGGAAGAGAGAAGAGGGCATTCTCTGGAAGGGAGGCTGGCTCAGTAGGGGCTGCCCCCCCCCCCGGGTTGACGTTAGGAGGTCGGAGTCTCATGCAGCAGCCGAGAACAGGGGGAAGGGAAGGAAGGACAAGGCAGGAAGCACGGCCTCCCCCTTGCAATGGGAAAGCCCAGTGCTTGGACCCAGGGAAGCTGAGCAGCAGGAAGGGAAGGCGACGGGAGGAGGCGGAGGCCAGAAGCCTGTCTGGCTGGGATGCCACCGAGTCCCCTGGTGGCCCAGGAGGCTGTGGCCTGTGGTTAGGGCAGGGGCAGAGCCCACTGTCTTTGGAGGAGGAGGAGGAGGAGGAAGAGAGCACCCTGGCAGGTGTGCAGAAAAAAGGTTGGCCCTCCTCTTTCTTTCTCTCCCTTGCACAGGTATGGCGAGGTGCTGGCCTTTGCCCTGACGGCCTTCCTTGAGCTCATGGACCACGGCATCGTCTCCTGGGAGGGGGTCTCCATCTCCTTCATCAAACAGGTGTGTGGCCTCCTGGGAGAGGTGGGGCACCTGTGAGGCTGGGGCTCCTCAGCTGCGAGGTCTGTCCTGGAGCAGCTGCACCCTCTTCCCCCACAGATCGCTGGGTACGTGAGCCAACCGGCAGCAGACGTCTCCATCCTCCAGCGGTCCCTGGCCATCCTGGAGAGCATGGTGCTCAACAGCCAGAGCCTCTACCACAGGGTCGCCGAGGAGGTTGCTGTCGGGCAGCTCATCTCCCACCTGCAGGTGTGAGTATCGGGAGCCCCTCTTTGAGTCACCCCCGCGGGGGCCCTGCCTGCCTGCCTGCCTGCCATGGGTTCCCACCTTTTAAGCTTTCTTCCCCCCCCCCTCTCTCTTCGCTCTGGTGTTCTTGCAGCTCAAACCAGGAGATCCAGACGTACGCAATCGCCTTGATCAACGCCCTCTTCCTGAAGTCACCAGAGGACAAGAGGCAGGTGGGTGGGTGGCCAGGAACCCGTGGCACTGTGGTGGATGGCAGGCTAAACGTGAGCCAACCGGCCAGCTCTCCTCTGTTGGGCACCGGCCAGGTCACCTCGAGAGCCCTGAGTCCAGTTCAAGAGTCCACCATTTAAGAAAGATCCAGCCAAGTTAGAGCAGGTTCAGAGAAGGGCAGCAGAGGACGCCCTGCGAGGAAGGGCGGAAGGAACTGGGCACGTGCGGTCTTGAAAACGAGGGGAGCGAGGAGGAGGAGGAGGATATAAGGCAGCCCCCCCCTTAAAAGGTCCCCCTAAAGAGGAAGAGGGCCAGGATCCGGCTTCCCTCTTTCCAGAGTGCAGGACCTGTAACAAGTTTACATAGGAGACCCTCCCATCGTAGCCACTTGGGCTAGTAGGTGGCCCTTGGTGCGGGTGGGACTGGGGGCGGGGGCGGGGGTTTCCTATGGTTTTAGGTAGGTGGTTCTGCCCTTTTAAACATGGTGAGCTGCCCAGAGTGGGGGGGGATGGGGGCGGGGGGGCATCCCAGGTGGACGGAACGGTCCACCAGTGGCACCAAGGCCCTGGCGTGGTGGGAGGGGGAGCTTTTCCAACACAGGAGGCATTTAAGAGAGAATTGGGAAGCAGCCCTCTGTCCAGGGATGGGGGGGGGCCTTTGATCTGGGTCCCTACGTGGAGCAGGGGTGGGTTGGACTAGGTGGCCTCGTGGGGGGTAGGGGTGGGATGTGGACAGACCCCTTTCCCAACGCAGGGTTTGTGCTTCCCAGTCCCTGGGCCAGCCTGGCAGGAGCCCCCAAAGAGCTCCCTGGCAAAGCCTTGGTGCCCCACCCCCCCACATACACACGCCCTTTGCTCCTGGGCACCAAGCCCCCACCTCCACGCCACCCGCCTGCCTCCTGCTGTTGCTGGGGGAGGGGGGGCTTTCCTCCTTGCTTTTCTCCTGCTTTCCTGCCAGCCAAGCACATGGGTTCAGCCACTCACCCTGCCTTGCAGTGTAAGAAGAGGCGGGGGAGGGGGAGGCGGGGGGGGTCAAAGCGCGGGGGGGGGGGGAAGAGCTCCCTTTCCTTGTCTCCTCCTCCTTCTCCTCCTCGTCCCTGGGCAAGTTGGCCATGTCGGAGGCTCTGTGTCGGAGGGTTAGGCAAGGCCTGCGGGTGAGGTTTTCAAAGGCATCTCTTCTGCTGCTCCAACCGGAGGGATTGGCCAGTGGGGCCGGATTCCTGCCCGGCCTTCTCTTCCTTTGGTCACTTGTGGCTGAGCCACAAGATGGGCCACGAAAAGTGCTCCAAGTGCTGGGGGGGAGGAGGAATTGACTGCCCAGGAAAAGAGACGCCCTCCCCTCCCTCACTGTCCATTCCACTGGAAGGAAGGGAAGGGGGGGGTCTCCTGGTCCCCTTCTGCTCTCTCTGTCTGTCCCTCCATCTCTCTCTGTCTGGTTCCTTTCTCCACCCCACCCCACCCCCACTCTTTACCTCCCCCTCCAGGAAATGGCCGATGCCTTTGCCCAGAAGCACTTGCGCTCTGTCCTTCTGACGGTGAGTCCCACGGGAGACCAAGGAGGGAGGGAGGGAGGGGAGGGCGAGGAGTCTTGAGTGGTCCTCTCAGAAAGCCTTGGGGAATCTCCTTGGGCCAGCCGGCCATGGAGTGGATGGCACCTTCTGGCCTCTGGGCCTCACCTTGCGCACCCCCCTCCTAACCTCCTCTTCCTCCTCTTCCCCCAAACCTGATGCGCAGCATGTCATTAGAGGAAACCGCCCCATCAAAACAGAGATGGCCCATCAGCTGTACGTGTTCCAAGTCCTGACCTTTAACCTCCTGGAAGAGCGAATGATGGCCAAGATGGACCCTACGGACCAGGTAGTGGGAAACGGAGGCCCCTCCCCGGGACGGCACCAGGCAGGGCGGGCAGCGTCTGTGGCCGCTGCTGCTCCGGAGGGGCTTTGCTCACCTCTCCTTCCTCCTCCTCCTCCTCCCCGCTGGGGCTGCCCAGGCTCAGAGGGACGCTGTGTTTGAGCTGCGGAGAATTGCCTTCGAGGAGGCTGAGAGTCACAGCTTGGTTGCTGGAGGAAGAGCAGCAGCAGCAGCAGCAGCAGAGAAGCGCAAAGCCATCTATTCTAAGGACTACAAGATGCTGGGCTTCACGGTAGGAGGGGGGGGGCCTGGCCTGGGCCTGGGCTGGGCCTGGCTTCGTGGGGTGGGGTGTGTGGCAGAAAGGGAGGCTGGGTCCCCTGGTCAGCCTCTCCCGGCCACTGCCTGTGGCTCCAACCCGTCTCTTGCAGAACCCGATCAACCCAGCGCTGGACTTCTCCCAAACCCCTCCGGGGATCCTGGCCTTGGACAACATGCTCTACCTGGCCAAGCACCACCAGGACGCCTACGCCCGGGTAAGGGGGCCACAGGGCGCCTTCCTCCTCCTCCTCCCCATTCCACCCCCATCTTCCCCCATGAGCCTCCCTCCCTCTTCGAGACACTCCTCTTCCCACCCTGTAGATTGTGCTGGAGAACAGCAGCTGGGAGGACACGCACGGCTGCCCCTTTGGGCGCAGCGCCATCGAACTCACCAAGATGCTGTGCGACATCCTGCAGGTCGGGGAGCTCCGTAAGTGGGGCAGAGAGAGAGAGAGAGAGATGGGTGGGTGGGTGGGGGGGGGGTGGTTGAGAAGGCTTGCTCTCTCTCTCTGTCTGCCAGGGGTGACTTCCCACCCGGCTTCCCAAAGCCGTATTTATTCTGGGAGCCCCCCTCCCCCCGGGGGAACCACGGTCTCAACAGCCTTCCCCCCGAGAGAAGCCACCTTGGCGTGGTCCCTTGGGGGCCCTTTGCCCCATGACCTGTGCTCTTGCCCTTCCTCCCCCCCCCCTTTAGCCGTGACCTGCTGGGGCTGGTTGGCTGGAAGGCTGCCTGGACAATCACTCCTCCCCTCCCTCCCTCCCTCCCTCCCTGCCTTGTTAGCTAACGAGGGGCGGAGCGACTACCACCCGATGTTCTTCACCCACGACCAGGCCTTTGAGGAGCTCTTTGCTATTTGCATCCAGCTGCTCCACAAGACCTGGAAGGAAATGCGTGCCACAGCAGAGGACTTCGACAAGGTGGGGGGCGGGGGGGGGGGGTGAGAGCAGGGGGAAAGGCCACTCTGGGTCCCGCTGGGGCTGAGCTAGGACTGAGCCTCCCTCTGACCCCCCCCCCAGGTGATGCAGGTGGTGCGCGAGCAGATCACCCGGGCCCTGCCCTCCAAGCCCAGCTCCCTGGAGCAGTTCAAGAGCAAAGTGCGCAGCCTCAGCTACGCAGAGATCCTGCGCTTGCGCCAGTCGGAGCGCATGAGCCAGGATGACTTCCAGTCCCCACCTGTGGTGTGAGTGGGGGCTTTGGGAGCAGGGGGGAGGGGCGTTGGGGGGGAGGAGGAGGAGGGGGCTTCTCAGTGGACCTCAACGACTCGCCCCCCAGGGAGCTGCGAGAGAAGATCCAACCAGAAATCCTGGAGCTGATCAAGCAGCAGCGCCTCAACCACCTCTGCGAAGGGAGCAGCTTCCGCAAGCTTGGCAACCGGAGGAGGCCAGGTGGGCCGGGGGCAGGGGGGTGGGGGGGAAGCAGGAGGCCATGGGGGTGGCCCAGCCGTACCCCTCTCCCTCTTAAGAGCCCAAGGTGGCTGCCCAGGGTCTCCCTGGAGGGGAAAGCCAGGAGCCTCTTCCCCAGGGTAACAAACACGCACACTCACACACACCCCTCTCCCTCCCTCTCTCTCTCTCAGATCGCTTCTGGCACTGCCGCCTGGCTCCCAATCACAAGGTGTTGCATTACGGGGAGCTGGAGGAGCAGGCCCTGGGCCAGGTGGCCTTCGAGGCCCTGCAGGAGAAAAGTAGGCCGTGAGAAGAGGAGACCTTGGCCCGGGGTGGGGGGTTGGGGTTGGGCATAGTCAGGGCTGCTGGCTGGAAGGGAGGAAGGAAGGAGGGAAGGAGCAGCCCAAGAAGCATCAGGGAAAGAAGCCCAACATGACGTGGGGATAAAGAAAGAGAAGGGAGGGAGGGATGGGATGCGATGGAAGGAAGGAAGGAAGGAAGGAAGGAAGGAAGGAAAAGAGAGAGAGAGTTAGAAGAACGTGTACTGAGAAAACGGGGGTGGGGGTGAGGGGTGGGGTTGTTGAGCTTGAGGATGAAGTGAGAGAGAGGAGCCAAGAATGAGGGATGGGGGGGGCGTTTCGTTTGTCAAGGGGTTATGATGGGTTACATAAAGAGATGTATTTACCTGGGGGGGGGGGAGGTGGTGCTCTTTGGTCCCACAGAGGATGTGGTGCCAGCAGCCCAAGGGATGTGGGGTGGGGGTGGGGAGTGGAAGAGGCTCTCTTCCAGGGTCTCTCTCTTGGGTCTGACCTCCTCCCAGGACTCCTCTTTGACCCCCCCCCACCCCCCAAATTGGTTTCCTAGTTCCTGTTGCAGACATCAAGGCCATTGTGACCGGGAAATGCTGCCCACACCTGAAGGAAAAGGGTGTCCTGAAGCAGAACAAGGTGACGGCTGGGGGCAGGGGGGGGGGGGCTACAACCCTTGGCCTGGAGGGAGGGCTGGGGGGGGGGCTTGGCTTTTTGGCTGAAGAGTGGCTTCCCCTCCCCCCCCCCCCCGGTCCCCTTTCCCCAATGCAGGAGTCCCTGGATCTGGCCTTCTCCATCCTCTACGACCCAGAGGAGACCCTCAACTTCATTGCACCCAACAAATATGAGGTCAGCTGGGAGGGAGGGCCTGGGCCTGGGGGCTTCTCATGGCAGCATCATCTCCCCCCTCCCCTCCCCCCCGGGCTGTAACTGAGCTGGGGTGGGGGTCTCTTGCGGGGGGAGGGACACCGTCCAAGCCCCATGCTGTCACTGCTGGGGGAAGGGCGGGGGCTTTTCCCTTGCCCCTGCCCCAAGCCCTCCTCCTCCTCCATTTCTTCTTATGGCCAGACCCAGAAGGCTGGGCTGGGCTGCTTTGCCTGGGAAGGGGCTCCCCCCTCTCCTCCCCCCCCCCCCGCTTTGGGCCTGGGCTCATAGCTCACAGCCTTGATCTGCCTTGGAAGCCTTTTGAAGAGCAGGCTCCTCCTCCCCCCCCAAGGGCTTTTCCCTCAGAGAGAGAGATTGGGGGGGGGGGTGTCCCCCGCAGTCTGTGTCATTGGGCTGAAGGCCAGGTGAGTGGGAGGGGTAGAGGAGGGAGGAGGAGGAAATGGGCCACAGGCTGCCCCCCCAAGGGCTTTTCCCTCTGAGAGATATATTGGGGGGGGGGTGTCCCGCAGTCTGTGTCATTGGGCTGAAGGCCAGGGGAGCGGAAGGGGGGGAGGAGGAGGAGGAAAATGGGCCACAGGCTTCCTCTCCTGCCTGCTTGCCTTGGGCTCCAGCTTCCTCCTGCCTCAAGCAGCCCCAAGGGGTGGCTTGGTTCGGGTTCCTCACCTGACAGCCGCCTGGGTGGGGCAGGGGCACAGGGGACGGGACCCCCCCTCCCTGGGGATTCCCTCCTGCCTGGGGTTCTGAGCTGCCTCTCTGCCCCCCCCCCAATTCCTCCTGGCAGTTCTGCATCTGGATGGACGGGCTCCACGCCCTGGTGGGGAAGGAGATGTCCAGCGAGCTGACCCAGAGCGACCTGGAGACCCTGCTGGGCATGGAGATGAAGCTGCGCCTGCTGGACCTGGAGAACATCCCCATCCCTGAGGCCGCCCCCCCCATCCCCAAGGAGCCCAGCAGCTACGACTTTGTCTACCACTACAGTGGCTGAGGGGGACCCCCCCCAACACCCCCCCCACCTCTAGGCAGGAAGGACCGGAGCCCTCTGGCTGGCTCTCCTCCTCCCCGGATGGACCTGGGGGGGCTGGGGGTCTCCCGGACTCTCTTGGGAAGGACAGACTCTGGCTAAGTCCTTGGGCTTTTATTCCAGGTGTGGGGGCCCCACTCCCCCCCCCCCAGGATGAAGGTGGAGAGGCGGTGGGTGGGTGGGTAGGAGCCTCAGACTCCCCCTGCGCAGAAGCAAAGTCCCAGAGGAAGGAAGGGGGCAAGTGCTCCATCTCCCCCCCCCCCTGGAAGAATGGGGGCTGCCCCTCGTGGGACTTTGCTGCCTGGGCCTGTTGTGGGTGGGGAGGGCCTGGCTTTTCCATGCAGGGCAGAGGGAGCAGCTTGTGGGGCTGTGGCAGGGAAGGGGCTCAAACACCCCCCCACCTTCCTTCCCCTCCGGGGGGGGGCATTTCCCTCCCTTCGTGGCTCAGCCGCTGCCAGCTTATAGGCAAAAGATCTGCCCGGCCTGAGAAGCTCAGAAGGGAGGTTTGATGCCTGTGGGAAGCCAGCTGAAGGGGGGGGGCTGCACCCCCCCCCAGGGCTTTGGGTGCCCCTCCCTCTGTGCCTACGTGAAGGGCAGGGGCCACCCCCACCCCACCCCCGCCGGGCACTTTGATCTTGTGGCTGCTCCGCCTTCATCCGGCTCCTGCAGCCCCATGCCATTCGCCCAGGCTGGACCTGGTGCCCCCCCCCCTGCGCCCCTTCCCCCCGGGCATTATTAAAGGCTTTTCCTTCTCGTTTAATCCGTTCCCGTGTCCTTCCTGGCACCCTTTGGCAACCCCAGACTCCGCTCTGTGCGCCTGGTGTGTCGCTGGAGCAGCAGAGAGAGAGACACACATGCAGGGTCCAGAAAGAGAGAGAGGGAGGAGGAGGAGGCCTGGCTTTGTTCTCATGGCTTCTGCCGCCACAGGAAAGCTCCCTGTGGGCGGCCACGTGTGGGCCTAGTGGCTCCTGTGAGCAGCCAGTGTGGGGGGCTTCCGCTGCTGCTTGGTCTCCCCTGAGTTCCTTCTGGAAGCTGCCTCCCATTGGCCCCCCAGCCCAGCCCAGCCCTTGGCCTTCCTCTCTTCCCGCTGCTGCTGCCTCCCTCCAGCCTTCCCAGTGCGCAAGTGTGCCTTCTTCTGCCAGGCACGGGGGGGGGGGGGGACAGAGGGCAGGCAGGAGCCACTTGCTTTGGGGGGGGGGACTCAGTCTGGGACCCCCACCCCGTCTTTCTGAGACTCCCCTGTACCCATAAAGTTCTCCATCAGCACTGTATGTCTTTTCAGACGGACCGGTTGTTCCATGCCAGCTTCCACAGCTGTGCAAAGTATTCAGGAAGGCCACCCTGTGGGTGTGGGGTGGCGTCCCAACAACCCCACCCTCACCGCTAAAGGACGCTCTTCCTCCCCTCACCCCCCGGTCTCAGTCTTTCTCTGGTTTTTCTTTTTCCAGCCTTTTGGATGTGGGTGATTTTACTAAGGCAGCATTTTAAAGGATGCCAGTTACTCTCACAGATTTCCCTGCCTCCTGCCTCTCGGCCTAATCCTGTTGCCCACGTGCCCCCCAATTTTCTTCAGAAGAACTTATGGTTTCTCATGACCCACATGGTGAAAGGCAGGCAGTGCAAAATGGCCCTCCAGCCCTGGAAGCTGGCTGAGAGCGTGAAAAGGTTGAGAACCGCTGGTCCAAGGCACAAGCAGATCTCCTTGTGAAATTATATGGTGGGTTCCAGAATTAATTGCACATTGCAATATGGTCTCTAGTGCCGCATTCACTTCAAAATTCGGCTTGAACATCTGGTACATCTCGCAGCATGTGTGTCAAAATGCTTTGCTGAAAGCCCTGAATATTATTATTATTATATTTGAATTTCTATACCGCCCTACTTGGCAGAGCCAACTCAGGGCGGTTTACACACATGTATAGTTACAGTCACAACATATCAATAAATCAATAGTCAATATCAAATGAAAATAGTCAATAAATAGTCAATATCAGTATCATAGAACATCAGCACATAGACATCATTACAGTAAGAGTAATTCAATAAACAGTAACAAAAAACATTCAATAAACATCAATATCAAGCAGTAGTTAAAAAATTTCCATATCGCAGTCAAATTCACACAAAGAAATAAACTAAGCAAAGCACCACGACAAGTAACGAATATCACTTTGCTTACACAGAAAAAACCAGTGATGTCCTCCGACACGTCCTGCTCTCTTTCTCTGGGACTGGGGGAATGTGTGTATTGGCGGCACAGAATGCTCCCGACCCAACTGGTCTTTTCCCTCGGGATAGCTTAGCCTGGTTCCGACACGTTTGGCTTCCCTCGTTTGCAGCCCTGCTGTGTTTCCCATGGATTTCTGGGTGACTCTTTTCTTCCCAGTGCTTTGAAAGCCCTCCCCCCCCCCCCCCGGATCTCCGAAAGAGGCCTCTCTGTTAGCGTCGCCATGCCCTTGCTGGTTTTATCTTGTGCAAAGACTGATCTTCCCAGTCGGATCTTCCCTAACCTCCCTTTCCCTTTGGTTTCTTGGGCTTTGGGCAGGAGGAGACCTTTGCCCCCAACCCCAACCCCTCCCTCTATTGCCCCCTGACATTTGCTTGTGCAGATTATCACCACAACACTGTCGCTCTCTCTGCCTGTGCCACCCCTCTTGCAGGAAGGTTAGGATCCCCAGCGCATGCCTAGAGTAGCCTTGCTTCCGGGTCTTGCCAAGTGTTTCATCGCTGGTTCAGGTACAGGCCCTTTCACTAGAGGAATACATCGTCTTGTGTACTTCCTGGAAATGGTACTGACTTAAATTCGTAGTCCTTCTTGTTCACACTTAATTGAGTTTACTAATCCAGATCTGCTGGGACTGGGGTGGCTCGGGTTAAGAAGCCTGCCTTGTTAGCTGGAAGGTCAAGACCCAAGTACTGGATGATGGTGTGAGCGTCCATCTCTGTCCCAGCTCCTGCCAACCTGGCAGTTCAAAAGCAAGAAATTGCAAGTAGATAACTAGGGACCACTTCAGTGGGAAAAAGATCTTGGGGACATGGAAGGGGCCTCATTCGGGCATCGTCCCCTGAGCAGAGTTTCCGCCAGCCAAAACGTCCTTTCAAACCAGAAGGCACCTTTGTGTGCGTCTGACATCCCGATGGGCTTTTTGTATGGACTTCAATGTTATTGGAAATGGTATACAAATTATATCTTGGCGCCATTAACAGTTGAGTGTGGTTCTTCAGTTCTCTAATTTTTCACAGTCTGCTCCTGGCCTTGCTTTTGGCAGACGCGATGGCAGTTTCTCCATCAATAACCTCCAGCCATGAAGGTCTGTTGGATTTCTCTGAAGGCCACCTGCTGATGGCCAACGCCTACGGCTGCCTCTTTAATTGCCTCCATTTGCAATGGAAAGGGCTGGATTTACGGGATTGTAAAAGGCACTGGCCTGCTTCTTTTCTGGCTAGTAGACGAAGTTCTCTGACAAGGTTTGTTTCTAATTCCTTTCTTTGTACTCCAGGCCCTGTTCTAGGGCATCACCTCAGTTATTTTTGGTGTGAGATTAGTTTCTTCTTGGATACTTGCAAAAAAAATTTCAGTCTCTTCTTCATCAGTATCTGTAGCATAGGTTTCAATTATTATTACTGGCCTGAACTGCTTGTGCTACATCACGCCCTGGTTGTTAGAGCTACACTATCTCTTCTGAGTCTGTCATTTTAGGACTGACTGAATTGTCTGGCTGAAAATATCCTCTTCAAGTCCACACCAGTTGCCGCCAGCAAGTATTTGCAATGGCTTTGTGTTCCGTTTTCACTCTACAGTTAAACACTTGGTTTATACTGCTTATGGCCAGGAGCAGATTGTTTTTGTGGTGGTGCTAATAATAATAATGATGATGATAATAATAATAATGTGTCGGAGATTACTCTGTGTTGAAAGGACTTTTGCTGGAGAAACTCTGCTCAGGGGACATCCGAATGAGGCTCCTTTCATGTCCCCAAGTGCAGCCCTTGGATATTGAAACCCGACCTTCCAGTCTCCAAGCTTGGCGCTTTAACCACTAAGCCGCCGGGGAGCTGCGTGGTACTGATCATGAACTGTTACTATCTAACCTTAGAATAAAGCTGAAGAAGAACATTAAAAAGAATTGTAATACCAAAGCATAATGTAAATGATGTTTCTGATTAATTTAAATTCCGCATTAAATACAGATTTGCATTACTACCGTAAGCTCAGTTGAGCTGTGGACCATGAGAAGGCAGGATGATTCACTGGGAAGGGCAGCAGTGCTGGGGAAAGTGGAACGGCATTAAGGCAAGGCGAAGGCAGCAGGAAGAGAAGGCCAAAGGGGAGCGACATGGATTGCTGAAAGGGAGCCAGAGACCTGAGTTTGCAAGAGCTAAGCAGGGCTGTTCGGGACGGAGCATTTCGAAGACTGCGCATTCCTCCTTGGGTTGCTATCATTCTCTTCCACAAAACCGGGACAGAAGTAAAGGTTTCCCTTGCTCGAAAGCGAGTCGTATCTGACTCTAGCGTTCAGTGCCCATCTTTGTTTCAAAGCCAAAGAGCCAGTGCTGTCTGTGTTTGCAGACATTTCCGTGGACATGTGGCAGGCATGCCTAGACGCTGAAGTGCATGGAATGGTTTACCTTCCCACTAAAGTGGTACCTATTTATCTACTTGCAAATTCTTGCTTTTGAACTGCTAGGTTGGCAGGAGCTGGGGCAGAGATGGGCGCTCATTCTGTCATGCAGTACTCGGGTTTTGAGCTGCTGACCTTCCACTTTCCAGTCAGTGTCTTAACCAATTGAGCCACTGCAGTAAAAGGGTACTGCAAAACTGGGGCGTTTCTTCTGTGCCCCAAGATCAGGAACCTTCATTACCTTCTTGGGGGGGGGGAGTGTGGTGTTTTGGAAAAATATACAGAGATTAAATAGCTAGGAATCCTTGAGCATGAACGTGTCAGCTATTTTGGAATGCTGCATTCCGTGGTTTACTTAGGAGTAAGATCCACTGAACAATGGGGCTGACTTCTAAACAAATAAAGGCTTCTGCTTTTGGTCACGCTCCTCCCTCCCCTACTCCAAGATGAGCCAAGAGCACAGCCACAGACTAGGGGGCCCACTTATTTCAATTGGAGCCCCCCCCCCCCAATTACAAGGGCACAGGATTGCAGCAAGGAGAGGGCGCAAAAGCACGTCCCACCCCCCAATGCGACTCACTCCGCTGGCGCGGGAGTCCAGTTCAGCAGGGCATTGGAAGGCGGGCGCGCTGACCACCCTGGCCACGGCGCTGCCTGAAACTGGCACCCTCACACACAGACATGTATCTATCGGACCTCTGGAGACAAAGTGAAACTTGGGGGGGGAAAGGTGCCCCTTTCACTGTGTGCCAAGAGAGCGGCCTTGCAGCTCCCCACCTCGGCTAAGCCTGGCACCTCCAAACCCCCATGAGAAGCGCCCCCGCGGGTGGGGTGGGCAGGAACCGTTCCGGGGGGGGGGGGTGCAGGCACAGGTCTGGAATTGGGTGGGTGAGTGGGTGGATCGGAGGCCAGTTCTCTCCGAACGGGCTTCCTCACCCTGCACGATCGCCACGGGATGTCCGAGCCTTTGCAATGACCTCATGGACCACTGTCCGCTAGGCACTTCTGTTGTCCTCCACCCTCCTCCTCAACTCGCTCAGCTCTGTGCCCATTGTGTCCACAATACCATCCAGCCATTTCACTTTTGGCCGCCCCTTCTTCTTTTGCCCTCGACCTTTCCAAGCATCAAGGCTTTCTCAAGTGAATCTTCTCTTCTCATTTGATGTCCAAAGTACTTTAGCTTCATCTTCCATATTTGACCTTCCAAGGAGCAGTCAGGGTTGGTTTCTTTTAAGATTGACCTATTTGTTCTCCTCACTGTCCAGGGGACTCTCAAAACTCTCCTCCAACACCACATCTCAAAGGCATCTATTCTTCTGCGCTCAGCTTTCCTAATGGTCCAGCTCTCACAACCCTACATTGCCACAGGGAATACCATTGCTTTGACTATACGAATTTTTGTTTGCAAGGTGATGTCTCTACTTTTCACTCTGTTCCCCAGGTTTCTCATGGCTTGCCTCCCAAGAATCAGTCGCCTTTTTATTTCATGACTGCAATCCCCATCTGCAGTGAGCTTTGATCCTAGGAAAGTAAAATCTGTCACTGCTTCTACTTCTTCCCCATCTGTTCTCCAGACACTGAGAGGGCCTGTTGCCATTATCTTTGTTTTCTTGATGTTGAGTCTCAAGCCAGCTTTTGCACTTTCTTCTTTCAATCTAATCAGGAGCTTCTTTAGATCCTCCTCACTTTCTGCCATGAGGGTGGTATCATCTGCATATCTCAAATTGTTGATGTTTCTCCCAGCAATTTTGATCCCAAATTGTGATTCCTCCATCCCTGCATTGCGCATTATGTGTTCTGTGTATAAGTTGAATAAGCAGGGTGACAAAATGCAGCCTTGTCTTACTCCTTTTCCTATTCCAAACCACTCCGTCATTCCATTTTCTGTCCTAACTGTGGCTTCTTGATTCATGTACAGATTTCTCATGAGGCCTATAAGGTGTTCCGGTGTTCCCATCTCTTTAATTACTTGCCACATTTTGTTGTGGTCGACACAGTCAAAGGCCTTCGTGTAATCAATGGAACAGAAGTAGACTTGTTTCTGATATTCCTTTGTTTTTTCCATGATCCATCTTATGTTGGCGATATGGTCTCTAGTCCCCCTGCCTCTTCTGAAACCCGCCTGCACTTCTGGTAATTCTCTCTCCACATACTGTTGCAGTCTATCCTGTATTATCTTGAGCATCACCTTGCTAGCGTGAGGGATGAGCGCAATTGTTCGATAGTTTGAACATTCTTTGGCATTACCCTTTTTTGGGATTGGAACGTATACAGATCTTTTCCAATCCTGTGGCCATTGTTGTGTTTTCCAAATCAGCTGGCATATATAGAGTGCAATAATTTGATTCCATCATTTCTTGCAGGGCTTTGAAAAGTTCAACTGGATGCCATCATCATCATCATCATCTCCGCTGGCTCTGTTCTTCCTCCTCCTCCCCCCCCCCTTGCCTATCCTGGGGGTGCAGAGGAGGAGCTGGTCTTCCGGCTCTGGCGCTCTGAGCTCGCGGGGAGCCATAAAGTGGGGAGCCACCCCCACCCCCACCCCCACCCCGTAGGGCGGCGAGGCTCCCCCTCCCTCCCTCCCCCCCCCGTCGAGGGGTCCTTCCTCCTCCTGGGTTTTCCTTCCGGGGGGGGCGGGGGGAGAGGGAGCGGGCACCTGAAGGCGCGGCGCCGTCCCGGAAGCTGCCCGCCCTTCGCCCGCGTCGCCCTTCTACCCTTCCGTGAGTCTAGGGCTGGCAGGCGCCGGAAGAGGCGGGGCGTCCTGGCCACGTCCAAGGAGGCGCGGGCGGAAGGGCTGGCGCATGCGCTCTCGCCCCTGCCAGGGCTGCTCCGGGATGGGCTCTCCGCCTCCCGCGGCTGCTGCCGCCCCCCTTCCGCCTCGGGCGGCCGGGGCTCCTGCGGGGGGGGCGGCGGGGGGGGCGCCTGGGCGGGGGCTCTTCTTGCTGCTGCTGCTGCTGCCTCGGCGGGCGGCCGGCGTGGCGGGGCTGGTGCTCTTCTACTACGGCTTCTCCATCGGCATCACCTTCTACAACAAGTGGATGATGAAGGTGAGCGCCCGACGGGGGGCCGGATCTGGCCCGGCCCGGCCTCTGGCCCGGCGCCCCCTCCTCTTCCCTGCCCTCTCCTCCTCCTCTTCCTCCCCCGCAGAGCTTCGCCTTCCCGCTCTTCATGACGCTGCTGCACCTGCTGGTCATCTTCCTGCTGGCCGGCCTGGCCCGGCGGGGCTGCGCATGCGCCAAGCGCGCCGCCCGCCCGCCCCTCCTGCCCTGGTCCACCTACCTGCGCCAGGTGGGCCCTGCAGGTAAGCCGGAGGGGAGGGGAGGGGAGGGGAGGGTGTAGGGAGGGCGGTGCTCCTCCTCCTCCTCCAGCGCCCTTCGCAGAGGGCCGGGCCGGGCCAGCGGGTGGTGGGAGGCCTGGATGGATGGATGGCCTCGGAGGGGGCCGGGGCCCCCCTCTCTCCTGACGCCCCCCCTCCCCACACTCCCTCCCCCGTCTCTGCCCCCCGCAGCCCTGTCGACCGCCCTGGACGTGGGGCTCAGCAACTGGAGCTTCCTCTACATTACTGTCTCCCTGTGAGTAGGAGGGGGAGGAAGGGGCGTGCGGGATGGGGAGGGGGCTAGGCGGGACCCCCCCTCCCCCCTCTACCACCACTGCCCCGCCTAACCCCTCCCTCCCTCCCTCCCACCCCCCCTTCTCGCTGCAGCTACACCATGACCAAGTCCTCCGCCATCCTCTTCATTCTGTTCTTCTCTCTGGTCTTCAAGCTGGAAGAGCCGGTAACCCTTTCCTCCCCCCTCCCTCCCTCCCCCCCCCCCACGGGCGAGGGGCTCCCTTGTGGGGTGGGGTGGGGGTCCCTCCTCCCTCCCTCCCTCCCTCTCATGGCTGTGCTTCCTTCTCCCCTCCCTGCAGAAGGCGGCGCAGGTGCTGGTGGTGCTGCTGATCGCAGGGGGCTTGTTCCTGTTCACCTACCAGGCCGTGCAGTTTGACCGCCAGGGCTTTGCCCTGGTTCTGGCCGCCTCCTTCCTGGGGGGCATCCGCTGGACGCTGACGCAGGTCCTCCTGCAGAAGGACGAGCTGGGTGGGTCCAACTCTTCCGGGGCCCATTCTGGGTGAGGGGGTGAGAAGGGACCACCACCCCCGCCCCCCCCCCCCCGCTCTCTTCCTGACATGGGCCTCTTCCTCCTCCTCCTCCTCTCTCTTCTAGGGCTCCAGAACCCCATGGACACCATGTTCCACCTCCAGCCGGCCATGTTCTTGGCCCTCTTCCCGCTCTTTGTTGTCTTTGAAGGTAGGCAGGCTCTGGGCCGTGTGCGTGCGTGCGTGCATTGCAGCTGCACCCTCTGTGTCTCCATGGGGGCAGGTGCCTGCCTGAGGAGAAAGAGACAAATGGGGCTGGGGGTGGAGCAGCCCCTCTGTGTGCCGATGGAGAGCTATGGGGTATGTCGGCTGGTGCTGCCTGAGGAGGAAGCTTCTTGCCCGGGGGGGGGGGGTCATGGGAATAGGGTTTCCTCAGGAGCGGAGAGGAACGTCGATCCTGCCCTTGGGAAGCACTTGCAGCAAAGCTGCTGGTGGGTGAGGTTTGTCTGCCAGCCTACCTTGTGGGCACAGGAGAGGAAGGGCACAGCTGCCTCCTGAGCCCCCCCCCCCCCGGCCTCCTGCCCCATGGAAGAGCCTCTAAAGGGCAACGTGAGGTTTTGCACCCCCTGGTCTTTTTGGCACCAGTCTGGCTACGTGACCCTGCTATGGTAATAGAGTAGACCATGTTGTCAGCAACCCAACCTTGATCGTCAGGCGGCGGTGAACTGTCCTGACCACCCTGAGGACTAGCAGTCTTGAACCCATCTTGATGGAGGGCAGCAGCTTCATCCATCCTGGCCTGGGGCTGAGGAGGAGGACTTTGTGTGCCCAAAGGGCTCAGGACCAGAAAGTGACGCGTGGAACTGGACCCATGGTATGATAGGGATCCTGCTGCAATGTGGAAGGCAGGTGAAAGGCCCCTGCATTATATTCTCAGGACAGTCTTCACGGCTGGTGGCCACGAGGAGAGCCAACGTATGGGAGGAGGAGGAGGAGGAGGAGGAGGAATTTCTGCAGAGGTCGGGAACTCCCACCGAGAGAAGGGGGGGCTTTGAAACAGAACCACTGGGGGCTGGAGCCTAGGAGGGTTTCTTCTTGGGGTGGGTCTTAGGTGGCCCTCCTTGGACGCACCAGTCTGAGCCCTGCAGGGAAGGAAGTGGTCCGGTGGGAAGGGGGAAGTTGTGCAGAGTTTGGTGCCCAAAGGAGCCTCTGGGAAGCCTCCTTGGCGGGCCCTTCTCCGAAACTGGTTTTAGCAGGCAGGGAGGAAAGAGCGCGAGAGACGCCTTGGTCTGCCTCTGCCTGCCTCTTCAGCACCAGCAGCAGCTCCGGCCCTGGTCCCAAGGGGGTGCGTTGCCCCCTGGCCCTGCCTGCCGGCCATCTCCTTTCTCTTTCTTTCCTGGCCGTAGGGCTGCCTTTGTCCACCTCAGAGAAGCTCTTCCGCTTCCAGGACGCGGTGCTGCTCCTGAGCCTGCTAGGGAAGCTAGCCGTGGGGGGCCTGCTGGCCTTTGGCCTGGGCTTCTCCGAGTTCCTCCTCGTCTCGAAAACCTCCAGCCTTGCCCTCTCCGTCTCTGGGGTCTTCAAGGTATCCCTTCTCGCTTCCTTTGCTGGTGGGGCAGGGAAGGGGACCTGGGCCTGCCTTGGGGCAGGGGGGCGGAGGATTAGAGGCAAGCATGGGCTGGGCTGGGCTGGGGGGGAGGATTCTGCCCTCCTTTCAGGCGCTGCCCCCTCCCTCCCTCCCCAGGAAGTCTGCACCCTCCTCCTGGCCACCCACCTCCTCGGAGACCACCTCAGCCTCCTGAACTGGCTGGGCTTCGCTCTCTGCCTGCTGGGCATTGCTCTCCACATCCGCCTGAGGGCCCCAGGACCCAAAGGTACAGTGTGTGTGTGGGGGGAGGAGGCATCCTGCTCAAGAGGATAAGAGGAGCCAAGCCCCTTTTGTGCCCCCCCAGGGGTCCTGACGGGTGGTGCCCTTGGCCCCCTCCCCCCTCTTCCATAGGGCAAGAAGGAACTGCCCCACGGAAGGAGGCCTCAGAGGTGGAGCTCCGGCTGCTGCGTCACCCAGAAGAGGAGGAGGAGGAGGAGATGATGCCCTCCTAGCGCCCAGCCTAGCCTAGCCTGGAAAGGGGTCTCTCTGTTCCTGGGTGGGAGCGTCACCTGCCTGCTGCCTCAGACCATTGGCCCGGGCTGGGCTCGACTGGACTGGACTGGGGCGGAGTGTGATGATCGGTCCAGGAGTGTGCAGCCTGTACCTGGCACGGGATGGAAGGAGCCTGGGACCCATGGCGGGGGGGGGGGGGGGCGGAGCCAGTTGCCCTGCGATGGGTTTCCGAGGTGGGGGGGGGGGGCTTGGCTGGACCAGGCTGTGCCTGAGCCAGCTGGTGGGTGGGCAGGCCGTGTCTGGGGTCTGACAGCTGCTGGGCGGGCAGGCCATGTCTTGCGGGGTGGGGGGTTGTCTCTCTTGCTGGGCAGGGGGGGGAAGGTGGAGGTGGAAGCAGGAAACTCTATGGCAGGGTAGCTTTTGTCGCTGGGTTTTCTTTCCTGGTCCTGAGTGGGTTGGAAAGGACCTCCCTAAGGCTGGCTTCCAAACTGGACCCTCGGAGGGGGGGGGCTCCTTTGACTCCCACCCTCTTAGGGGGCGGGGGGGTGAGGTAGAGGTGGAAGGTGCAGGTGCCTGTGGGTGGCACCCCCTCTGGAGATTGGGATAAGCCCAGAGGGGGGGAGGGGGGGACAGGCAAACCCCTTCAGGATTAAACCCTGCCTGGGTGACTCCCTGGGATATGGGTGGGGTGGGGTGTCTGCCTTCTTTGCCTTCTTGCTGGATGCTGGCCTAAGGGGTGATGGTGGTGGCAGGAGGGGGGCTTCTAAGCCTTGGGGGGGACAGATGTGACCCATCTTGGCTGCGCCGTATTGCTGTACGGGGAAATGTCCCCCCGCCCCGGCCCAAGCTCTAACCCAGCCAGTCACCTGGTTGGGCTGTGTGTTTTCTCTTGCTCTTCTCATCTCCAGATGGGAGGGGGGCCCTATCCTGCCATCTCTAAGGTAGGAAAGCCAGTTGCTGCCCCCCCTCCCTCCCACTATATCCCATTTTACCAGTCCTGGCCAGGCTCCCTGTGAAGGTAAACCTTTCCCAGGCTGGCAAGCAGAACGCCTGGAGTAGCTGCCTAAGTCAGAGCTGGGGGGGGGGGGAGAGCTGCCTTCTTATCTGGCCCCTGAGAACATCTGGGGAGGGAAAAGAGCTGGGGGGGGGGAGTGGTGGCTCCTCAGGTGCCCCCCAGGGGGGAGGGAGGGAGGGGGAGGGCCTGTCCTACCTCACAAGTTCCCTTCCACTCTTGCACCTGAACCTTCCCTTTTCTCCCTTTCCATGGCTGCCATGTGAAGACAACCCCCCCCCCCCGCTGGTGTGATGGGAAAGGAAGAAGGTCTTCTTTCTGCCCCCGCAATGTACCTCACCCCCCCTTCATCATTTCCCTGACCCCCCTCACCCACTGTGACCTCCTGCCCTAACTGGGGGGGGGGGCTCTCTGGCCTCCTTTCTTTTCCTGGGCTATTTGCCCTCTCACGGCACTTCCTTTGGCCAAGCAGCCCAGCCCCCCCTCCCTGGGATGGATGGGGGTCCCAGTGGGGCTCCATAGGTTGCTGCTGTGTGGCCCTTTCCCTGGGCAGCATGGCTGGCACACATCCCCCCCCCCGGGGCAGCCCCTCCATGGGAGGAGGCGCCCTCCACCCCTGGCTGGCTGGGGCTGCCCTTGTGTGGCCCCCTCTGGATTAAGACAGGAGGGAGGGAGGGGGAGAGATAGAGACCCCCCCCCCCTTGCAGCCTCCTGGGTATGGACTGCAGTGCTGGATGGGGGGGGGGCTTTTTCCCAGGAGCCTCCCCAGCCCAGCCTGCAACCCCCAGGGCCCAGCTGTGGCCATGCCTTCTCCTCTCCATGGACATCCGTGTGTGTGTGTGTGTGGTCTGTTCCTTCCCCACCCGGAGGGATCCATTTGACGTGCCTGGGCAGGGGGCTGGCTCAGTGCCCCCTGTGGGCCCTCCCTCCCTCCCTCCCTCCCAGGGCCGTGGGCAGTTTATGGATTAAAAATGTCTGGTGGTCCTGGAAATGCTTTGGACTCTGGGTTTCCTTCTTGTCTCCTGCCTGAGAAGAGGAACCGACACTGCCGCCCATGCCACCCGAGGCCTCTTCCTCTCAGGGCCCCCCAAGCACTCCCCTTGCCAACCCTCAAGCCCCCCAAGGTACTTTCTGGGCAGGCCAAGGCTCAGACCGCCCCCACCCCCCAGGCCTGCCTTTTGCCCTTTGCAGAATATCAGCCTTTTTTGTGGGGTGGGGGTGGGGGACGGGACTGGGACTTGAGTGATGGGCCTGCCTTGTGCCCCAAAGGCAATTCCAGGCCTGCGTTGGGGTGGGGTGGAGGTGGCCGCCTGGCCTGGAGAAGGGGCTGCCTGGGGCCCAGCAGTGGCGGAGGGGAGGGGGAGGGGGCCCCAAAGTGACCTACCCAGCTCTAGGCCTGCCAGGGCCAATGAGGGCCAACCCATTGAGTTGGTGAAATTTTCGCTCTTGATCAAATTGGACCCAACGCAAAAGGCCCCCTAGAAGGTGGCTTTCTGCCCTTCCGAGCCGCGTCCTGTGCCAAGCTTCCCCCGTGGAAAGCGTGTCTCCCCACCAGCCCCCTTGCCAAAGGTCTCCCCAGGGGTGTGCAGGCGCGCTGGAGAGACGGGGGACGTGGCAAAGGAAAGGCCCCTTCTCAATGTGAGCCTGCCTAGCTGGGGCCCAACGACGACGCCTTCTCGGAGAAGAAGCCGAGGCCTGCCGCGTGGCTCCTGTTCCTGCAGCAGGTCACCTGGTCCCCAAAGGTCATTCGCCCCAGGACTCGGCCCCAGGCTCTTCTGGCCAGGATGCCACGGCGCTCTGTGGGCTGTATGACACCCCCGGGAGGCGCCTGGCAAGGCCGAGTGCCTGCTGCAGCCAAGCTCCTGGGTCAGCCTCCCTGTGGGCATCGGCTCCAGGCTGAAGAGGTGGGCTAGAAGGGTCTCCTTGTCCCGCGTGCAAAGCGGAGAGGCAGCAGAATGGCTTGGGGGTTTACAGGGCAAGGCTTCTGGCTAGGCAGCGGGAGCCCCCGCGGCCTGTCCTTGCCAAGGCTTTCCACCACCCTTCGGGGAGGGAGGAAGGCTCTTCCTCCTCCTCCTCCTCCGCCTCCGCCTCTCTTTTCGGCCTGGGAAGAGCTGCCTTTGCCCCTTTGGGCGTCCAGGGAGAGACGAGGCAAGAGCTGGACTGCTCAGAGCTTCAGTCTCACTCTAACCCAGGGGTCTGCAAACTTGGCTCTCCAGGTGTTCTTGGACTTCAATTCCCAGAAGTCCAATCAGCAGGTGTGTTGACTTGGGCTTCTGGGAATTGAAGTCCAAGAACACCTGGAGAGCCAAGTTTGCAGACCCCTGCTCTAACCCAACCTCAGGAAGATGACTTTGAAACGTGTGAAATAACTGGAGAAGCATTTGGTTGGCTTCACTGGAGCAGCAGCAGCAGCAGCAGGTGGTGATGAGGATGATGATGATGATGCCACTGCCCACAGCAGCTCAGAAAGCTCCTGAAGGGATGGAAATGGCTGCCGTTCTGTTTCCCAACAGAAGCCTCTTTGTTGAATTTCCGGGGAAGGAAGAGTTGCTGGAGACATCAAAGGACTCTTGGGTAGCATCCTGGCCCCATTGCCTGTTCAACAGCTTTTGCAGACGTGACCCGCTGATGTTCCCTCCGGCCGGGAGTTTCCTCTGGGCTGGTGGCCTGGCCTTGACAGTCCAGGGGGGACATTCTGGGGTGTTGTTTCTTTCAGGTCGTATAAAGAGGATCTTTCTTTCTCTCCTCAAGACAACCAACTGGAGCCCAACCTTTTCAAAACCCAGCGCGGTGCCTTCATCCGAAAGAGCTGGAAAACCCAGAGGAAGCCGCAAGGCACCTGGGAAGGGCAGGGAGTGGGATATTGCCCTAGCCTAGAGGGTTTGGGTGCTGCTCTGGATTAAGGGCTGAACTACAAAAACATTGTCTAAACCCCAAACAGAAAGCTCCCTCCAGAAATAACGTGCTTTGGAAATTGATTCAGACTGGGGGGGGGGGTATGCACACATGCGCACCCACAAACAAGGACGAGCTCTGGCCCTGTGCTGCTCTATGGCAGGTGATGTTAAAACTGTGTGGTATAAATCAATTCATGCCAAACAATCCTGGGTCGCTCTCCAGGAATCGTGCCATAGGAGGATTGGCTGCCTGGTTCCAATTCCACGGAAGAAGTCTTCTCCTTTGGCTGGCATTGCCTCAATGAATGCCTTGAGAGGTGCCGGCAAGGACAGTACAGTAACAGCCCAACGTATGCCAAAAGTCTCGTAGCAGTTTAGGTATCTCTGGCTTTTTACGTAAACTGAGGCGTCCCCCGTAGGGATGCATGGGAGGGAGGGGGGATGGAATTTAAATGGGAGTGATCTCCCTCCTACTACCTTTTGCATTCTGCTGCTTCCTCCAGAGGAGTTTAGCTGCCCATGTGGGGAGGGGGAGCAGGGACCCACACTGCCTCTACCGGGACTGGTGGGGGTGGGGAGCATGCCTGCTGGGTTCCACTCTGCCCTAAGCTTCTCCGGGGTCTGTTCTGTTGGGATAGCAAAACGCGCCCCAGAGAAGCCTCGGACACAGAGCTGGATGGAGCAGTTTCCACCTGAGGCACCTAACACACACACACACACAGCCAGAATATGCCCCGAAGAAGCCGAGGGCAGAGCCGAGCCCAGTGGATGTCTCCCGCCCCCCCCCCCCCCCGGGTGCTCCACCAGGCTACGTAGAAGCAGTGGGGACTCTGGGAAACACAGCCACAATCGTCGCTGGCGCTGCCTCCTGCCACCCCTACCACTGGCACAGTAAGTGGTCTCTTGCCACTTCTGGGGGTGGGAGTGGGTGGCTCTAAACACACCAGAACCCCCCCCCCTTGCATCATTGAGTATACATTGGGATGGGACTAGCACCAACAAAAACCCTTGAATCTTACTTAACTCGATCCATCCTTAAGTTGGAGCTTTACTGTAACAGATAAAAAAGGATCACCAGCACCAAACTCACCCACTTCAGAACCCCCAGGATGATGGGGGGGGGGGGAATCGGGCCCTAGGAAGGAGAGGGAGAGAGCATTTTTTTCTTTTAAAGCAAAGTTATCACACTTCCATGCTGCTCTGAGTGCCCTCTCTGGGCAGTTCACACATTAATTAGCATTTTGCTCCCAACATGCTGGGTACTCATTTGAAGGCTGAGTCAACCTTTAGGACTCATCAGGATTGAACTCACAACCTTTTGACTGCAGTACAGCAGTTTCATCCCTGCCGCCACCAGAGGTCCTCGCCACATCCTGCAGGATGGATGCCTGCGGAAGAGGGTCTCCGGCCAAGGCAAGAGTCTGGCTGGGCCATCTGGGAGGTCACTTTTAATACATTTCGAAGAGCAAAGAACAACCAAGTAGAATATGTGTGGGGGTGGGGTTGCAGGATGATTGTTTTCTATGAATGTGGAGAAATACGATCAATGCAACATAAGTGTGCAATTTGTGCCCCACCATGTGCAAAGATCTAGTAAACAGTCAAGATAATACTGTTGAAGTGGTGAAAATCCCTCTAATCATTTTAACATCTTAATGTACAGTATTTTGAATATTATCTATGTTTCATATAGGTCCATAATTTTAAATTGTCCCAATATTCTGACATGAGAAAAGAAAGATCTGTTGGAAATCCCCTCTCCGTCCTGAACCCAAGGCTCAGGTTCCTCTCGCTTGCCTTGTTGGCAATTTCTCCTTCTAAACCTAGAAGGCTGAAGGGGCCACTGCGGAACAGCCCTCTTGCTCCACCTCTCCCAGCATCAAGGCTTTCTCAAGTGAATCCTCTCTTCTCATTTGATGTCCAAAGTACTTTACTTCATCTTTACTATTTGACCTTCTAAGGAGCAGTCAGGGTTGATTTCTTCTAAGATTGACCTATTTGATCTCCTCGCTGTCCAGGGGACTCTCAAAACCCTTCTCCAACACCACATCTCAAAGGCATATTTTCTTCTGCGCTCAGCTTTCCTAATGGTCCAGCTCTCACAACCATACATTGCCACCGGAGATACCATTGCTTTGACTATGCGAATTTTTGTCTGCAATGTGATGTCTCTAGTTTTCACTATGCTCCCCAGGTTTCTCATCACTTGCCTCCCAAGAATCAGTCGCCTTTTTATTTCATGGCTGCAATTGCCATCTGATGGAATTACATTATTGCATTCTATATGCCAGCAGATTTGGAAAACACAACAATGACAGACAAGCAAGCATAACAATATAGCTTCCTACAGCTATCAGTAACAATAGATTATTCAGATTAGTTTTAAATGTCTCCCTTTCAATCTCAAAGGTATGAAGTAAAGCCCTGTCTGGTTTCTGATTTAACCTCTCACTTGTTTACTGCCACCTGGCCATTTCCTGTCTGCTCAAGTTGTAAAAGAGAATTGGCAGGAAGGTTGTATAATACACAAAAATATAATATATAAAATATCTATCAGCATATAGCAATCTGTGTACAAGTCAAACCTCATATAACACTAAAACCTGGTTCCACAAGTCTTGATGTTATATGATTTTTAGTGTTATCCGATGCATGTTAAAATCCTATGGGAGCCATAGAGATACATTGTAACCACACAGGCTTTAGCGGTTGTTATCTGATGCATCCCATAGGATCTTAATGTTATCCGATGCAATTCTTCCCCCCAGATTGCTTAATGTTATGCGATTTTAGTGTTATTCAATACTAATGTTATATGAGACATTACTTGTATTTGATAATGTCCCAGAAACCCTTGGCTGATATTTAAGCCTCTGTGAGGGGGGTCCAACAGATGGATGAATTTGATTTCTGCTGTCTCCCTTTCGATCCTAGTCTTATAATTTCTCTGTTCCAGAATTGCAACTTTCAGGTCTTGGATAGAGTGTCCAGGTAGACTGAAGTGGTTTGAGACAGGTTTCTCTGTGTTGCCATTCCGTTTGTGTCCATTAATTCTTTTGCGTAAAAATTGTCCTGTTTGTCCTACATAAAGCACGGACTGACATTTTTGGCAAGAGATGCCATAAATCACATTGGCAGAAGCACAAGTAAAACTGCCTTTAAGATTGTGTGTGGTGCCGTTGGAATAGCACCACACAGGGATACTGTTTCCAGAATGAATGTGGGGGCATAGTTGACATCTGGATTTGCAGCTGGGTCTGGTTCCCATTTCTGCTCCACTTCTGTGTAGTCTGTTGTGTGTCAATAGTTGTTTGAGATTGGAGGGTTGTCTATAAGCAAGTAGGGGTCTGTCACCAAGGGCTTTGGAAAGTGATGCACTCTTGTCCAAGATGGGTTGGAGATCCCTCATTATACGTGTGAGGGATTTGAGTTGAGAGCTGAAGGTGACAACCAGTGGTGTGCGATTGCTTTCCCTTCTGGACCTGTCTTGTAGTAGATCACTCCTGGGTATTTGTCTAGCCCGGTTGATTTGTTCTTTAACCATGTTGGATGGGCATTGTAGTTTGAGAAATGCATTTTGTAAGTCCGTGAGCTTGGCATCCCTGTCCCTGTGTGGGTCTGAGTAGAAGTAGATGCAATTGTACCCGAGGGCTTGGCTGAAGACAATGGATTTTGTCGTGTGTTCTGGATGGAAGCTGGAGGCATGCAGGTAGGTACATCTGTCTGTGGGTTTGCGATATTGGGTGGTACTAAGAGGTCCATTTTGTAGTTTAGTGCTATGCATATTCTTTATTTGTTTCTATAATGCCTGATTTTGTGTCAAAGCACCACGCACAGTTGTGAACATCAGGTACAGTAAAACACCAGATAACGCTAAAACTTGGTTCCACAAGTCTTGGCGTTATCCAATTTTTAGTGTTATCCGATGCATGTTAAAATCCTATGGGATGGATCGGATAACGTTAAAGCTCCACAGAGATACATTGTAACCGCACAGGCTTTAGCGGTTGTTATTTGATCCAATCCTCCTCCCCAGATTACTTAACGTTATGCGATTTTAGCGTTATCCGATCCAATCGTTATCCGGTGTTTTACTGTACTCATGAAATGAAACCATAGTGATAAAATAAAGGTAAAAACTACAATAAACATCACAAGAAATCAAACCCAACTAGTGATTTTAAAAAATTAACTCTCAAAGAAAAGAGAGAGAGAGAGACGATACTCCTGCTGAGTGAAGGGGAATTTCAGTGAAGGCCTCATTGGCTGTAACCATTTCCTAAAGGTTTGAGTGGTGGCCACCTGGAGCATCTCCATCAGGGGAGCGCCACCAAGAAGTCGGCCCTCCTCCTCCTCCTTCTCCGGGCATCCGTCCTTCTGGCCTGTCTCCCTTCAGCATCTGACCTGTGGAGCACCTTGTGGAACGGGAGGCATTTCTAAGGGAGAGTGTCAGGTAACAAGGCTCCAAAGGAAAGGGGTCAGCACCTCGGCCCTGGCATGGAGCGCCACAGGTCAGCAGTGCAGAGTTGTGGCCCTTTGAGGGCTAATCATGTGCGTGCGCATCGTATTCCACTGCTGACCTATACCTGCTCTCTCTCTCTTGCCTCACAGCAATGCGGGAACTAAATGGCAAGCAATTGCCTCAGCCTCCCCCCCCCCATCTGTCATGTGCTCCTTCCTTGCCCTTTGAGAGATGGGGCCGCTCTCTGGAGGTGCTGCCCTTCTTTGGCAAAAAAAAGGGGGGCTGGAGGGGCCCCTTCTGCCTGGACGGCCACGGAGGGGGGGGGAGAAAGGACCAAGTTGCCCGGGGTCGTGCGCACATGTGCGCGTCAGCTACTACTGCATGGCTAGAGGCGGCCGGAAGCTGTGGCTGGGCTGCTGACAGCTCCCTGTTGAGACAAGATGAATGAGCTGGCGCTGGGGAAACGATTCCAATTTATAACCCTCTGCTTTGTGGGGCTCCCCAATTAATTCTCGGTAGGGACATCACCAGGGCTGCCCTGCTTCTGTGGCTCCTGCGGCAGCCATTCTCCCCTCCCCCCCACCTGGCTGGTCTCCCCCTCCCTCCCTCCCTCTCTGGGCTCCCTGTCAAGGCCACCCGGCCTGCCTGCCAACGCCTGGCACCCCTGGCCTCTGGGAAGCTGATCTCGCGCATCCTGGGGGGGGGGGGAGGGAGCCATGGTAGGTGTGCATGATGCCTGCTCATGTACCTCATGTGGGCAAGGCTTTTGTGCTCTCAGAAGGACCCTCATGCCCCCCTGAGCCACAGGCAGCCCACCTGGAAGCCTGGGGCTCACACCTGCCTGTTGGGCAAGGGAAAGTGGGGTGAGGTGGGGGAGTCCCCTTTCTCCCCCTCGCCCTGCCTAGCCAGACCTGCCCCAAGAAATCTGCTGCCCTTCACCGGTGGCTGGTCCTCCCTTTCCTGGCCAGAAGTGGCCGCCTCTGACTGCTCTGTGTGCAAAGGAGAGCCATGCGCGGGGTGGGGTGGGAGAGGTCAAGGGCCAAAGGGCAGGACTCTGGACCCAGCGCAGTGCCAGGGGGAGCCCATGGAGGGCCCTTTCTGCCGGACTGTTCCTGCTGCGAAAGGCCTGCCATGGAGGAAGAGAACAGGGGGTCCAACTAGCTTGCAAAACAAGCCCCTCCCTCCTCCGGACCCCTCCAGACCCCCCCTTCTCCCTGGGCAGCCCCCCTGCAGCCTCCGGGGGGAGCCACCTTCTTGGTGCCAGTGAGCATGGATGAGTGAGGAGGGCAGGGCAAGGAGACCCCCTCCCTCTCCTCCCTAGGGGCCATGGGGGGAGGGAGGGAGGGCCCCCCATCTCCTGGGGGCCCCTCTTGCCCAGAGAGCTCTTTGGCCCCTCCAGACCCAAGGGGGCCTTCTCTCCTTTCATGGCCTCTTCTTCCTCCCCCCCCTCCCCCCTTGCAGCCTCTGCCAATGCCAGGGATGAGCTGGGATTCATTCAAGCAGGATTCTGGCGCCTTAGAATTGCTGAGCAGGAGCTGTTGGCCCAAAGTGTGCCCCCCCCTCCCTACCCTTCACACACGCACGCACGCATGCATGCACATACACAGAGCCATGGCACAGGAAAAGGACAGGCTGCACCCCCTGCCCCAGTCCGTGCCCACAAAAGTCACCCCCCTCTGGGACCCCTCTCTCCCTTTGCCCTCCCCCCAGCACTCCCCTCTGCATCCTATGACCCACCAAAGCCTCCCTCCCTCTCCTGGGACATGGGGGGGGGGAGGGCTGGGCCTCCTAGGTGCCTGGGGTGGGGAGCAAGGAGGGAGGGGAACCCCCCTTCCTCACCCACTGGTTGCCAGTTTGCCTCCGGGTGCAATTGAAGGTGCTGATTATTCCCTTTAAAACCCTACATGGTAGTGGGCCAGGATACTTAGGAGACCACATCGTCCCAAGGACATCTGTCCGTCCCACCAGAGCGGACCGGAGAGGCTCTCTGGTTGTTCCATTGGCCAGAGAGGCGCACCTCCCTAGCACTAGGAGGAGGAGGGCCTTCTCTGTGTCTGCCCCGGCCCTGTGGAACCTCCTCCTGCCAATGGAGCTGCGTCTACAGACAGAGCTGCTGCCCTTTAGGAAGGGGGTTAAGACCTGGCTGGTGGGACAGGTATGGGGTTTGGGTCAGACAGTTGCATCAGCTTGTTGGCTCATCTGACCCCTCCCTCTCTCAATGCATGAATTTTTTAATCTTTTAACTTACTTAGTTTTAATCTCTTTTAATATTAATTTTAGACAGGATTTTATATTGTGTTTTTCTATTGTGTTCTCTCAAGCTGACCAGACCTCAGATCTGGTCCAAGGGATGGTTCCCATGGGCTTGCTTCCAGGCAACTAGTGAGTCAGGGTGTGAATGTGTGCGTGCATGCATGCGTGTGTGTGTGTGTGTCTCGGTCACTGGAGCATCACTGATTCTGTCCCTGTAACAGAAGCCTTAGATCAATACAAAGGAGCGCCACATATGCTGAGCAGGAAAAGCCAGACACACACACACACACACACACACACACACACACACACACACACACACACACACACACACACACACACACACACACACACACACACACACACACACACACACACACACATGCCACCAATGGGAACAGGGGGTGGGGGCAGAGAACACGCATGCGCACGCACACTCCACACCCTCCAAGAAGCTCCCCACAAGAGGCAGGGAGGGGGCAGGCAACCACCTCCAAGACCAGTTACCCAAGGGGGAGGGGGAGATTTCGGGGGGGGGGGGCATGGTCTGCCTCCCCCTCCAGGCTGGCCAGCCCTTATGGAAAGAGCAGGGCCAGGAGAGTGGGAGGGGTCCACAACTCTCCATCCCATCCCACTGGCTTCCCCGGATCAGGACCCAAGGCTGGAAGGGCTCCTGACTCCTGCTCCAGCAGGAGCCCTTTTCTGCCTCTGCCCCCCCCCAAAAAATAGGGCCTCCTCAGGACCCTCCCCCCTTGCAAAGGCTCCCTTGCCGAGCCAGAGGCCTCCCACCCACCCTTCCAGCTGTGTCTGAGTCGCTGCTCAAGACCTAACTTGGATACCTGAAACTGCAGAAAACAGTGAACCCTCTCGTTTGCATTGCAGATAGTGGCCCCTAGTGGCCAATTCTGGCCGTGTGCCATAGAGAGAGTTCAGGAAGGTCCAGGTGTAGAGGTCAAGGGTTCATAATAATTAAAAAGCTGAAAAAGTTAAAGAAGTGATGTCACCACTATAGAAAAAACTGCCATTTATTCTAAGTGCCTGAATAGCCATAAGGAAGAGATGACAATTTAAGACATCTAGCCAACTAAAAGCAACTGATTGTCACAATGTTTCATAATTACTCTATGTATTACCTCATTGTATTATTGGTTATAAATATACCCACTAACTATAGTCTAGGAAGTATCCAGAGTGGTTATAAAACGAATTAAATGAACTTGTGTTACCTAAAAATTGTTATCCCTTTTTAATGAGGAGATGCGTTTTAAAATTCACAAAATTCATTTGTTGGCGGAGCCCCCCAAGAACCACAGAAATTTTAATTTCATACAAAAACAAGACTAGTTTATTGACGAAAGCAGCATCTAAGCAACAGCCCCCCACCCCTTTGCTGGATAAAAAGCTATATCTAACCCGTTTTTTGCCTGCTAGAAAAATCTACGTGATGAGCTTCCTTAAGAAAATTTGATGGGAAAGCTGCCTTGCCTCCCAAACGCAGGACATGTTATGCTTTCCTACTAATCTTTACATCCAGTGATGGGATGTAACAGGTTCGCACCAGTCCCCCAGAACTGGTAGTAACTTTCCCCAGTGTCCCGGAGAATCGGTAGCAGCTTTTGGGGGGAACCACCTGCGGGGCTTACCTTTTCACTGGTGTGCATACATGCCTATAATGCATGGTGCGTATGCACGGCCTCCTTGCTGTCCTCCCAAGTAGGGAGGAGGAAGAGAAGCTGCTAGCCTGAAGCTCCCTATAGCCTGAACCTCCCCAGGGTAAGTGACTCCCCTTTGGATGTGGGGTGTCTGTGTGTATTTTAATGTGTATTTAATACCTTTACCTATATTGACGTACTACCACAGTTCCTAAAAAGGCCTGGCAGCCAGCAGGGCTGCCTGCCTGCCTGCCTTGGGGTTTTTAAGCAAAGTCTTGGAGTTACCTCATCAATAAGCTACACCTGTGCTGTTCCAATTGCTGTTCCAATAGGAGAACCCTTAAGGAGGTACAGCTGTTTTACATTTACATTAAGGCATATTATCCTAGAGAACCGGTACGATGACCATATCCCTCTTGCAACATGGTGCTGCCCAGGCACTTATACTCACAGGTAAGTGATGGGTTTGTGTTTGGAGTGGGTGGGTGTGTTTGGAGTGGGTGGGTGTATTTTAATGTAATTTTTATTTTATTTATTTAATTTATTTACTGGTTTGTGTTGTGGATAGGTGGGTGGCTGGATGGGTTTGTATGTGCTTATTTTTATTTTATATTTTATTATTATTTTTTCTTTGGCCCTGCCCACTACATCATGATGTTAGCTCCACCCACACAGTGATGACATCATGGTGGGGTAGTAAAAATTTTGACATCCCACCACTGTTTACATCTATCCAATTACCTATTGCTACAATATAGTTTATACAATAAAACAAAGGACCAGCAGTGGGGGTTTCTTTCATAAGTAAATAATTCAACCTTTACTGCCAATGGTTTATTAGCACCTCAGATTCAAGATAAAATGACAAGCACGTAAGCAAATAATGACATTGGGGGAAGGAAAATACTAAAGGTGTGGGTGACAATTCAATACAGTAATTTGAGCCCCATTCATGATTTGCAGGAAGGCAGGAATTTCAGTAAATTACCCCACCCAGCTATGTTAATATGTTAATTGCTAATATGTCACTGGCTCCCAAGACAATAACATGAAAGAGCCAAGCAAACAGAGAAAATAATTAGTCTCAAGGCTTTAGGGCATCTGTCAGGAAAAAGACCTATTTCCTAATGTCTCCCAAGGCTTGAAATTGCTATTTTTCAGTTAGGCCTCATTATTGGCCTCATAGAAATCCTTTGTCTTCTCTCTGTCTCTTGGACAGCATGTTTATCAACCATGTTTCAGTCAGTGTACCCGTGTTATCTCTCTAAGCTAGCTGAGATCCAATGTTTTGTCTATATCCCAGAACACTCTCTGTGCATGTGTGTAAACAATGTATTGTTTTGAGAAAGTTTTCTCTGTTACCTGATTGGCTAAGAGTAACCCACCTGACTGCAAATTCTCCATTTTGGAGAGAACTGAAAGGAGTTCGTCTCTGCTTCTCCATGAGTCAAGACCTGTTTTTGATTAGAGAGCTTTTGTTTCTGGATCTCTATGGGCTAACATTCTTTTGCCTAGGAGCTATGCATTTTTGCTCCTTAAAAATGGTTACCTAGATTACCTGTGGACTGTATTGGACTGACTTATGCTACTGACTTTTATTCTTTATGAACTTGATCAATAAATCTTCATCATTTTCCTGAACAGCGTGTCTTCACTGGACTAAAAGGGTAAGAGAAGCATTGCATTTCACACACAAACCTTTGAACACGCTACCAAATTAAAACCCCTTTTGGCTGATAAGCAGCTGTAAAGTTTTATTGCCGTCCAGCCCACCCTTTGGATGTTTTGGTTTAGGGGTTTCCCAGAGAGAGGGCCAGCTGGTATGTGACAGTATCTTCCAAGAAGAGTCCCTGCACCCCTAAATATGGAACGAAGAGGAAGTGGAGAAATAGTGTGGTGTTTGTGGACATTTAAACCTAACCTTGAAGTGGATGGCAAATTAAAATAATGAGAGAAGCATATTTTATTGAAAATAAATGTGTGTGTGTGTGCGCATGCGTGCGTGCACTTCTCTCATTATTTTAATTTGCCATCCACTTCAATTTTATATATAAAATTTCAAAATTGGGGTTACAGTCACAGGTAAAGCTAATTAGATTATGAACTGGCCATGGACTTGGTAAAGTTCACCTTTAATAAACAGTGAAAATACTTATCATATGAAAGTATTTTATTGAGTTACAGTACCTGTATATTACCAGTACCTGAACTGTAAAAGCTTCTCTCTTGTTAACTTTATTACTTTGTTTCTACTTCTGTAAATCACAATTAAACAATGATCTGACCTGGCTGTGTTCCAGAAAGTGCGCCATGCAAAGCTATAGTTTTCATTCAGACTTTGGAGCTTATTCCTCTGAATCCTAATAACATTATTAAACTTATCATCTTAATTGTGAAATAAAGGCCTTCGTTGTTTTATTCACTGATTGTCTGCTTATTTCCATGAGGCAGAAAAGGTGCCACTTCACAGGTTGGAGGGAATTGCTGCCCCTTGATACAAAAGACAAAAGTGAGCAAGAAGGGGTGGAGGGCAGAAATGGAGGTGGTGGTCCACTTCCCACCCCACAAGGAGGGTCACGCCCCCCCCCCCATTGCTGCCCTCAGTCCACCAAGCCCTGTGGGGCTGGATGTCCTTCTAAGCCTTCTCAAGAGCAAGGACTTGGGGGGGGGGAGCCCTCAGGTTCTGTGCAAAGCTGGTGGGGGGGAAAGAAGCCCCATTCCAACACATAGCCAGTGGGGGAGGTGGCTCCCCATCCCTCGCCAGGACCACCACCTCCCATTCAAAGCTTGAAAGTGGAAGGATGTGGCCAGCATTGGCCGAAAGTGGGCTACCAGAAATGGCAGGCCAGGGGCCTTGGCAGGGCCAGACCTTTGCCAGCCTGGCCCTCTGCAGTGCATGGCACCCCTGGGGGCACACTAAAGAGAACACAGAGGCTTGTGCTACCATGAAAACGGCGACTACCGTTGACTGATCGTGCCCCTGGGGTGCATTTGAGGCTCCTCTTCCTGGCACTCAAAGAAGTCACTCCTGCTGAGACCAGGAAATAACAGGGTCAACCCATGCCCCCCACCCCACCCCTAAGGAAAACACACGAATTGCTCTTGAGGATCCTCATTCCAGAGGACTTGGAGGGCCAGGCCGGGGCCGTGGACAGGGGGCCAGACTCTCTCGCCCTCTCCAGTGCTTGGGTACCAGACGGGACAGGAGGGAGGCCGCTTCCGGCACTTACCGAGGAGGGACCCCGGCCGTCTCCAGCTCAGGCGCTGTCAGAAGAGCCGCCAACACTGCCTGCCGGCTGGCCTGCCATCGGTTCAGCGGCCTCCCCCAAAGCACCCCCCTCCCCCGGGGCCGGAGGGGAAATAGGCCCGCAGGCGGTGCTGCAACCGGGCAGCCCTCGCAGTGTGGGGGGGGGGGGGCGGGGGGGAGAGCGAGGTGCCTCCTACTACGGTCGTGCCCTCCGCGTGGGCCGTTGGCGTCCCAGGCTGGGCAACGCGATGCCCCCCTCTCTGGGCCAGCCCCACCGCCCCGGCCCACCGCCCACCTGGGCCAGGAGGGAAATTGGGCGGAAACGACGCACCGCGAGCTCCAGAAGGCGAGTCCCCGGTTGATTCTGCCCAGGCGCGGTCGAGCGGCCCTGGGGGCGCTGGTGAGGGTGGGCCGCGGGCGGGGGTCGCCTTCATCCTCAGCGCCAAACGAGGAGGGGTCGGCAAGCGCGGCTCCCCTCCCGCCCCGTCCAGCCCGAGCCAGCGCTCCAGCCCGCTCAGCCGCCGCCAGAGGGAGGCCGAGCGCCGTCGTCGTTGCCGACCGGTTGGGGGTCGCCGGCGGAGCGCGAGGGAGCCTTTCCTGCCCCCGCCGCCGCCCCCTCCTCCATGTCTTCGTGCTGCCGTTGCGGCTCCGGCCCGGGCTGGGCGAGACAAGGCGAGCGGCTGCCCCTCCCCGACCCCCGCCGCCGCCGGAACGACTGGCTGGCTCCTCCCCGCCCGCCCGCCGGTGGCTCCTCCTCGGTCTGCCCCGCCCGCCCCCGGGAGACGGCCAAGAGGAGCCGCCGCCGCCGCCGCCGCCGGTGCCGGAGCAGCGCCCACCTCATCGCGAGCAGGTAGGACGGGCTCCGCGTCGCGCCAGGCCAGCAAGCTGGCGGGAAAGGAGGGAAGGGGGCCGGGCGGGCAGGCAGGCAGGCAGGCAGGCAGGCAGGCACCTGGCTCCCGTTCGCTCGCTCGCTCGCTCGCTCGCTCGCCCGCCCGCCCGCCTGCTGGTCCGCCCCGTCGGGCAGCCGGGAAGGGGCCGCGCCGCCCGCACAACTCCCTGGCCGCCACGGCAGCTGGCTGTCCCGGGGCCGAGAGGTTCTGTGATGCCAGTCCACGCCCGTCTCCCGGCCGCCTGCTTCCGACGGGGCTCCGGGCGTCGTCGGGCGTCGTCGTGCCTGCCTCTGGAGGAGCCCGCCGGTTCCCCGTTCCCGCGCGGCCGGTTCTTCCGCCTGAGGCCTCCTCCGGGAGGTGCGGATTCTGAAAGCCGGTCCGTCCGGCCGAGCTGCCGTCACTTCGGGGTCGCCTACCTGGCCGGGCCGTTGTGAGGCGAGTGGGTGGCCTGAGTTTCTGGGGCGGAGAAACCAGCAGTTTGTTTGTTTGTTTGTTTTCCTGATTTCTCTCTCCGCCCAACTCCGAAGACTCTGCGCAGCTCGCGGAAAATAAAACCAACATCACCTTTTAAAACCAATGAAACCCCGTTCAAACTGCTACCAAAATGCACCCCAACCCCATCGGATGAGAAGAGGGAGCGAGCGAGTGCTTCTCCTCCTCCTCCTCCTCCTCCGCCAGCCACCAGGCAGGGCTCCTCCTCAGCCCGTTCCTGGAAGGCTTCATGGCGGGAGGGAGGGAGGGAGTGCAAAGTGGCCCTGGTGGTCTTCCTGCCCGCCCGCCCGTGGGAGAGGGTCGTGGTGGTGGCAGCCGGGTGGGTGGGGGGAGGCGGGGGCATGACCCGAGGAGGGCCTCTGGCAGGATTGGCCCTCTTTTGGGGTGGGTGGGGGAGCCAGCAATAAAGGAGCCTGGCTGTCTGGAGGGTGAGGGGGGGGGCCCTGAGGTGGGGTGGGGGGCTTTGGTAGTCCTCCTTAGGTGCTCCTCACTAGGTTCAACATCCCCTCAGCCCCCACCCCCTCCTCTCCCCCCTGAAGGAAGAGGAGGCTGCGGGAGGGGGAGAGAAAGACACCTCCCCCCTGGATTTGCTGTGGCCTTCTCTTGCTTTTGGGCAGGTGAGGGGCTGCCCCTCCTCAGTGTGTGTGTGTGTGTGTCCCCCCCCCAATTCTCCCCTCTTGAGATGCTGAGAACAGGAGGAGACGGATGTCAGAGCACAGATGGGCAGTTGTGTGTGTGTGTGTGTGTGTGTGTGTGTGTGTGTGTGTGTGTGTGTGTGTGTGAATGAATGGTCAATTCCTGGGTTTTCCATTTCCTCCCCTCCCTTCTTCTGCCCCTGGGACTCTTGTGGCCCTTCCTCAAGCTCACCCCCCCCCCCTGCTGTTTCTTCTCCCAGGAGGCCCAGTGGGGAATCAAACTCCTAACTCTCCAGCCAGCTGAACTGGCTGATTTGTGTTCTGGGAGGGGGGGTGTCAAAGGCCACGGGGGGGGGGCAGCCTTCTTAGTGCCACCCCTGCCTGGGTACTCCATGACCGCCCCCCTGCCCCATGGAATGGAGAATGGAGCCTCCTGCCTCCAGGGCAGTGGAGCTGAAACCAGAGGCAAGCTACCAGGGCAGTGGAGGGGGTGGGGGCAGCTGTTGGTGCCCAGCCATGCATGGCTGCCCATGCATGGCTGCCCAGGGGCTTTCTGGGCCTTGGGGGGGGGAGCAGGTCTGGTGGAGCTGGGCAGCGATTGTGGTAGAGTGAGAAAAGACCCCAAAGGCCAGGCAAGCCCCCCCCCTTCTACAGCCAGAAGGCAGGCCTGGCTGGGACCCTGCTTAGACCCAAGGGCCCCTCCCTCCCTCCCTCCTCAGTGGGACCCTCAGGCGCAGGGAGGCCTGAGCAGAGTGGCTGCACTGACCACTTCCACTTCCAGGGGTGGGGGGTAGCATGGCCTCTTCCCCTCCTCTCTTGAGGCTCCTCCAGTGGGCCTGTGGGCAGGCAGGAGAGGGCCGGGGCGCTTGGGAGCTGCACAGTGCTTCCTGTGCAGAGGAAGAGGAGGAGGATGCTCTCTGGGGCCGGGCCGGGCTGGGCTCCCACTGCAGGGCCCCCCCTTGTGGGGTGGTCTCCTCCCCACTGGACTTCAGCTCAGGGGAGGCGGCAGGCCGTGCGCGGCCAGATGGGGCAAAAGGGGCTCCCTGGGGCTTCAGGGCAGGCAAGGGCTGTGGCTGCACCGTGGGGGGCGGCAGAGGCCCTTCACGGAGGGAGGGAGGGAGAGGAGGAGATGATGCCCTTCCTGCAAGGGCAGCAGCTCTGCTGCAGCCTCCCCATTCACCCTTGTGGGGTGACTTAGGAGGGGGCCCCTAGGTCTGCTCCAAAGACTGGGCCCTGCCCCCATGTTGCCCCCCCCAGACTGTCCTCATGCCGCGCGCACACGCACACACACACACACACACACACACACACACACACACACACACACACACACACACACACACAGAGTGGCAACTCCCTTTAAGAGCCCTAACAGCCCCCACCCCAACCCCTCCCGTGGTACAGAGGTTAAGCTGACGTCCTGAAGCCAAAGCTCTCCTGGCATTGTGAGTTCGATCCTGATGGGAATCCAGGTTGACTCAGCTTTTTCCATCCTTCCAAGGTTGGCCAAAGGAAGACACAGCATGTTAATGAGGGCAAAATGGTAATGAACTTGTGACCCTCCCAGAGAGGGCGCTAAGAAGAAGCCCTTCTATGGGGCGGGAGAGAAAAAGAGCCCCATGGTCAGTCAGTGGCATTGCTCTGAAGAAGTCCCTCCCCCTCCCCCCCCAACAGGTTCCCAAGGATTTGACCCTCCTTTTCCCAACCTCAGGTGTCCCCCCCCGCCCCCCCACCAGTTCTTCATCCGGTCCCTCCGAGGGAGGGATGAGTTCCCCCTTCTCTGGCAAAAGCCAAGCGTGCCCAGGAGTCTTGGGGTCGGGTAGGGATGCCATCCGTCTGTTCGGGGGCCTTTGGGGTTGTTCCTCCTGGCTGGCACTCTCTCCCCCCCCCCCCCCCGCCGGTGCTTGCATTGATTCCCCAGAGACCCTCGAAAGGCTGGTTGCTTTCTCCTCTGGGTGGATGTTGGGACCAGAGGCAGCCCATGGCTCTGCAGGCTTTACCCCCTTGGCCACCCCCACCCCCCCTGAACCTCAGGGCTGGCCTTAGCAGCCAGGAAGACCTGGTGGGCAAGTGGCGGGGGGGGGGGGAGCCCTGCAGCACAACTGAGGAGGGTGCCTTGGAAAGAGAGTACGTGGTGGTGGTGGTGGTGGTGGTGGTGGTGGGACTCAGGAGGCCAGCCCTGAAAAAGGGGGGGGGATTCCAGAGCAGACCCCCCCCCCCCGCCAGCATCATGAGTGGCCACATGGCTGAGGGCCAAGCTTTTGGGCATGATGGGAGGCTGGGCCTTCCTCGTAGCTGCAGCCCATGTGGACCTTCCTCCCTTCTGTGGTCCTGTGGACTCCCCCCCCCCCCCCGCCTTGGAGGGCTCAGGCTTCTCTCTTCAGCCTTGGTTTGGCCTCTACGGCCGCCTTTCCCGAGGCTTCCTGTTTCTAATCCGGTGGTGCGGTTCCTTCACTGCCTTCTGGGGTGCCTGATAGGCAAAAAAACCAATGGATGGAAACTTTATTTAAAAATGATTAGGTCAGGTGTGAGTTGAAAGTGAAGAAGAAAGAGAAAGACCCTTGTGGGTTGGAGGGGAGGGGGGCTCGACCTGCCCGCTGGGTGTCTTCCATGCATGGGGATTCCCCCCTCCCCCTCCCTCCCCCGCAGCCAGCCATAACCACCTTGGTGTCTGTGGGGTAACTAATATGAGCCAGGCTAGCTAAGGGGAGGGGTATGTGTTGGGGGGGGGGCTGGAATTGGAGCAGAAGGGGCTGAGCTGTGGCAGGGGCTTCATCGGGAGGGAGGGAGGGAGGGAGAGTCAGGGCAGATGATTGGCCCTTGCCCAAAGGGACCCACCCAGTGTGTTTGTATCTTGGGCATCCTTGTGGGGGGGGGGAGGGGGCCTTGACTAGAAGACCTTTGGTGGGGGTGGGGGTCCCGCCCACCTCTGCAGCTCCATCCTTCCCCCAGCCTCCTCTGCCAGGGGCGGCTGCCACTGCTTCCTGTATTCTTCTTCACCAGTCTCCAGGCCGGGGGGGGGGGGGGCTGCAGGCATTTCAGGTGCCCAGGAGCAGTGCTTTCCCTGATGCCCTTTGGGGCTGGGTGGAGCCCTCCTGGGTGGGGAAGAAGCAGGAGACCTCAGGTACTCCAGTGGGACATGCGCCCCCTCCCCCCCCCCTGGCTGGCTTCCCTGGGCCAGGGAGGTGCTTGCTTGTCAGGGGTGTGTGTGTGTGTGGCTGCCAAGGGCCTGGCCCTGCCCCAGAGGAGGAAAGAGGGGCCATGGGGCTGGCCAGGGGCCCCTTGCGGGCCCTTGGCCCCCACCCCAAGGGTTCAGTGGCTCCTTCAGTGGCTCTGTCTGGCCTGTGTGGGCTCTTGGCTGGCAGAAGGGCAGGCCAGCCTCCCAGGTGGGCCCTTGGCCTCTTTCACAGCCACAGGCTGGCATGGCGGGGGACGCTTGGGCTGGGAGGAGGGAGACTGACCTGCCCCTGCCAGCCCCAGGTGGGCAGGGGGCCCATGAGGGCCTCCCTGTAAGGGACATCCCCCCCTCGGTGTGCGTGTGTGCGCACGTGCGCACTCCTTTGCCACCTGCTCTCCTAATAAGCAGTCTCTCCACGCTGACCCCCATGGCCAGGTGGCCACCCCAGGACTGATGAAGGATGCTGGAAACCCCACTTTATCCAGCAGGATTGCTAAGGGGAGGGGGGCGGCTGTTGCATTCCTTCCTTTTCTCCCCCCCCCCCAATGCTGTCCTGTGCTCTTCTCACCCTCAAACCCCACCCCCACCCCCGTAGCTGGTCTCTTGCCCCACTGGGCAATGGAGGTCTCTCTCTCTCTCTCTCTCTCTCTGGCAGATTGCATGGACCAACCTCACTGCTATGCTGGGCTATTCTGGGCAAAGGAGCGCCTGCTGGCACCTCCTCCCAGGGGAGCCAATTACTGGAGTGGGGGGGGGGCAGATGAACGCCCCCCCCCCCCAATGATATGCTTCTGTGCCACAGACTGCCTAGAGAAATAAATAGGATCTGGCCAGATAAAGTGGTGGGATACCCTTGGTGGGCCGGCCATAACCGGACGGGGGTTGTTTGGCCTCCTTGCTCCTGCCCCATAGCAAGTGAGGGATACCCCTCCCCTTCCGTAAGAGATCCAACCCAGAGATCTTTGTTTCCCAGAGTCCCCTTCCCAAATGTGGGTGGGGAGGGGGGTGCTTCTGCACCAAGAGGGAGGGGGCTCAATGCCCTCCTCCCTCCCTCCCTCCCTCCTTCCCTTCCCTTCCTTCCTTCTGGGGGGGGGTGTGTCTTCCTCTACGGACCCTCCCCCCAAGGAGATCAGTATTCTGCCTGCGGTTTGGGCAGAGCCATTAATGCCGGGGAGCCGTCATCCGTCCTGACGGGAGGCCCCCGGGGACTGGCGTCCAACTGGGGCCTGGAAGCCGAGGGTTTCTGCCGGGAACGCCTGTCACAGCACGGTGGACACAGAAATGGGAAGCCGTTCCTAACGATGCCGGGACTTCACTTCCCTCTGCCGTATATTTCAGGGGCCTCCACATCCCAAGCCACCTGATTTATGTGGGCAAGGAGGGGCCAGGGATAACATTTCCCCCCCCCCATTTTAAATCAAGGCTAATGGGGTGAAACCATCCCAGGGCCTCGAGGGAGGCTGTGAGAAGGGAAACTGGCCAGGAGGGAATGAAGGTTGAGTACCACCAGGGCTTTTACACCCTTCCTGCCTCTTTTCTCCCAGTTGGATTTATTGGCCATGAAAAGATATAAAAACGTGATTCTCCCAGACCGGAGGCGAAGCGCCTGCCCTCTTGCCTTGCCAGCAGCAGGACGTCTCTAGCTGGCGGGAAGGAGGACCAGGATGTCATGGAGAGGAAAAGGGGATGGGGGAGGGTCCCCCCCCTCTGTCCACACAAATGCTTCTCCTTCCCCACCCACCCCTCAGCTGATGCCCTTGAGGGGCCTGGGTCGGTGGTCTTCTGGTCACCTTTCCGGGCTTTCCCGGCTTCCACAGGAGAGAGATTCTTTTGGAACCTGCAGAGGGGGCGGGGGCGGGGGCGGGGAGGGGGCTGCCTTGCAGCCTCACTGGGCCTTCCTGCTTGGCAGCCCTGCTTTTCATTCGATATGTGCTGTGTACAGATTGAGCCGTTTCGGGAGATAAAATGTCCCCTGATCTGACCGCTTGGCCTACAGGAAACCGTTCTGTCTCCCCTGAGGCCGTCCGCATGGTCGCTTCTGGTCCACTCCTGGTTTCTCATGGATCCACATGGCTGGGAGGCTTTGCAGTAATCTATAAAGTCCAGCCTAATCTTCTTCTGAAGGATCTGAGGTGGTTAACACACTGGTTCACACACTGAGCTTGACAACCAGAAGGTCAGCACTTTGAGACCTCTATCCTTGTCCCAGCTCCTGCCAACCTAGGAGTTTGAAAGCAAGAAATTGCAAGTAGATAAATAGATACCACTTTGGCAGGAAAGGTAACAACGTTCTTTGTCTAGTCATGCCTGCCACATGACCATGGAAATGTCTGCAGACACAAACAGCACTGGGTTTTGGGCTGCAAACAGAGATGAGTACCAAGCCCTAGAGTCAGATAGGACAGGCTTATGAGCAAGGGAGATCTGGACCTTGACCTTCTTCTAAAGTTGACATCTCTTGGTCAGGGGGAACTCCTGCCGCCGCCGCCCCCCGCCCCGCCGCCTTGAGCTTTGCAGACTTCTGTGGAGCAACCTAGGTCTCTCTCTCTCTCTCTCTGTGTTTGTGTTAATTCTATGAAGGGAAGAGTCTGTTTCACTCCTCCTTTTTCTTTCTTCTTCGTTGACCTTGAGCTCTGAGCTCCTTGCCTGCCTTCCTCCTCAGTGATGGGATGTCAAAAATTTTACTACCCCACCGTGATGTCATCACAGTGTGGGCACAGCTAATGACATGATGTCATGGGCAGAGCCAAAGAATTTTAAAAATAATAATAAAAAAAAATAAGCACACACACACACCCCTCAACCCACCCACCCACAACACAAACCTGTAAATAAAATAAATAAATAAAAATAAAATAAATACATGTGCAGTGGGGAAACCAGTGAAAAGGTAATCCCCAAAGGTGGTTCCCCCCAAAAGCTGCTACTGGTTCTCTGGGACACTGGGAAAAGTTACTACCGGTTCTGGAGAACTGGTAAGAACCTGTTACATCCCATCCCTGTAATCTTCCTCCTCCTCCGTGGTGCGCATGCCTTGGCATAGCCAGGCTGTGGCTTGCCAGTCTCCCCTGCCATGGGCAGCCACAGAGAGGGTTTGAGGCTCTTTAAGGCAGGGGTGCCCAAACTTTTCAGGCCCTGGGCCAGTCACGTGGCTCCTCCCACTGGAAGCAGAAGTAAAACACGCATCTTGCCATCGGTTTTGCAACAGGACGAGATAGATTTTTCGGCTGCCATTTTCTCTGCTTAAACCAGGGGTGCCCAAACTATGGCCTGTGGGCCAGAACAGGCCCTTGATGCTAATTCATCCGGCCTGCACTACCCTTGTCGCTCCTGGAAGCAGAAGTAAAACATGCCCATGCAAGGGGCATGTGGGCCGGATGAATTGGCATTAGGGGCTGGATCTGGCCCACGGACTATAGTTTGGGCCCCCCTGGTTTAGGGTGCAGAGAACTCTGAGCACTGCTGGCCTTCTTTCAGGGCCGTTTGGAGCGCTGCCAGGCTGGCCTCCCGGTTGGCACAGAGTCCTGCTCTGGATGCTGGAGGGAGTGCCCAGGGCTACCTTCACTGAAGCTGAGTGCCACCAGGCCAGGCCAACTCCTGTCATGTAAGCAGCCTTTTCTGCTGCCCCCCCCCAAAAAAAATGTGGCAGGATTAGAGGAGGAGGAGGAAGCAGTTGTGTGGAAGGCAGAGGGAGGTCCGTTTTCCATTTAACCAAGCCATGTTGAACATAATTCATGTCCCTGCCAAACCTTTGATTTGAAGGAGTCTTCTGCATTTGTCAGGGACATTTTAATCTGTCCTTCCCTCCCTCCGAATTTTTTTTGGGGGGAGGGACTTTTGAACCAAGCAAGAGCAGCAGCAGTTCCCTCCTCATTGCTGCCCCCTTTTCTTTTTTTTTTTTTTGAGGGGGGTTTGGCTGGAAAGCAGCAGCATTATCAGTGCGTGTATGTATGGGGGGGGGGAGAAGGTGGGGTGGCAGGTCTCAGAGGGCAACCCAAATCAGCAGTGACCCAGCAGGAGGGCTGCCTACCTGTGGAAGGTCCCTGTCCTGGGTGTGTGTGGGTGTGCACATGCTCCACAGTGTGCAGGGATGCGCATGGCCTGGCAGGCCGCGAAGGGGGTGGGGATGGTTAGAAGGGGAGGCAATAGCATTCCACCGCCACTCTGTCGCCCCAGCACCTACCTCTGTTCCTTAAGGGGTGGATGGGGGTGGCATGCAGCCTGCCATCAGCCCAGGGTTCGGGGGGGGGGATGTGTGCTTTTGTGCACCCGTGGTCTGTGGGTGATGTAGGCAGAGCCAGGCTGCGGGCAGCAAAGGTTTGATGCTCTGAAGAGCAAACACCCCCCCAACAGACCGTGGGGGGGGGGAGCAGTTGGGGAGATGCCTCCTTGGGTCACACTAGCTCCCAGCAGACCCTTTTCTTAGGGAGGGGTCTCAGGCTCCCCCCCCATGCCCTGCCTCTGGCTTCTAGGGTGCGGAGCCTTGGACGGAGGGGGGCAGGCAAGGGTGTCCTGGCGGCTGGGCTCTCCTCCTTCTCCTGCCCAAGTTTGTCTTCCAAGGGCCAATTAATGCATTGCATCCTTGGAGGTGAAGCATGAAAATTCCCTATTTGGAGAAGAATTATTGCCGAGCGAGCGAGACGGTTCTGGCTGCAAAGGCTCCCCCCCCCCCCCCCACCATGAGGGGATTTGCTTTGCAATTAAAATTGCTTTGAATCTCGGACTATAGGAGGAGGAGGAGGTGGTGGTGGTTTAGGAGAGAGACAGGCATTTGGCATTGGAAAGTCTTTCCCCAAACAGTGCCTGGCTGGTGTGAGACTTTCCACAAACACCTCTTCCGCCATTCGCTTCTTTCAAAGCCACCCCCACCCCCCCAAAAAAAAAAATTCCTTCGGTCCCGAAAAAAAATTCCTTCCGTCCGGAAAAAAAATTCCTTCTGTCCCTCCCTCTTCCTTTCTCTTCCTTCCTTCCTTCCCTCTTTCCTCCCGTCCTTCCCTCCCTCTTTCTTTCTCTTCCTTCCCTCTTCCTTCCTTCGTTCTTTCCCTCTTCCTTCCTTCTCTCTTCCTTCCTGCCTTCTGTCCCTCTTCCTTCTTTTCCTCCCTCTTTCTTTCTTCCCTCCCTTCCCTCCCTCCCTCCTTCTTCCTTCCTTCCTTCCCTCTTTCTTCCTTCCTTCCTTCCCTCTTTTTTCCTTCCCTCTTTCTTTCTTTCCTTCCCACCCTCTTGCCTTTCCTTCTTCCTTCCTTCTCTCTTTCTTTTTCCTTCCTTCTTTCCCTCCCTCTTCCTTCCTTCCTTCCCTCTTTCTTTCCTTCTTTCTTTTTCCTTCCTTCTTTCCCTCCCTCTTCCTTCCCTCCTTCCTTCCCGGGGAGCCCCCCCCCTTTCAACTGCCCACCAACCCTTTCATCTGCCCCTCTTGCGCAGGTAGAGGGGGGAGGACCCCGATTTCGTAGGCCAGGAGGGGGGGCTTGGGTGTGGGGGAGGTGGCTGTGGAGAGGGGGTTGATGTGGGTTAAACTGCCCCTCGACCCCCGCCCCCTGTTCCAGCCCATCGGAGGCGGAAAGCTGGAAGCAAGTCATTCCAAGGAGGACCCTGGAGCCGGGGATGCCGGAGGAGAGGAGAGGGGGTCGTGTCGCCCCCCGCCCCGCCAAATGGAATAAATATTGACACGCGGGAGGGAGGGAGGGAGGGAGGGAGGCCACCCACCCACCCCCCTCCTAGTCCCGCCGCTCCGACAGGGCCGAGGGTGGAACAGAAGCGCCGGATGTAATTTCCACTGTCAACATGATGTACGGAGGGCTCAGCGCCGCGTGGCTGCCAATGTGCCCCCCCCCCCCGACAAAGCTGTGGGGAGGGGGGGGAGAAAGAGGCAGAGGATGCTGCTAATGCTGGGGAGGGTGCAAGTCCCGGGGGTAGGAAGGCTGGTTCCAGACCCACCTCCCCAGCCCCCCCCCCTGGGTTGGCTGCGTGGGGGGGGGGGGCGCGCATTGGAGTGTCTTTGCGAGGGGGCAGGATCAGGAGGACTCTTGCTGGCCGGGGGGGGTTGGGGTTGAACTTGAGACTTGAAGAGCCCCCCCCCCGTCCCTCGGTACCTGCCACGGTGCAGAGCACTAAAGCAGGCAGCCTGAGGGGGGAGATTTTCGAGGCAGGTTTCCCGTTCCCTCAGCAACCGTTGCCCGGGCCTTCCACGGGGGGGGGGGGGGAGGGAGGCTGTGCGTGCGTGTGTGTGTGTGTGTTTCCAGTTCTTGACACGGGTTGGCAGCTGGGCCTGGTCGGTGTCCCTTTCCAAACAGCCCCCCCTTCTCTGTGTAAGTAATTGGGATGGGGGGGCTGGCAGGGGGGCGCTCGCGGAGGGGGGGGCATACAGCCTGCCTGGAGCTTTTCCTCCTCCTCCTCCTCCTCCTCCATGCGGCTTACTTCTTAGAAGGAGCTGGGCAGAGCCTTCTTTGGTGCCTGGCAGTCCAAGGCCCTTGGCAGGCTCACCTGGGGGGGGCGGGGCGGCGGCGGGGGGCCCTGACTGACCCCCTCCCAGTCCCAGCTGGATCTCACCACCAAAGGGTTCTGTTTTAAAGATGTCTGGGTCTTGAAAGTGTCCCCCCCCCCCACCAGTCCCGCAAACGCTTTCTGTTGTCAGCCAACATGAATGGGGCCTGTTTTGCAACCCCAAAGGCTGAGACTCCGGGCCAGGGGGCTTCCTCCCCCCCCCAGTCCACAGCAGCTCCAGGGGCTAGAAACAAGGGCCCCCCCTCCCCATGCCAGAATGGCAGCTGACATAGAAGGAGCCTCATCAGGTCTCCCAGAAGAATCCCCCCTCCCATCAAAGGGAACAGCCCCCCCCTTCTTCCAGGGGAAGCCCAGGCTATTTTGAGCCCCAAAGACCAAGCAAAGGGCGCTGAGGCAGGGAAGGGCAGCAGCCCCACTGCCAGGCTCCAGAGCAGCTATGGGGGGGGGGCAGGCGGGACAGCCAGGCTCTTTCAGCAAAGGCCTCCTGAAAGTGGGGCTGGGTGGGTGGGCAGATGTAACCAAGTCATGCCATGCAGAGCCCCCCCCCCCCGGCCTGCCCTGGTCATCTTGGTGGGTCTTCTTGCCTCCCGGGTACTTTCGGCCTCACCCCCCACCCCACCCCCCAACACACACACACATCTGAATGTTCCCATGACCAGCTTCATTTTGCTCCTACTTCTCCAGTTCTTTGGTGGCATCTGAGCTTTTTGAGAAGTGGGTTTGGCAGTCAAGTGGGACTGCCGGGGCGGGGGGGGGCGCGCAGGGGGGGCTGGACTTCTCTTCCCGGTGAATTCAAGAAAGGCGTCAAACCATTAGCCTCGTTGGGTGCCTCACCTGCTCAGCTGTGCAGTTCTTTAAAAACCACTGTCTTTGCCAATTTCAAGGTTTTAATAATGCACAAAGGTGATTTTCCGTGGGTTTTGCTGTTGTTTTTACGGCAGGGTTGGTTGGACTTGATGTTATGGTTCAATGTGGTTTTACTTCCCTGGGCTGCACTGGCTCTCTGTGAACCCCCGTTTGCCCAGGGGAGTTCTAAGGGTGGGTCTCCCCCCCCTCGCCTTGACTGCCTCCCCTGCCAACCAAATCCGGTCCCTCCATCTGGGCTGCTTTAAGATTAGCTCCTTGATGAGGAGTTCACTTCCAGTTGTTGAACAGAACGAAAGGGACTGCTGTGTGCGTGTGCATGCTCTGCGTTCCTTGCACACAGCCTAAAAGCAAGGATAGATGATGCCTCTGTCATATCAACCACTGTTTACAAAGCCAAAACTAGTGCCTGTCCAGTGAGTTTGGGAGGTAAAAATCTAATCCAACCCCTGGGACGGGATTTGCAACCCAGGCTCCTGGGGCTGGAATGTGCAGCGTTCTCTTTGCAGCTCCCTGGGAAGAAGGTGGTGGCCTGGATTGACCCCTGGCCAGGCACAGAGAGCCCCCCCCTCCCCTTCTCTCTCTCTCTCTCTCTGGCCTTCTTGAGCAGAGCCATAATAGGTGGAGAGTGCAAGACTAAGGGGGTTCCTGACTGAGCCTGTTTTTGTGAGAGAAGGAAGGCATCATGCTCTTGCCTGACCCCAATGCGCACCCCCTCCCCCTCCCTCCCTCCCTCCCTCCCTCCCAACCGGGCAATCTCTTCCCTTTGTGAATTGTCAGCATCCCTTTTGCTTTGCTATGGACTGGCAGATGCTTTGGGTGCTCAGAGTTGGGTCAGAAGGGAGGCCACCAACCCAGAAGACATGCCCCCCCCCAATGGGGTCCAGGCAAGAAGGAAACTTTGCTGCCCTGAGGGGAGTGACGGGGGGGGGAGGAGCCCCCGAAGGTGCCTGTACACATGAGACCTGCAGCCTGCCCCAGCGACTGTGGCCCTCCTTGGAGGGAACTGGCAGGGACAGTTGGGCAGGGGGTGGGGGTGGTTAGCCACTGGTGGGCGCCAAAAGATTTTACTACCACACTGTGGGCGTGGCATGATGGGCGTGCCCTGGGCCTTTCAGTCAGGTGGCAAAAGCCCTCCTGCTTTTTCTCCATTGGGGAAACGGATTGAAACATCAAATGACTTTGCAGAGGATGTGGGGTGGGGGGGGGTGAGGAATGGCAGCGGTGGGGAGGGGGGTTTGAGGTATGGAAGCTGTGTGTGTTTTTTGCATTTGAGCCCCAAACGGGCCGTGTCTTTGTTTGCGGGGGTGGGGGAGAGGAAGGGCAGCCTCTTCTCCTGTGAGTCCTGCCAGGCCCCCGTAGGGCACAAGCCAGAGCCTCCAGGGCCCTGAGGGGTGGCTGGGAGGGAGGGAGGGAGGGCAAAGGGGAGGGGAGGGGTGAGCCATGTGGGGGAGGGGGTGGGAAGGAGTGGGGCCTCCTCCCAGGGAGCCAGGCTGGGCAGGGGACTCTTGTCGGGCTCTGGGGGAGGGGAGCAGAAGGTGGGGTTTGGGCTGCCAAGGGCTCAGAAACCAGGGCAAAACTTTGGCGTGGAAGTTTCTGGCCTGTCCGTGAGCAAAGGAGCGGCCTGAGGGCAAGAAGAAGGCGAGGAAGAAGAAGGTCCTCCTCCTCCTCCTCCTCCTCCTCCTCCTCCTCCCCCCTGCTCTCAATGGCAGGAGCCCTGAGCCAATATTTGTCTGGGTAATGCAAGACAAATGTACGATACAATGAGAGCAAATAGGAAGTCAGCCTCAACAAAGCAGCAATGCCAGGCACGGCTCTTCCTTTCCCCCTCCCTGTGGAGCAAGTGGTGGCCAAAGGGGGGGGGGGATCAGGGGCCACCAAACGACCCCCCCTCTCCCCCCATGCAGGCTGCTGATTCCACTCCAGAGGACTTCCCTTTGGCCAGAGTTCCCAGCCCAGAAGAAGGGGACTCTTGCAATTGGGGGGGGGGGAGTGCCAGCCAGCAGGTGCCCCATTCATGCCCATGGCCTGAGCCCTGAGCCATCCTGGTTCTCGGCAGAGCCCCTTCCCTGCCACACTCCGGTTCTGGGGGAGGGTTTGCCCCACCGCTTGCCACCAGCGCCACACCAGCCAGCTGTGGCACGAACCTTGGGAGTCAGAGGGCAGCCGTGGGCATTTGGGGGGCAGCAGCGGGGGTGGCGGCTCATCATCCTAACAGGCACCACAGCAGGGCCGGATAGGCCCACCCTGGACCTTGGTGTGTGTGTGTGTGTTGGGGGGGGGCATCCTGCCCCAGGCCTCGTCTGAGCAGCACTGCAGGTGCGTGGGCATGCATGTGTGCTTCCCCACCTGCCCGGGCGCTGACCTCTTTCTTTTGTCCAGGTGCCTGGAGGCAGAGGCCGCTGCTGCCCCGTGCCAGAGCCTTGGAACGGAGAGAGGACCAAAGGCCCCCGCCAGTGGCTTGGAACATTCTCCCGTGGCTGGAGCCATGAAGCCTTGGCGAGGGTGATGTCCACGTGCCTCCTCTCTGGTGACCCTCCACACCCCACCCGGCCTGGGAGGACTGGACTTTGGCCCCTTGGCGACTTGAGTGGATCGGGACCTTCTAGGTGGCAGAACTGCCAGAGCTGACCTGACAACCCCTCCTGCCTGACAGAGGGCCAACCAGAGTCCTCAACCTGTGCTCCCTGGGATGTGGTGACCCTGACACCGGCTGGGGCTGGGTTGGGGCTGGGGGCCATATCAGGTTGCTCTTGCGCAGCCTGGACTCCGGCTCCCTGGGCTCTGGACCGTTGGCACCACGAGGACCTTGGCTGGCCCTGTGGCCCGGAGGGAGGGGGATCTCTTGGCCTGTATGCGGAGCTGCCCAAGGATGTGGAAGCAGGGGGCCCTTCCTGGACGGCCGACCCCCAGCAGCCGACGGGGGCTGCCCTTCCCCTGCTAAGGATGCCCGGTGGCTCCCCTGCCTGGTGATGGCTTCGGACAGCTCCGTGCCAGCCTTCCTCCTGCTGCTGCTGCTGCTCCTTCTTGGGGGGGCAGGCTGCCCCGTGGCGGCCCTCTCGGTGCACATGAAGCCGGGGGCCCCTGGGCTGGAAGAGGAGTCTGGGGGCAGTGGCCTCCCCCTGCCTGGTGGTGGACGGGTGAGGCGTGGATGGGTCTGGAACCAGTTCTTTGTGGTGGAGGAATACACGGGCACGGAACCGCTGTACGTGGGGAAGGTAAAGCCTTTTGGATTGGGGTGTGGCGTGGCCATGCCACTTGGGCAAGGGGGCCGTCTTGGCACTAGGAGGGGGCACACACTTCACCAGGTGCCTTCGTGTGGCCCTTTATCAGTTTGAACCTTCCTGACGCTCCTCAAGACCCCACCAGGGAAGGTCTCCCTCCCTCCCCCTCCCCCAACCCGGGCACACCTTGTGCAAGTGTTTTGGGGTCCCTGCCTTCCTTTGGCCCCAGGTGGCCTCGGGCCAAAGGGTGTTTCTGTTCCCGGTCACTGTATTCCCCCCCCCTGCAGTTGCTGCCTGTGAGTGAGTGGGGTGGCCTCTGGTCTGTTTGGGGCCTGCCCAACTTCCTCTTAAGGGTCAGCCTTGCTCGAGAGCCAGTCGTATCCGACTCTAGGGTTCAGTGCTCATCTCTGTTTACAGCCAAAGAGCCAGCGCTGTCTGCCTCTGCAGACATTTCCGTGGTCATGTGGCAGGTATGACTAGGCACCAGAGCACATGGAACACTGTTACCTTCCCACTAAAGTGGTGTCTATTTATCTATTTGCATTTTTTTGCTTTCAAACTGCTAGGTTGGCAGAAGCTGGGACAGAGACAGAAGCTCACGCCATCATGCAGTATCTGGGTCTCAAACTCCTGACCTGCCGACCTCCCAGTCTTCAAGTTCAGCGTCTTAACCACTAAGGGCTAAAAGCTGCCCCAGTTCCCACTGACTCCCTCCCAGGGACACACGTAAGAGAGAGGGAGAGGGAGAGGGAGGGGGGAGACTTTGACCTCAGCCAAGCAAGGATCTAACTCAGGCTCCACCACTCCATGGGGGGACACGGAAAAAGATGGATTGACCGTAGGAAGGATGACCCTCGGATGTCCAGCGACCTTTCAGGAGGCTTTCAGTCCAGGATCCTTAGTCCACATGACCTCTTCACACGTTCTCTGGCTTTCTGGCATGTGGGGATGCGGGTGAGTTGCACTCTCTCTCTCACACACACACATACACACACAGACACAGAGCTGGGGAGCCCCTTGAAGCACCTGCTTGGTGGATCCCAGAGGTAGCTTAGCAACAGGTTCTGTTCCAAGAGGGATGATGGGCCCCCTTTTGCACCCCTTCCCATTTGTAGCTTGCCTTCCCCCCCCTTCAATTCTTCCTCTCTCCCCCCCCCCCCATGCCTGATGGCCCGATGATGCCTGCTTGCCTGCCTGCCAGCCACCCTCCATGCCTGTCCCAAGGAGGGCCAAGAGCATTTCCATGAAATCTGGGTACTTGAGCTAATCCTTTTTCTGAAGCGTAATTTCCCTCAGGGCTCCTGTCAGTTTGATGTGGATTTTCAAAGTTAACCCCCCCCCTCGCAGGACTTCTTCTTATGGGGGGTCAGTTTGAGTTACAGACTTCTGCCTGTGGACAGATCTATTTTAGATAAAGTAGGGGATTAAAAGGGGAGGAAACAGATTTAATTAAGTTGCTAATATTTAAAGGAAATTGATGAACTTGGGCTTTATGAGTTGGAGCAAACACCAAATGTGCCTTCATTAAGGGCAAGTTTTTATTTGATTTCCTTTCTCCCTCTATCCCAGAGTCGTTTTTTATTTGTGTATCTGTGCTTTCTGTTTAATCGTTTTAATAAGGAAAATGCACCTCTGCTCACATTTAATTTTGATTTAATTAGTAGGTGGTAATTAATGGCCTCGTAAAAGCCCAGATTTCTAGTCCTTTAGGGCAAAGAAACAATTTCCTTTTTTTTTAAAACAAACAGAGCAGATGAAAGGTTTTTGACTCTTTCCCAAAACCTTCCACTCTTTCTCCATATTGCTTTGCTACACAAGTCTCTTTGTCAGAGCTTGTGTGTGTGTGTGTGTGTGTGTGTGTGTGTGTGTGTGTGTGTGTGTGTGTGTGTGTGTGTGTGTGTGTGTGTGTGTGTGCGCCCACGCGCGTGTGTGTTTTCTCTCCACCCTTCCCCTCTGAGAGCAAGCAACAGCTTCTGCCCAGGGGTAGCCAGAAGACTGACCACCCTTTGCGCAAGTCAGAGAGAGAGAGTGAAGGGGCTGGACTCTCATTTTGGCTGCCTTGCAAAACTGATGGCAGGGCAATAGCCAGTGGTGGGCAGCAGCCGGTTCGGACCGGTTCTACTGAACTGGTAGTAACAATCCTGGGTGGCCTCCCATTTTGAGGTAATCGGTTTGGTCGCCTCTCCGGCTGCCCTTCATTTCAGTCCAAAATGGTTGCTGGTAAGTGCACATGCATTAAAATACAGTCAAACCTCACATAAAGAGCGCCTCGCTTAAAGAGTAACTCGCTTAAAGAGCAGAATTTTCTCTGAAGGTTCGCTTCGCTTAACAAATAAAACCAACCAAAAACTCGCTTAACAAATAAATTGGGGTTCACAATCCTCCCCACAATTGGTCACCTACAATGGTGTTTCGCTTAAAGAGCAATCCTGTGGAATGCATTGTGCTCTTTAAGCGAGGTACAACTGTACCACTTGACGCATGCGTGCTGAATACTGGAGGCGCACATGCATCAAATGATATTTTGACGCATGCGCACCAGTGGTGGGATGTCAAAAATTTTACTACCCCACCATAATGTCATCACAGTATGGGCGGAGTTGACGTCATGACGTCATGATGTGGGTAGGGCCAAATAAATAAAATAAAAATAACCACACCCACACACAGCCTCAACCCACCCACACCACAAACCAGTAAATAAATAAATTAAATAAATAAATAAATAAAAATTACATTAAAATACATCCACCCCAAACACAAATCAACCCACCCCCACCCACCCCAAACACAAACCCGTCACTTACCTGTTAGTGTAAGTGCCTGGGCAGCACCATGTTGCAAGATGGATATGGCCATCGTACCTGTTCTCTAGGATAATATGCCTTAATGTAAATGTAAAACAGCTGTACCTCCTTAAGGGTTCTCCAATTGGAACAGCAATTGGAACAGCACAGGTGTAGCTTATTGATTAGGTAACTCCAAGACTTTGCTTAAAAACCCCAAGGCAGGCAGGCAGGCAGGTCTTTTTAGGAACTGTGGTAGTAAGTCAATATAGGTAAAGGTATTAAATACACATTAAAATACACACAGATATACCACATCCAAAGGTGAGTCACTTACCCTGAGGAGCTTCAGGCTATAGGGAGCTTCAGGCTAGCAGCTTCTCTTCCTCCTCCCCGCTTGGGAGGACAGCAAGGAGGCTGTGCATACGCGCCAAGCACTGTAGTAATGCATGCACACCAAGGTAAGCACTGAAGGTGGTTCTCCCCAAAAGCTGCTACCAGTTCTCCTGGACACTAGGAAAAGTTACTACCGGTTCTGGAGAACTGGTGAGAACCTGTTACATCCCATCTCTGATGCGCACTTACAAACAGCCATTTTGGGCTGCATTGAAGGGTGCGGCGGCTGGCTATTGAGACCATCAGCGGCCTCTTCGGAGGGGCGGCGGCGGCGGCGGCCTTTGCTCGAGTTGCCCCGTGCTATCATGCCACACTGCCGCCCCGCACCTCCGCGCTGTGCCGCCAACCCTGCACCGCTGCTACTCACTGCTGTGTATCCGTCACCGCCACATGTCCGTCGCCGCTGCCACCGCCATGCCATTGCGGCAGGCCAGGCCACGGTGCACCACCAGGCCGGGCCAGGCCTGTTTGTACTGCCGGGCTGGGCTAGGCCCTGCCGCCAGGCCGCTGCTGCTGCCGCCGCCGCCTGCTGCTCCCAAACCCCAGGAACCTTTGTGTAAAGGGTAAATACATTACAAAAGCTTGCCAGACCAGTCTGACTAATTTAGGTTAGCAAAAGCAGGAATCAGTTTTAAAAGCTAGCGGCAAGGGTGCCCAAACTTTTCAGGCCAAGGGCCAGTTACATGGTTCATGGGTGCCCAAACTACAGCCTGTGTGCCAGATTCATGGCCAGGCTGGTAAAATGTGGCCTGGGCAAGGAGGTTACTACAGGGTGCTGGATTGGTTCATCAATGGTTCTTCCTTGTTCTAGAAGGGAGCTCCGTGCACGTGTTCACATGTGTGTGTTCATGCACTCATGTGTAGGCACACAAACCACAGAGTTCTCTCCTTCAGGCCAGTGTTGTCCAGAACCTTTATAATGAGTTAGATGAAAGGGTGGGATTTACAGAGAACAGAAAACTGAGAGAAACAGTTAATTCAGAAGAGAAACCTAGGACAACAAACCTGCAGTTTTAGAAAGTAAAGTGCTGCTGTGAAAGCACTGGGAAGAAATAAATCACTAAGAGTAGACAGAATAGATCTATTTCAAGCCACAGAGACAGAATCTCAAAATTTGAGCAAGAATATGCCAACAAATATTAAAAACAAAGGAGTGGCTCAGATATTCAATATACATTTGAGTACTCACAAAAGAAGGTGCCCAAAGATTACCAATAACTATTTTGGCAGCAGGGTGACCTACCTTGGGAGGGGTGGGGGTGGGGGTGGGAAATGAAGAGTAAGAGCTTCCTGGCCAGGCAACCTTATAGAACCTTCCGCCCCACCCCCCACCCCCACCCCTTCCAAGGTAGGTATCCTTCTGGAAAGGCTCCGAGGACTGGGGATCCAGGGCACTGTGTGGTCCTGGTTTTCCTCATTTCTGAGAGGCCGGACCCAGTCGGTGTGGCTGGAGGGATGAATAAGTTTGACAAACAAATAGTGGGGGGGGGGGGGGCTGTATTTCCAAGCCTGCATCTTACACCTTCTTCGGCTCCCCTATTGGTGTCCTGATGCTACTTAAGGTAGGGCACATTTGCAGACCTCTACATTCGTTTGGTCCCCCATTGTAATTCTGCCCTTGGTGTGATGATTGATACAATTGACTTTGGCCTTTTCACTATAGATTCTCAACCTGATTTTTGCTGCTTCGGTTTCCAAGCTGGTTGTCACATCTCGAAGCATCGGTTCAGTCTTTGCCAATAAAGCTATGTCATCGACAAAGTCAAGATCAGTTAGCTTCCTATCATTTCCCCATGGAATTCCCCATTGCGGGTTGTCTATTGAAATTCTCATGGCATCGTCTAGACACAGTCAGTGGTGAAAGAATGCCCCTTTGTTTAACACTGGATTCAACGCGGAAGAAGTCCAAAGTCCCACATGCAGTTTTAGGACAGCAGCTGGAATCTTGGTAAAGATCTCTGCAGATGTTTATAAAACACTGTGAAGTGCCACAATTTCTCATAAAATTTCATAATGTATCATGATGGATGTTGTCAAAAGCCTTCTTGAAATCAATGAAGTTAATTAATGCTGGCTTTTGGAGTGACTTCTATACTTTGTTCCATGATGTTTCAGAATAGGAAGGCCTGATCATTAGGGTGAGTGGCCTTGACAGAAGCCTCCTCCTCCTCCTCCTCCTCCTCCTCCTCCTCCCCACTGGATTCCTGAGCAAGAGGATAGGAAGAGCTTTGCCAGGAAGGAACAGAGTGGCCAAGCTCTGGTTCCCTCTCCAGTTGTCCCGGTGCCTTTCTTCAACACCACTTCCTCCCGTCATTCCTTGGAAAACCTCCATTCCTCTGGGCAGGACTTAGGCAACGACCTGGCCAACCGCTTCGCCACCTGTTCTCTGCTGTATTCCTGCCGTTATTTGACCCAGGCCTGGTGCTTTTATTATTCTCTGGTGCTTTGGTTGCTTTTGAGAAATCTCACCAAGGGTTGACATGGAGGGGGTGGGGGTGGGGCCCTTGTGTTAAAGGTATGTCGAGGTTGGGATTGGTGAGTTTAAAGTCCCCAACGGGCCCTTGGGCCCTTTTTATCTTCCATCACACCCGTCCTTGCTGCAGTCAGAGCTCTTAACTATCCAGCAAAGGGTCTTGGAGTCATTTTAATTGGCTCCCTCTTGAGCCCCTCTTGGTCAACCATGCATCTTTCCTCCCCCCCCCCAGTTTTTCTAGCTCAAGTGGGGGCTGCTGGTGGACAACAACATACTGTGTGAATGTAGGAAGAGACAGAATCCATGGGCTCATTTGCTGGTCTGCCAGTGGCTGACAGAGAGATGGACGGATGAGGACTTTTAAGTTTGGCCAACAACGAAGCCAAGAAAGTGCCACTCATTTGGGCAGCCCAGGGGACAAAAAGCAGCAGCAGCAGCAGCATCTCCCCCCCCCGCCCCCTCCCTTGCCTGCTCTTCTGTCGGACCTCTTAGGGCTGCTCTTTCTTTCTCTTCTGCCGCTTTCCCTCCCTCTGCTGACCTGAGGTTGGACCTCGCGTGCCCCTCGGCTAGTTGTTCCCTCTCATCTGTTAATTTCCAGGTCTGGTCCTGAATCCTCCATTGTGTCCCTTCTCTCTTCCCCACCCCCCACCCCAATAACTTTACCTGCACTTTCACTCCCCCGTTTTAAATCTGACCTTTGTTCTTCAACATTTGAAGAGGTCCAAATGGGTTATTAAGGTCCGTCTTGCAAGATTGAGCCATATCACCTTTTTGATCTGGCTCAGTCGAGGCGCATGGCTCTTTCCATCTGCAATTTCTATTGGTGTAGATGGGATTTAGCTATTAAGAAAGGATAATCTGCATCTCCTCAGAATGTGCTCTTATGTCTTCTGGTGGTGGTGGTGATGATGATGATGATTGCCATCCATGGGTTGCTGATGCAATTATAGTCGATCTCCTTATTTGTGTTCCCATCCGGGTGGGGGGGGGAGGCAGATCCATGTTTCCTTATGGGTGTCTTGGGTTCAAGGCATGTGTTTCCTATGCACAGCCCATTTCAGCGTCATGAAAGGATGATGAATCTATCTCCCATTTTGACTGGTGAGGACTGCAGAGCCAGGGGGGGAGGGAGGGGGGAGGCAATGGTGTCTTCTGTTCCTTCTCTGTTGTCACTGACTGGTGTGTTTAGGTTGGGGTGCCCAAACTATGGCCCACGGGCAGGATCCGGCCTCTGATGACAATTCATTTGGCCCACACCACCCTTGCTGCTCCCAGAACCAGAAGTAAAATGTGCCCATATGGGTGCATTTTACTTCCACTTCTGGGAGCAGTGAGGGTGATGTGGGCCAGATGAATTGGCATCGGGGCCCGGATCTGGCCCATGGGATGTAGTTTGGGCACCCCTGGCTTAAGCAGAGAAAATGGCATCTTAAAATCTATCTCATCCTGTTGCAAAACAGATGGCAAGGCGCATTTTACTTCTGCTTTCTGTGGGAGGAACCACGTGACTGGCCCGCTGAACCACGTGACCGGCCCACGGCCTGAAAGGTTTGGGCACCCCTGGTTTAGTCTACCAAGGATGAGCTTTACTTTGCGACTTGGGATCTCATGGATTGTTCCTCGTAATAGTTAGTAAAATTGATCTTTTCCTCTGCCTTCTCTGGTCCCCGGGGGGGGGGGGGCAGTGCCCAAGGGCCACAAGGATTGGGGCAAGTTCTTGGTTCCCCCTCCCCAGTGGAGCAAATAGAAGCCTAAAGGGTACCAATCCAGCCCCATCTAAGGAGAGGCTGGTAAGAGGTGGCCCTGCCAGCCTCAGTCCTGACCGCTTGAGATCCCTGTGTGCGCCTGTGCGCATGTGTGTGTATCTGGGGGTGGATTAGGGAACGGTCATTGGAAAGATGGAGTGGGCCATAAACAGTTTCATATTTCATTAGCCAATGAATGGATGGCTGGTTTTTAGGCCATTTTGCTGCTTCTCAGCAAAATCGCAGGGGTGGGGGGTGGGGATAAAGGAAGGTGCCAGCTGAAGGCTTTTTGTGTGCATGCATGTGTGTGCATGTGTGTATGCGCAGGTTGCCAATTCATGGATGGTCCCAATAAATGCCCGCTTGTAGCTCACTGGGGAGCTGGGCTCGGCCCGTCCAGTGGCCGTTAATAGATTTCTCATAAGTAGCTGGATTGTCAAACCTCATAACTCCGTTTAATGGCAGCCATAAAATTATCTCCGGGCCTCGGATCCAGATTCCAGGCACTGGAAGGGAGGAGGAGGCGCTTTGCCCGTGGCTGCCCTTTTGTTCCTGCTTGCAAAGTTCCTTCCGACGAGGAGGAAGATGGAGCTGAGCTTGGCTGGCTGGCTGGAGTGGTCAGAGTCCTGCCCTGCCCCCCCTCTCCCTGCAATCCTGCCCCCCCCACACACCTTGAGGGTCTCCGGCTGAGCTGAGCCCAGGGTGGGGTGGAGTGGGGGGCTGGGGCTGCCAGGTTTGTGTCACTTTGATAGTGTCTGGCAGCCTAACAGAAGGTGCTCTTGTTATGCGGGGTGGGGGTGGGGAGGTTGGGGATGGCATGGGGGGGGAACCTAGTCTCCCCTTTCAACCTGGTGGCTGGCAGGCCGGAAGCGGCCAGGGATCCTTCTTCTCTGTATGTTGCTGCTCTTTCTTGCCTCCAGGGCACTCTTTGGCCACTGGGCCTTCTTCTCCTTCAGAGCTTGGGGACAAACTCCTCCCCCCCCCCCACTCCAGTGGGCCCCCACGGGTGTGTGTGTGTGTGTGTGCTGGCCCCTCCCCTCCAGGCAGGCTTGTGTGCTGGGGGTGGGGGTGTCTTTGGGAAGGCCAAGCAAGGGAGGCTGGCTGGGGGATGGGGGTTGGTTGGCAGACAAAGAGGGGAAGCAGAGCCCCCCCCCCCCGGCTGCTTCCAAGGTCTCCCCCTGCTGGTGAGGGAAATGCATGCAGTGGGGGTGCAGGAGAGGCCCATGGGATGAAGAGTGGATGAGTGGCAAGCGGGTGCCACTGGCCCTTTGGGGGGCCTCGCCCTGGGGCTCCCCTAGCTCCTCACCCCCCCACACACACCCCTTTGGTGGCCTAGGGCTGGCTTCCTCTGGAGGGGGAGGGAGGGGCTCTGGGGCACAGGGGGAGGGGGGCATCCAGCCAGGCACGTGGGCTGGAAGGCGGCAGCACCTTCCTAGTGCCGCTTCCTTCCTCCTCCTCCTCCTCCTCCTCAGTGCCTCTGTATGACACCCACCCACCCACCCACCCACGGGCAATTGGCCTGGCAGGCCCTGAAGTGCCCCAGCTGCCAGGGAGGGCAAAAAGGCTGCTCTGGGCGGTTTCCGCCTGAAGAGGAAGCCCCCTCCCCATCTAGGGCACGGGCAGGCCTGGGCCCGGGCGGCGGCCCCTTGCTTTGCAGTGGGCAGGTGGGGGCCTCCGGCTTAGGCAGCGCCTGGGGGAGGCTTGGCTTCTTCCCTTCTGCATTTTGGTGGCCAGAAGAGGAAGGGTGGAAGTCGTAGGAGGGCCTGTGAGTGTGGTGATGGGATATCCAGCCCCTCCCCCACCGGAAGAGGGCCGCGTGTGGGTCAGCTTAGGGTGTTCTAGGAGAGGGTGGGGCTCAGACAATGGCTTCCCATTTCCTTCTTTGCAGGGGGTGGGGTGGGGTGGGGGGGCAGGAGGGCACATCTGGGGCAGGTGGCTCCAGGGCCCGCAGCTGTTCTGGCATGTTCCCCATGCCTGCCCCCACAGCCAGGGGCTGAACTTATGTTCTCTTTCCATGTGGACTTTCATGGAATAGCCCCTTCTTTGCCCCCACCCCACCCCCAGGGGTCAGCAGAGGCTCTTGGACTTCAGTGACCAGAGGCCCAAGTCAGCAGACCCCTGGGCTAGAGGACTCACAAGCAGGGTTGCCACAGGAGTCAGGAGGAGGTTGGGTTTCCCCCTCAGGGGTCCACTCTGGGCAGGGGGAGCCCCTTGGCCTGCCAGCCAAAGGACCCCCGAAGGCAAACACACACCCCCACACCCCCACACACTGCCCCTGCCCCTGATGGGGAAGGCTGCAAATTAATAGACGGGCATGGAAAGCTCACACTGAATGGGAAATGCAAATGGCCTTTCATTTCTCATGAAGGTGGTGATGATCATGATGATTTCAACGGTGTGCAGCTGCACCATGTGCTGCTCTGTCACAAGCAGAAGGACCCTTTGGGCCAGGCCTTCAGCAGAGGAGGATGTGAAAGGGAGGGAGGCCCATAAAGGTCTGCCTGGGGGGGGGGGGTTCTGGTGGAGAGGCATTGCTCCCCCCCTTCCTTTGGCAAAGGAACCTCTCCCCATTGAGGTCAGCAGTTCAATTCCTGAGCACTGCAGGGCAGAGTGAGCTGCCAACCAAGCAGTTCAAAAGCAAGAAATTGCAAGTAGATAAATAGGGACCACTTCGGTGAGAAGGTAAACAGCATTCTGTGTGCTCCAGTGTCTAGTCATGCCTGCCACATGACCATGGAAATGTCTGCAGAAGCAGACAGCGCTGGCTCTTTGGGTTTGAAACAGAGATGAGCACTGAACCCTAGCATCAGATATGACTGGCTTTCAAGCAAGGGAAACCTTTACTTTTACTAAACTGCCTGGAGGTAGCAATCCTTCCTGCTCTCTTGCGAACCACCTGCAAAGCCTCCCTCCCCCCCCACCTTTCACCTGCCCTGAGGAGGGACAGGTCCCACCTGGGCAGACCTGACAGTTCCTTGGGGGAAGGAGGGTGTGGGGTAGCAGAGGTGGCTCCCCCAGGTGGGGGACTGGTCCACTGCCAACCTCCTCCCGGCCTGGTTCTCTGCTCCAGATCCACTCAGACTCGGACGAAGGCGACGGCTCCATCAAGTACACCATCTCCGGAGAGGGTGCGGGCACCGTCTTCCTGATCGATGAACTGACGGGTGACATTCATGCCACGGAGCGCCTGGACCGGGAGCAGAAGACCTTCTACACGCTGCGGGCCCAAGCGCGCGACCGCCAGACTGACCGGCTGCTGGAGCCCGAGTCCGAGTTTGTCATCAAGGTGCAGGACATCAACGACAGCGAGCCCCGCTTCCTGGGGGGGCCATACATCGGGAGCGTGGCCGAGCTCTCCCCCATTGGTGAGTGAGCCCCCACAAGCCCCCTCACCCAGACCCCACTTGCCCCCAGACCCCTTCTGGTACCCGCTTTGACCCAGAGGCCCCCTGATGTGGGGGGGGGGGATGACTTTGCTCCCTGGCAAGGAGGCTGCCTTGCAGAGTAGGAAGGAAGGGCAAGGGCAGCCGGGTGGGAGGAGGGAAAAGGGGTGGCCTCCCCCCCCCCCCGTCCTGTCCTGTCTGGAGGAAGAGCTCCCTAGGCAGGCTGCAGTGTCAGGAGTATGGGGGGTGGGGGGTTGGAGGAAAAAGAACAGTCCAAGTTGTAGAGGGAGAGAAAGGCATCGTTCAAGGTCACGCTCTGGGTGTAAAAGGGCCTGTTTTCCCTCTCTCACCCCCATTTCCAAGAGGAAGGCAAGAGAAAAGAAGCGATTCAGGAGTACAAACAAGTTTATAGAGTTTTTTAAAAAGCCAAAGGCAGGTTAATTTCATTGTGATCTCCTTTCAAGCTCAGCCCCCCCCCCCCTTCACACTTTGTTGCCCTTTTTAATAGCGAGGCCATTGCAGGGTCATTTATTTATTTATTTATTTATTTGGTGTGATTTGTATAGCTGCCCAATTGACGAGCGACTCTGGGCAATGTACAGCAATTCAATACGTAAAATCCCTACAATTCCCTTAAAAAAACAAACCCTTAAAATTCCTAAAACAGTGAAAGGCTTCCACCAGCCACACCAATTGCAAATCTTATTAAAAACTGATAAAAAAAGCCATGAGCAGTCCTCCTCTAAATGAGCCAGTGGGGGGGGGGGAGATGGTAGAGGTTGCTCCCTCCCCACCTCCCCACCCCTGCCCCGCCAGCCAGGTTTTCAGCTCTTTCCTGAAGGGCAGCAGCTCCATCTGGAGACGGCGTGTTCAATCGGCAGGAGGTTCCATAGGTATTGCCGGAGCAGATACCGAAAAGACTCTCCTCCTCCTCCTCATGCTAGAGAGGCGAGCAGCTCTAGTGGATGGTGCTTCTGAGGAGCCTCTCCGGTCTGCTCTAGTGGGACGGACAGATAACCTAGGGGTGATGGGGGTCTCTTAAGAATCCTGGCACGCTCCCGTGTAGGGCTTTCAAGGTCATGACCAGCACCTTGAATTGCACCCGGAGGCACACTGGCAACCAATGCAGCTCCAGAAGCAGGGGTGAGGCACGGGCACAGTGCCCACACCCCAACACTGTAGGGGCAGCTGCCTTCTGCACCAGCTGAAGCCTCCAAATGGTCACCAAGGGCAGCCCCATGTCAAATCACATGACAATAATCCAGTCTGGAGGTCACCAGAGGATGCTTGACCATGAGCAAGGAGTCCTGGTCAAGGAGTGGGTGTCATCCTTGCCTTGATGGCTGGGCCATCTCAGAGCCATTGTAGGCAGATTTATTCTGCCCATCTCAGTCTCAACGATACTAACAATAGATAAATAGTCAATGAATGGCTCCCTCCTGCGCCCCATCCTTAGGACTCTCTTTCAAGTACAGTCAAACCTCACCTAAAGAAGAGCGCCTTCGCCGCCGCCGCCTCGCTTAAAGAGCAGGATTTTCTCTCAATGTTCGCCTTGCTTAACAAATAAAACCAGCCAAAAACTTGCTTAACAAATTAATCGGGGTTTGCAATCTCCCCACACACATCGGGATACAAATCTAATGAATGAATAAATAAATAAATAAATAAGGTACCACTGTACTGCTGTCACCCCACCAGCCCTCACTCACTCACGGCTAAACGTGCCCAGTTCCTTCAGGCTTCCCTCCTAGGAGGGCTTGGTTTCCAGTGCCATCATCATCATCATCCTTGCCCTTTTCTGAATTTGTCCCATTTTGTTGCCATCCTTCTTGAAGTGCAAAGTCTAAAACTGGACACAGTGCTCTGGATGCGATCTGACTAGTGCTGAACGGACGGGGGCATCGGGGGGTGGGGGGGCGGCGACACTCTGGTGGTACCTCAGGCGGGTATTGAAGACTCTATTTCTGTCCATGGAGCCTGAAATAGCATTCTCAGATTCATGTCTGAATGTGAAAGCAGGACAGTGAAGAAGGCAGGCGCGCGCGCGCGTGCACGCACGCACACACACACACACAATCCCTGGCGGCAACAACATCCATGGAAGGGAGGCTGCCTGACTTGGGGGAGGTTCTTCGGTTAATAAAGAGGATAAAGGTGGGCGGAGAGGGAGGCCAAGGGGCAGAAGGAAGCAGGAACACCCCCCCCCCCAATCTTGGGCCCACCAGGTGTGCTGACTTGGGCTTCTGGGAACTGAAGTCCAAGAACCCCTGGGGATCCAAGGTTGGCCACCCCCACCCCAAAGGAAGATATAGCCTTGAGTGTAGGAAAGCCAAGCAGGGCTACTCAAGGCGGGGTGTTTTCCTGGGGCCACCATGCCATGGAAGGGACCTGGCAGCATAGAAGAGCCACGGTGGCCACCACTGGAGGTTGAGGGCCTCGACATGGCCGATGCCACAAGAGAGCCGGGCAATGCCGAATGGGGCAGAGAAGGCATGCATGATGAGGGTCCGTGGGGGGGGGGGAGGAGGAGGAGTTTGCCCTGGAAGCACCCAGTGGAAAGGCTGAGCCTGCATGCAGCCACTGCGGAAAAGGCAAGGGGGCTTGAGGGGCCTCCAAGCCAGGCATGGAGGCCCCAAAAGAAACCCCTGGGGGGGGGGCTTTTGGACAAGGCTGTGGGGCGGGGAGGGGAGGGGCAGGGAGGGGCCTGGCATTGGGGAAAAGTAGCAGTGAAGAGAAGGCAAGAGAGGAGGGGGGAAGGGGCCGGAACAGCCTTGCAGTCATCGCCTCCCCCTCTCCCCCTCCCTGCCAGAGGCCAAAGAGGTCCCTAGGTTGACCAGGCAGGTCACAAAGGCCACCAGCCCTTCCTTCCTTCCTTCCTCCCCCCCCCCCGGGGCTTGTTACTACTGCCCACGCTTGTTCTGGTGGTTTTAAGAAGCCATCTTGCACGCACACAGAGGAGAGACAAGACTACCTGGCAGGAGAACAGGGATTGCCCCCCCCCCCCGCCCCACCTCCTGGCAAGGGTGCCCAGGAGGAGGTGGAGATCTCCCTGGCTGGTCTTGGTCAAAGTGAGCCCACCTGCCACAAGGGGGTCCAGGTCAAGTGGGGCTCCCAGACCAGTCTCCGTCTTCCTCCCAGTGGCGGGGTGTGCATGCCAGGAGGAGGAGGAGGAGTGCGTGTGAGTGCGCCTGTGTCCACCTGCAGGAAGAGCTTCAGGAGGAGGAGGAACAGCACTTGAGTTTTTCTTTTGCTGGGAAGGCCGTGAGGTCGGAGCCCCCCTCCCTCCCACCCACCCCCTGCAAACCCCCCCCCCCCGCCTGGGGAGGTGAGAGAGGACGTCGCCTGTTGCCACCCACCCAGGGCTCCTCGTCCCATGAGGGACAGACTTAAACCGCCACTTCCTGCCTGGCTGGCGTGCCTATTTGCCTTAGACGAGGTCCCACTCGGAAGGGCAGGGCAGGGCAGGGCCGGGGCAGGCGAAGAAAGGGTGTGTGTGTGTGGAAGCGCTCTTCTTGCCACAGGCCTCTGCCTGGTTTCAGTCACGTAGCGCGGGTTTCAGCCGCCTGGGGCGCAGTCCAAACTTGCTGCCCCCCATCTAGGCTTGACCCCCACCTAGGCGCCCGTCCCTCTTCCGCCCCCCAGTCTGCCCTCGCTCCTCCCTGCCCACTTGGATCTGCTCCTCCCCAAGGCACCAGAAACCCCTGCCAAAGTGGATCGGTGCCTTGTGAAAATTTTTTATTGTGTCTTCTCTTTGAAATCTGCGGCCTTAGGGACCTCGCAGCAATGACTACATTTCCCAGACTCCCTCAGTGCTGCGGGCCAAGGGAGTCTGGGAAATGTAGTCATTGCCACGCGGTCCCTAACGCCACGGATTTCAAAGGACACAACGGAATTTTTTTACAAGGCCCCGATCCACTTTGGCAGGTGTTTCTGCTGCCTTGGGGAGGAGCTGCAAGTGATGTCGGGTGGGTGGGGCCAGTTGGAGGTGGGCGCCCAGTGGGCACCCCTGCGATACCCCATCTCCAGAGGCCGGGCTGTTCCACCCACCTGCCTGTCCGACTGCGCAAGGCAACGCCAGGTGAAGGCAGGCAATCCAGGCTGCCCAGACCAAGGGAGCAGCGCCCAGGTGCAATGCCGCCCCCCCCAAATCTGCCGCTCGGGGTGGGTCCCCCCCCCGGGCTCCCCACACTACGCTACTGCCTGGTTTAACTTTGCATCAAGTTCCCCCTCCTCCTGCCACCTCTCCTTTTCCCTTCATGTAATTTGATAAAGTCAGGCTTTTTCCCCCCAGCATTGATGTCTGTGTCTTCCTGCCTTCAAAAAGCAGGGAATTTCCCCAGGGAGGGAGGGAGAGGAGGGGGAACGGGGGGGGGGGAGGAGAAACATCCATTTAAAGCCAAACCTGATGGTGGAAGCGAAGAGATTCAGCCCACCGATCCACCTGTGTCCTCAGGTGAGACGTGGGCAGGTGGATGCTCCCTCCTCGTCTCTTACCTGCCTCTACAAGTGGTGCGCTCTCTGCCTGAAGAGGGAGAATCCGAAGCAAAGGCCAGTGGCCCTCAGCCATCAGCTGGCCGACGAGTGAGACCACTCCATGCTCACCATCGTGGGCCAGTCTCAAGTGCCTCTGTGGCCACCCAGCGCGTCTGTGGGCCTGGCCTGTGGCCATCCCGGAGGAGACCGGGCTCTGCCTGCGTTCTTTCTGTGCCGCTTGATGGGGCAGCCAGAGAGAGGCGGAGAGGAGCGCAATGGATGGCCAGTCATTATTTAGATTGGAAGATCCTCTCCAATGGAAATGGGAACAGGCCAAAGGATCCCAGACGGTGACAGCTCAGCCTGTCTTTTGTAGAGGCTGCCACAGCAAAGCCTTTGATGTTGGGGGTTGTGAGAAACTACAGGGGTGGTTTTGAAAGGAACCGGTTTCCTTCCGCACTCGCTGGCCCTGTCCTGTGGGTTGGAAGCTGCCATTTGGATGTGATGCGGAGAGACCAAATGCTTTCCCATAGACCCAAGCAGGCAACTGGAAACCCCGGTGAAGATCTTGCGCCTTCTGTGGAATTCCTGATTGCTACCCGTGGCTGTGGGACCGTGGTGGGGAGGAAGGAACCCTTACAGAACCCATTGTTCATTGGAGGCAATTCCTGTGGGTACCACAGGGGACTCCTCCACACACAGACAGACAAGTGGGTTCTAGGTCAAATAAAGGGATGCCTTCCTCACCTGCCATTCATGCAGAGTTTTAAGGGTTGCCCAGGAGGTCCTGGATCAGATTGGACCGGGACTCTCCTTGAAAGCAAAAGTGGCACACAAGCCCTTGTGGAAGAGATGACTGGCCACTCCCGTGGTGGCGGTGGCTGATCAGCCCGTGGGGGGTAGGGCATGCCCTCCTGGGCACAGGGGGCCCTTGCTGCCCACTAGACTCTCCCCAGGGACCCCTTGCGAAGCAAAATGGCTCCTGGGAGCAGGTTAAGCAGGTGGGGCCTGGATAGCAACAGGGTCCGGTGGAGGGCTACACAGTTGGCTACCGAACTGTAGGTAGTGTGTGCTTCCCGGGGGGGGGGGTTCTCAAACTGGGAGGGGGTAACAAATGGGGAACCACAAGGCTCAGTCCTGGGGGCCCCTCTTTGCTCCCTAACATTTTAATTCATGACTTGGAGAAGGGCGTGCAGGGAATGCTCCTCCAATTTGCAGGTGGCACAACATATTGGGTGGAGCAGGAAAGAGTGTGCCTTGGGAGAGAGGAGCAGAATTCCAAAAGTTCTTGACAGGCTTCAAGACTGGGATGGAACCAAGAGAATGACATTTAACAGGGAGAAGTGCAAAGTTCTACACCGAGGGGGGAATAAAACACACCAAACTGACAGTTACACGATTTGGGGTGGTGGTGGTGTGGTATTAGGCTCAGGAATACTACGAGCAAGAAGGGCCTTGGAATTGTTGCAGATCACAAGACCAATATGAATCCACAGTGCAATATGGCTCCAAAAAAAGGCCAATGCTGTTTTTGGCTGCCTTAGCAGAAGCCTCGTCTCCAAAACCTGTGAGGTCCTACGACTCCACCTCTATTCAGCATCATCTGGAGCAATAGTGGCCAACCTTGGCTCTCCAGGTGTTCTTGGACTTCAATGACCAGAAGCCCAAGTCAGTACACTTGCTGATCAGGGCTTCTGGGAACTGAAGTCCAAGAACAGCTGGAGCGCCAAGTTTGCTGACCCCTGATCTAGAGTAGTTTAACACACTGGAACAAGTTCAGAGGAGGGCAGCCAAGATAATCAGGGGGCTGGAAAAGAAACCCTGGGAGGAAGGACTGAATGAATTGGGCCTCCTGAAAAAAAGGGGAGGGGACGGGGCAGAGGGTATGATGTTAGCACTCTTCAAATACAGTACCCGAAAGGTAGTCCTAGAGAGGAGGGGCAGGATTTGTTCTCCATCATCCTAGAGTGCATAATAACAGGCTCAAACGGAAGGAAGCCAGAGATAGGCTGAATACAAGGGAAAACATCATAACAGTTAGAGCAGTACGACAATGGAACCCACTGCTTTGAGAGGTGGAGAGCGCTCCAACGCTGGAAACATTCAAGAGAGACTTGAACAACCCCCTGTCAGATCTGCTTTAACTCCGATTCCTGTCTTGACCTGATGGAATTCTGGTGTGCGATAGGGCTGGATGGTTGTTTGGCCTTTCCAGGCTCCGCAAGAGAAGCTGCTGGGCTGCTTTCACTCAGGGTCATGGCCAGGGTGGGCATGGCCCACCCTGAGTTAGCCGTTTGCCCACCCTAGCAAAGCACAGTTTCCCATAGGAATGCATTGAAAAGAAGCTTTGTTGCCCATCCTGAAATAAGATTTGCCTACCCACCTCTAGAATCCTGGCTACGGCCCTGCTTTCACTCTCAAGAGAACAGCTTGGCTGCTTTTCATGTTCTCTTGGGCAACACACTGCAGGGAAGGGGCCTGACTGGAAGGGGCCACAGAGGCCTCTGCCCCCCCCGCCCCACGTTTGTGTCAGCCAATGGGCCCTGCTGGTGGCTGGAGAGCGGGGAATCTGCTTGGGGAGGGGAGCACCTGCCAACCGCTCCCCCCTGGCCCCTTGGGCGCCGAAGCACAATGGGGAGCTCTCCCTTGGATTTCCTGGCCAATGGCCCCTGGAGCTGGCTTCGTCCCCCACCCACCCCTGCAGCACCTGTTCTGGAGGAGCAGAGCCAAGGCAGGTGAGGCAGTGGTGGGGCTTGGCGTGTGACCCACGGCGCCTCCCTCTGCCCCCCCCCCCGTTGCTGCTTCTGCTTGGAAGCTGTGTGGTTTGGGCCTGGACCTGCTCCCTTGCCCTTTGTGCTGCCCAGGAGCCACCCCTCTCAGTCATGGAAACGCCCTCCTCCTGGGGCCCACCTGGAGCCCCTGCTTGTCTGCTGGGGAGACTGGCTTCGTGTACCTGCCGTGGGCTGGGCTTGAGCGGGGCTCTTTCTTCCGCAGGGCCCGCCCCAGCATTGCGCCAGGAGGCAGCCCTGGGGCCAGGCTCTTGTGCCCGCAGAAAATGGCCGTGTGTGCCCAGTTGGGGTGGTGGGGGGGGGGGAGGAGGTTTTGCTGCTCCCCTAAGAGCAGGTGATGAGCCTGAGAAGGTCCAGGGTCCGGCAGGTGTGTGTGTGTGGGGAAAGAGCCCCTATCCCCACACAGCGGGATCCTCGCTAGAGGCTCCGATGCGCCCCAAGGACTTTGGAGAGGCAGCCATGCTGGGAGGGGGGGGGCGTGGAGGACTGGCGACCCTTCCCTTCATTTCCATCCCAATGAGCCTTGGAACTGGGCTATGTGCGGGGGGGGGGGCGTCGGAGGATGAGTCGAATTCCTTTCCAGGATCCCTGTGGCGGAGAGCCTCTGAAGGAAAGGTGCCGCCTGAGGCTGCGGAAGTTGCCGTACTCCCTCACCCCCCCCGTCTCTGGCAGGCCCGATCCTTCGGTTGCAAAAGCCGCCCCGGGCACGATGGAGCCTCCCTCCGCCCTTGGGTTTTAGGCAGCCGGCTGTCCGCCCCACAGGGAAGGCATCATGATGATGATGATGATGATGCTAGGTCTCTCCTGGTTCTCAAGGTGCACAGCGGAGAGGGGGGGGAGGGGCAGCGTGTTGGCTGCGAAGGCCTCGGCTGATGTGAGCATAGCTGCCAATTACGGCGGGACCTGATCAAGGCTGCGGGAAACTCGGCAGATCAAAGGCAGCGCCGTCTCGGGCTAATTGGAGATCAGAGGCGGGAAGCGGCGAAGGCTCCGGAGCGGGGAGCGAAGAAGGCAGGCCAAGTAGTCGCCACGTGCTCCGGCCGCCCGATCCGGGAATGCCCCGGCTGAGAAGCACTCCCACCCCGGAGCCTCCCTGCAAAGGGTGGGGTGGGCAGCCCCCCCACACACACCGGTAGAGAAAAGGGCGTTGCTCCTCGGCTGGCCCTTCCTTCCTTCTGGGCTGCCTTGGGGGCGGAGGGGCCCCCCCCGGGTCTGAACGGCCCCTTTTGGCACGTTTGCCAACCCGTGTCTCGTGGGCTCCCCGGGGCTCCTGCTCTTTCTCCGCCCCCCTCCTTCCCCATAGCAGGCAGGCTGGGCTGGCGATGGATGAGGCCCGTGGCTCTCTGTGGGTGCTCGTGGCGAACAGGGCAGAGTGTGCCACGCAGCCCCTTGGCTGGGCAGAGGGGAGGGGGGAGCTCCTTCTGTGGCCCTCAGAAAGGCTGGACGCCAGGAGGCAAAGCCAGGGAGCTTGTAATGGCTGGCCCCAGGGGCGGAGTGTGTGTGTGTGTGTGTGTGTGTGTGTGTGTGTGTCACCCCCCCCCCGTTGGCCCCAGGCCAAGCTCACCCCCTGCCTGGGGGAGGGGTTTTTTTCAATGCTTGTCCCTTGGAGCAGGCTGTCTTCCTGGCTGGCCTGTGGCCCCCTTTCCCGGCTGTCTTTCTGGGCGTGAGGAGCAGGAGGGCCCCCTTCCCTTCCCTTCCCTGCTCCCTTGCCTGTGGGGCTGCGCCACTGAATGGTGTGTGTTTGTGCTGTGGAGGCTTCCGCTCTCCAGGTCTCTTTCCTGCTCTTAGCAGCACATTTGGTGTGCCACAGACTAGCCATGCACAGTCTCTGCCACCTCTGCCACTCTTGGAAAGGACGGGCCTGGTGGGTTGCTTCGTGGTCCAACAGCCGTGGGTCCTTCCCTTCACCCCACTCCAACCCTGGCGTCACCTGCAGCACCTTCTGCCCTCTTTTTGCCCAGATCTTACAGGCTGCCTGGGGGGGGGGGCACAGAGCTCAGCTGGGCACTGGCTGCTCACACAGGCACAAGGGGGCTTCCCATGTAGGTAGCAGAGGCTGGGCAGGCAGGTGTCTGGGCCACAAGGAGAAAGGACAATCCAGAGAGTGATGATGCCAGCTGGGTCGCAGGGCAGCGGCCGGGAGGCCACGAAGGGGCAGCAGGGATGGAGACCTCCGAGGGAGGGAGGGAGTTGGAGAAGAGGACGGGCCCTTGTGAGCTGTGGCTGGAGCGCCCGAGTGGGACTCTGGCAGGGCCCCTGTTTTCCCACGGGAACTCCCTGGGGGGGGGATGAACTCCCCCCCCCCCAATCCCCTGCTGCTGTCCTGGCAGTCTTCTGGGCTAGGGCCTCTCAAGTGCAGTCTTCTTGGCCCCAGGAGGGCTCCTGTGACCTGGAGGATCTGCCCCATCCCAGCATCATCGCTGGAGGGAGCCAGGCCAGGCCAGGCCAGGCCACACAGCTGGGGGCAGCTCCCACCCCACCCCACCCCTCAGGCCCTGGTGTGTGGGCCACACAGAAGGCCCCCTTTATGGCCCTTGGGGCCCCCAAAGAGCATGCTGGGGGTGGCCCTTGAGGATGGAGGCAGTGCTGAGGACCGTCAGCTGGGTTCCCCCAGAAAAAACACACCCTGGGATGGGGTGTGTGTGGAGAGAAGGCTTTGTCAATCACTCCCAAGGCAGAGCCCCCAGATTTCCCCAGTGGGGAGTGCCTCCCCTCCCCCTCAATGGGGCAGGGAGTAGGTGGGGGTGCAGGTCTCCCCATCACAAAGAGGGGGAGCTGGTTGCTGGTGGGTGGGTGGCAGGTGGATGGAGACCCAGCCTTGCTCAGTCCACTGGACAGTCTTACCACCACCCCCGCCCCCCGCCCCCCCCCACCCCTTCCAGGGGAAAAGAGAGGGAGAGAGATTGCAATGTGCTCTCGCTTGTTAACTTTCATGCCTCCTGGTAGATGTGGATGCAGGAAGAGGGGGGGAGTGATGGAGGGGAGCCCCCCTATCCACTTGAGGAGCCGAATTGGCACTCTCTGGAGGGGGGCTGTGGGCCCCCAGATGGGGAATGTGGTGGCAGGAATGAGGGGTTTTTATGAGCAGAGAGCGGCCCAGGAAGGGGGAGGAGAGTCTCACCCAGCAAGGGGGGGGGCGGAAGCACACTTCTGTCTGTGCCCCACTCTCCCCACAAGACAGGGACCTCTGGTTTGTGAGAAGTCTGCACCTGGGGAGAGGCTGGCATCAGCGGGGGGGGGGGGCTTGCTCTTGTGGGGTGGGGGGAAAGGAGGAGAATTCTTCCAGGAAAGGCCCTGCAGGCTGGGATGAAGCATGGCAAGGGGGGGGGGGCAACCTGCATGAGACCCTTGGCTTCTTCATCAGGAGGATCTGGCCCTTGAAGGTAGCCCCCCCCTCTTCATCCCCTCTCACCTCTTCTCCCAGAAATGGGCTGTGGGGTCAGGAATCTAGGGGGCAAAAGACTGAGCTGGGAGGCAAGCGGGGGGTGGGGGGGAAGAGTGAGGAGCTCTTTTGGGAGCTGGGAGACGAGGTGTCCTCCTGAGATGACGTCTCCTGGCCCTTCCCCTCCTGGGAGACACCCCCCCCCCCGCCCTGTTGAAAGAGCTGCAGGGAGTGGGGAAGCCCTTTCTAAAAGGGGCCATCATCATATTTCCCCGTCATCCTTCTTTCCCTTCTCTGAACTTGTGCCAGGTTGTGGGCATCTTTTGTAAAATGCCGTGCCCAGAACTGGACACACAGGACTCTCCAGGTGGTCTGACTGGTGCCAAATAGAAGGGGGGGGGGGGCTAGGAGGACCTCCCGGGTTTTAGAAATTAGAGTGTTCTGTCAATGTAGCCCAAAATGCAGCCATGGGCCCTTCTTGCAGCCACATCACACTGTTGGCTCATATTCAGGGTGTCACCTACAAGAAATCCCAAGCTCCTTCCCGCTGCTTGTATTAATGAGCCAAGTCCCCCCCCCCCCCTTCTTGAAATTATGCATTTGGGTTCGTCTTTCTTTGGTATAAAACTTTGCCCTCCTCCCTCTTACATTTCATCCCATTGGCTTCAGCCCAGGGTTCAGGCCTGTCAAGATCTTTCTGATCTTTCTGCTCCTGCCTTCCGTGGCCTTCGCTGTCCCACCGCCCAGTTTTGTCCCACCTGCACATTTGATAAGTGTTCCCTGCACTGCATCATCCAAGCCATGGATGGAAAGGTTGAGGCGTTCCAGGCCCAGGACGGAGCCTTCTGGGCCTGAGTCCACTGGTTCCCCACTCCCAGTTTGAGAAGCAGCCATGGAGAACCAGCACTTGCTCTGTCCAATCCTGTAACCAACTCTGCATCCACCACAGATGAGGAGCCCCTGGTGCCACCCATTGCCTGCTCTCTTAGCTCTTCCTCAGGTGCCCGTGGATCTCCACCCAAGGCAGGTGGGGGCATCTCCCCCCCCCCATTTGAATTACTGCCCTCTGGGCAGTTTTCTTCTGGCCTTTATGCCTTTTTGTATTTTGGTCCTGGCTGCCATGTCTTGCCCTGTGCGCATGCATGTATGCACACACTCACAAAATTCCCAAATGAGGGGCTGTTCCTGGGGGCTTTGGCCAGATCCTTCCTTCCCAGTGTGGGTGGGGTTTTTTTTGCTGCTGGCTGAGGGAGAGCCTTCGGGCTGCTTGCCTCCCTCCCTCCCCTGGGGGAGATTTCTGTTCTTCCTGCCTCGGGGCCCCTTTGGTCAAATTGAACATGATGTCAAATTAGACCCATCTGGGGACATTCGGAGTGAAGCGCCATGTTTAATGAGGCAGCGTTGAAAATCAATAACTTAATTGCAACCCTTTGATGGACTTTTATCCAATTTGTACTCTTTCTGCCCTGGAACGTGTGGTGCATGAAGAAGACGTGGACTTCCCTTGGGGGCTGCCCCTTTGTGTGCTTGGAGGGGGGGGCTGTCTTCTCGGGGTGTGTGTGTTTTCCCCTTCCCTTCTCTCTCACCCCTTCCCCTTCCATCCCACAGTAAAGCTACAGCTGACCTTTGAGGTTGCTGGAGTCAGGCGGGGGGGGGGAGCTGAGTGGGAAGACCCTGGGGGCCAGGATGACGCTTGCTGGGGGGGGAGCTAACTCTCTCCTCCCCACCCCAGGGACGTCGGTGATGCAGGTGATTGCCTCCGATGCAGACGACCCCACCTACGGGAGCAGCGCCCGGGTGGTCTACAGCCTTCTGGAGGGGGAGACGCACTTCACGGTGGACAGCAGGACAGGTAAGAGGGGGGGCAGTGGGCGTCTTCTGGCCCTAAGAGGCACCCCACCCTCCTGTGGCCAGGTCCAGGTCCTGCTCTGCAGGGCGGGTGGGGTGGGGGTGGGGTGTGGGCCATACGGCCTCTTCTTAGGAAAGGTGTGGAGGGGGGGAGGGCCTCTGCTCCCCTGCCTTGCTGACTGGGACGCCTGGCTCTGGCTTCAGGGAAGGCTCCGGGTGCAGGTGAGGCTGTGCCTGTGGAAAGGTGTGTGGGTGGGTGAATGTGGTGTGGCAGGGGCTGGAAGGCAGGGCCATGGGGTGCACATGCATGTGCGCGCACTGCCAGGGCTCTGTGGGCTGGGGGGGTTTCTCAGCCTAGCAGGTCACAGTTCTTCTTGGAGGGCAAAGCCAATCCCCCCCCCCCCAAGAGCCCATCGTTAGCTTGGGGCGTTTGATTAAAGGTAACACTTTAAATTAAGGATGGCTTTATAAACGCTCTATTAATATTTAATGAGCACGCAGGGGAAGCTGCTCCGTCCTTTAATAACTTCTAATAAAGCCGGCTGTAAAACAGGCCCGTGATCCATCCTGAGCAGATGATGAGGATGCTGTGACAGCCAGGTGGGAGCAGAGGCAGAGGAGGAGGAGGAGGAGGAAGGGCAAGAGGAGGGGAGGGTTCAGCTCCCCAGGCTGGGAAAGGGGTCTGGGCAGACTGGGGAGCCAGGAGAATAGCTGCCCCCCCTTCCAGGGAGCCGGGGGGGGGGGAGGGCCTTTCCTCCCCTAGGCTAGCCTCTTCTGCCCTGCAGAGGCTCTGCTGGTGTGTGTGTGTGTGTGTGTGTGTGTGTGTGTGTGTGTGTGTGTGTGTGTGTGTGTGTGTGTGTGTGTGTGTGTGTGTGTGTGTGTGTGTGTGTGTGTGTGTGTGTGTGTGTGTGCGTGCATTGATTGTGCAAGTGAGCAAGGATGTCTGTAGCTTACAAAAGGCACATGGTAATGCCAGTGAGTGCATGATCACCACTGTAAGTGAACAATTGTGGGGGGGATTTCGAACCCCGATTTATTTGTTAAGTGAGTTTTTGGTTGGTTTTATTTGTTAAGTGAAGCGAACATTCGGAGAAAATTCTGCTCTTTAAGCGAGTTGCTCTTCTTTATGTGAGGAGGAGGCGCTCTTTGGGCGAGGTTTGACTGTGCTTTCCAGAGAGAGTGGATCAAAATCATAACGTCCTTGTATACAGTTCTACAAGTACAGACACATCCTCTCCTCTATCTACTGCTACAATTTACTGTAACAATAAAGATTTACAACGAAACAAAGAACCTGCAGCAGGTGGTCTTTTCATAAATAGATCGGTCAGTGGGATCATCTGTGCAAGTTGAACATTGGGAGGCACCAGAAGAGTTCCAAATCAGGACTTCTGCAGGCAGCACTGCAGAGCAGGGGCACCCAAACCTTTCGGGCGATGGGCCGGTCACATGGTTCAGGGGTGCCCAAACTACAGCCTAGGGGCTGGATCCGGCCCCTGATGCCAATTCATGTTGGGAGCGACGAGGGTGGCATGGGCTGGATGGTGTTGGGGGCCAGATCCGGGCCATAGTTTGGACACCCCTGCTGTAGAGGTTGGTCTGGGGAACTCCCTGCCCCATGGAGCAGCAATGGCCACCAATCCCAATGGCTTGAAAGGACAGGATTGGACCCCTTTGCACAGTGGTGGGCAGCAAAAATTTTCACTGCCACACTGTGGGTGGAGCCTACATCATGGGCAGAGCCTACTTCATGGGTGGAGCCTATGCCGTGGGCGATCTAGTCATGCCTGCCATATGGCCATGTATACCTCTGCAAACACAGGCAGCACTGGCTCTTTGGTTGTAAATGGAGATGAGCACTGTACCCTAGAGTTGGATTTGACTGGGTTTTGAGCAAGAGAGACCTTGAACCACTTGCAGGGACAAAACCTGATGGGGCAGGACAGGGAGGTGGGCGTGGCCACACAATTTCACTAAAAAAATACCCCTTGCCCAGAGGCCACCCAATTTTGCTGCAGAATAGGCTTGAGTTGCTGCAGGAACCGATCGTTTCTCTTTCTTGGCTGTCCAGGGTATTTGCAAGGCTCCAGCTCCACACCTCAAACCAGTCTTCTGGTGCCTCAGGTTCTCCTTGTGCTTTATTTCTTCCAAGAGCTTTTAGACCTGGGTTAACTTCACTTTCTAGAATGGTAGGTTCCTCACCATAGGATTCCTCTTCAAAGGAGTCTGGCATCCTTTTATCACTTCTGTGTAGGAGTCCTAGTGGAGCAGTGGTTAAACTGCGGTACTGCAACCAAAAAGTTGTGAGTTCAAACCAGTCCAGGATTCGAAATTGACTCAAGCTCTTCCATCCTTCTGAGGTTGGTAAAATGAGTACCCAGCATGTTGGGGGCAAAATGTGAATTATCTTGTGAACCGCCCAGAGAGTGCATAAAGTGCTTCTTTGGGACAGGTATAGAAGTGTGATTGCTTTGCTATTCAGTATATCTCTACCTTCTCTGGATTTCCTGCTGGTCTGATCGGTCGCACTCAGGCCCCCTGTTCAGCATTCATCATCTAGGCTTCAATGTCCCTTAGACTCCTTGGATCTTCCGGATGAAATCCCCCCCCCGTCTCCCCCCCTTTCCCCCCCCTGGTTGTTGGCTTTTCTCTTCTACTTCCTTGCAATGCTGATTGAAATAGTTATCTTTGTCTCTGCTGGACAGTGGCTGAAACACTGCATTCAAGGTAGGGTCTGGCCCTAGTTCTGGCCCCTTGGATTCTCACCTCTGCCCTCAAGAGGTTCTCCTGTTTCTCCTGCCATCCATCTTGGTTTCCCTTTTCTTTTTGCTGCACAGGAATTGCCTTTTTGCATTCCTCCCAGATAACATCTCTGGTTTCAACCCACAGTCCTTCTGCTTCACAGCCAGTTGACTTCGGTAATACAAATCTGTTGCCTGTGCAAAGTTGTTGAGAATGATATTTAAAATATATTTTGGCACTACAGTTCTTTAAGTGTACTTTTTCATCTTTACTCTCATGTTGGGTATTAACAGTTCATGATCTGCTCCTGGTCTTGGTTTTGCAGAGAGAACAGAGCTTCTCTGTTTAATTCCTAATACTGACCCTCTGATGGGAATACATGCTCCCCTCCATATTCCCTTCTTGCCAGGAAGGCATGAGGTTCTGTGGATGGGCTTCCCAGGTGGCATATGACAGAGAACTTTAGACAACTTTAGACCTGTAGCAAATATACCTTTGGGGGGCAAGGTCAACAACAGGATCAGCCGCAGGCATTCTTGGGTGAAACCAATGGCCTGGAGCCATTCCAGTTGGGTTTTAGGACTTGCCATGGCACTGAGATTGCATTGGTCGTACTGCTTGATGACCTTCTCCGGGAAGCAGACAAGGGAGCTTCATCTCTCCTGGGGCTCCTGGACCTCTCAGCGGCTTTTGATATCATTCTTGACAGTATCCTCCTGGGACGCTAACCACGGTTGCGCTCTTTCCTTGGTGATTAGGCCCAGAGAGTTCGACTTGGGGAGTTTGTTTCAGCCTAGGGTTGCCATAATTCTCTCCCACAAAACTGGGACAGAAGTATATTTGAAAAAAAATGGGCAGGTTATCTACAAAATAGCCTTTTTTAAAAAAAACATAATATAATGACAGCTATAAAACACTTTCATATTAAATATATCAATACATAAATGAATTTATTTACAACAGTTAATTATTACTGTAAGATGATCTGTTGTACTTCTGGAAGTCATGTCACAGTCAACTCTTAATGTCCTCAGTTCCAGGAAACACACTGGTCACTCTTATCAGGCAGTGGTGTGAGGCGAGGACGTTAAGATTTGTTTCTAGGTATACTCCAACTCCAGTGTTTCAGGAAATCGCTTGTATGATGGTGAGAGTTTGAATTTATTTTAATGGTGTGTTATAATACACAATCAGTAAGTTTTAAAAATCCGGGACTTTAGCATGATTTTTATTGAACTGGCCGGGACAATTTTTCTGACCTTGAATCTGGGAGAATCCTGGTTTTCCAGGACAGATGGCAACCTTATTTCAGCCCCATGGATCCTCCAACGGGGTGTTCCACAGCGGTTGATCATCTCCCTGTTGCTGTTGCTGTTGTTTAATATCTACATGGAGCTGTTGGGAGAGGTCATTAGGAGATTCGGGGGTGGGGTGGGGTGGTTCAGTGTCTCCAATTTATGCGGATGAGACCCAACTCTTATCTCTCCTTGTCACCCTGGCAAGGCGGAGGTTTTGGCGCCTGAGAGGCCCCCTTTCCAGCTGAGAGGCCTGCTCTCTACTCTGGGTGGGATGACTCTGGTTACCCCTAGGGACCAGGTCCACAATCGGGGGGGGGGGTTCATTATGGACCCACTGCTCTCACTTGAGCAACAAATAGCGGCAGCGTCTACAGCTGTTTCCCCCCAGCTCTGGCCGATTGTGCAGCTACGCCCCTACTTGCACAGATGATCTCTCATCATCTGAACCCATTCATTGGTAATCTCATGGATTGACTACTGTAATGCTCTCTACTTGGGGCTGCCCTTGAGTTTGATATGGAGATTACAGCGGGTCCAGAATGCAGCAGCCTGACTGGTGACAGGCTTAAAGAAATTCAGTCATATTTCCCCAGTTTTGGCAGGCCTGCACTGGTTGCGTGTTGCCTACTGTATCAGGTACCAGGTGTTAATGCTATCATATAAGGCCCTATGCCAGCCATTTGCAGCCCACAGGCCTAATCCAGACCATTCATACCATTAATCTGGCTCCACAGTGGCCACCCAGTCACCTCTAGGATCGCCCCCCTGCCCCCCCCCCAGCCAGAAGTTGCAATGCATCACTTCCCACAGTTGTGGCAGCGATCATGTGTTTCTTCAGTGCTTTTGAATAGGCATTCTTCCAACTGCACCAGATTGCTCCGTTGCGTCCCTACTTGGACAGACGGTCTCTCATAACACACGTGATTTCACTGGTAGTCTCACGTATTGATTACTGTAATGCTCTTTGCGTGGGCCTTACCCTGTGCCTGTTGCGGAGGCAGCCGGCCTGGTGAGGGGATGGAGACCATCTGAGCCTATTTCCCCAGCCTTGGCAGGGCTGCCCTGACTCCCAGGGTATTTATTTATTTCACTTTATTTCACTTTATTTCACCGCAGTTTCCTTCCATATCCGGTACAAGGAGGTGTTTGTTGTCACGTTCCCAGTGGCTGCCCCTTCCCCGTGGCTTCTTGGCCTGTGGCCTGAACAGCCCAGTGTCCAAGGAGAGGGTGGGGGGGCCCCGTGGAAGCCTGGGGACGGCCTGAGGCAGCCACTGCCATCCTCCCTGGCAGATGTGGCAGCCCCCATGGGTGGGCACACCCGCTTGGGCAGGCGGAGGCCACATGTGCCCGCCATGCAGCCAAGCCACTGCTCCTCTGCTTGGCAAGCCCTTCCGGAGGCTTAATTGCCCATATCGGCCACTTAACTTGCAGACCCACAGTCATCATGGGCGCCGTAAAAGGAGCCATAAAATCTGGCACAGGCATTTCCCCTAATATACGATAATGGAGAGCCGCCTTCCGCTCTGACTTTGACCCGCTTTCCCCCTCTCTTGCCTGCTCAGCCGGGCTCAGCCGGACCGGAGGCCCCCCTCCTGCCCCCTCGCCCACCCTTGGGCACCTGCCCCTCTCTCCCTGTGGGAGGAGGAGGAGGAGGACGTGTACACATTGACACCAGCCTGTGAAAACAGCTGCGGCAGGTGGCCCAGGGTGGGGGTGGGTGGGGGTGGGGGTAGGGAGACAACGTCTGGCTGGGCTTCCCATCTCAGCCTCCCCCCCCCCCCCGGGCCTGCCCTCTGCAGAACCAGCACATGCTGACAATGCAGTGGGGTTGGCCAGTGCCCACTCCTGGCTGTCCAGCGCTCCTATGCCAAGGGGAGGGCCATGGCCTGGTGAAGGACAGGGGGGAGGGGGCAAGGGTGGCGGGGGGAGGGGGGAGGCGGTGGGTCCTTAGCACAAGGAAACTTTGGGTCCAAGTGTCCCCCTCCCCCCAGTGGTGGGGGGGCTTTGCAGTGGCTTCCTTTGGCAGTGGTGGGTGGGGGCACAGGCAGGTAAGTCGGTCCACTTCCGTTGCCTCTGCTTGTAGGGTGGGGGCAGGGGGGGTGTCCCTCCTCTGGGTGCAGGCAGGCCACCCCCACCCCCCCGGCACAGCCTTTGTGGGGAATTTGGCTGTGTTTGCTGATGTAAAGTGGAAATTAATATTTAACGACAAGAGGGATTTGGGATTTAGACTCATTTTGTGTCATCTTAGGATTCTCTGCCCTCGCTAAGTCTGCCAGGCCCATCTGTTAGGGGGCCGGGAGGGGCTGGGTCCAGCAGCCTGGAGAGGGGGGGGAGGGAAGAGAAGGGAGGGGCTCCATCCCCTTAGATGCTCAGGGGATGCCTGGGTGGCCTTTCGGGGGCCTGCCTGGATGGCGCGCTGGGGGCTCCCCGTTCTGGCCCACTGACTAAGGTGGGGAGGGGAGCACTGGGGAGACAAACCCCCCCCAACCCACCTCTCTTTTCCGCCCACTGGCTGAGGGGGTAGGTCTGTCTGTCTGTCTGTCTGTCTGGGGGTGTGTTGTCAGACCCCTGAAAGGGTCAAAATCCTCTCTGCTGGCGGACCAGGGATTGGGTGGAGCGGGGGGGGTCTCATGTCAGGTGCGCCTTCAACCCCCTCTGTCTGGCCTCGGGGGGGGGGGTGTCTTGGGGGGGCCATGGGTGTCTCCCTGCAAGCCTGGCATCCTCATTCAAAGGAACCAGCAATGGTGGGAACCTTTGGCATCCACCAGTTTCCTCTGGCAGGAGTGATCCGGACAGCAGTGGCCAATCTGGACCGTGAGACTCGGGACCGCTATGAGGTGGTCGTCCGGGCCACCGATATGGCCGGGCAGCTGGGGGGCCTTTCGGGTTCCACCACCGTCACCATCGTCATCACAGATGTCAACGACAACCCCCCACGCTTCATCCAGAGTGAGTGCTGGGGGGATGGGGGAGAGGGGGCGGTGGTGGTGGTGGTGGGGTCATGACCCCCTCTCAGGGGCATATGCCACCCCACCCCACCCCACATCCTTGGGCGTGCCTTGCCAGAGGGAGAGTGAAGTTGCACTCCGGGTGCCAGGCTCAGTAGGGGGTGGGTCTGCTTTTGTGCCATGAGGGGGAAGGAAGAGGTGGCCTGGACCCCCCCACTCCACCCCCCGGCAGGGGGGCCACTGTGCCCGTGGGTGCATGGGGGGGGGTTTCCCTTAAAACACCTCCTGCCCACCAGAGATGTACCAGTTCAGCGTTTTGGAGACGGCGCCCGTGGGCACGCTGGTTGGCAGAGTCAAGGCCGAGGATGCCGACGTGGGCGAGAACACAGACATGGCCTACCAGGTCAAAGACGAGGGGGGGCTGCCGGCCTTCCGGGTCTCTACGGACAGTGACACCCAGGAGGCCCTGATCTCTGTGGCAAAGGTGAGCCAGGGCCCCTTCCTGCCAGGGCCCGAGCGCCCAGTAGTGCCAGCTGCCTGGCCCAGGGAGAGACAGGCAGAGCGTCGGGTCTGGCCCGCCCGGCCCACCCCGGCCCCTCCCTCTGGCTCCTTATCCCAAAGGAAGCCTCCTCTGTGCTTTGCTTTGTGCTTTGAATCTCTCTCCCCCCCTCACTTGGGTGATGGCGGTGGTTGTCGCTGTCGTCCATGGGATTGTGCTCAGCATGGCTGGTGCTCTTGGGTGCCCCAAATCTTTGCCCCAGTGGAGCCCCCGGCCCTGCCCGGCCCTGCCCACCCCCCAGGTCTCCTCTGGGAGCCGCACCAGGAAGCCTTGCTCAGCTGGCAGGGCCTGGCGGGACGTGGCCCCTTCCCTGCCTCTTGCCATCCCGGGCGATGGAGCTGGCTTTGTTTCCCCAGCCAAGTGGGGCGGGGGGAGGGCCGGGTCAGCCTTCCTTCCTTCCAGGAGGGGCAGATCATCTGGGCCCCACCCCTACCCCTGCTCTGGCTGGGAAAGGGCTTCACCCCACTTCTGCCCCCCTCTCCTCCTCCTTCCCACTCTGCAGCCCCTGGACTTTGAGGGCCAGGTTTTGCACACGGTGGTCCTGGAGGCGCTGAACAAGTTTGCCGACCCCCACTTTGTGGACCTGGGCACCTTCCGGGACCAGACCATTGTGCAGGTCTCTGTGCTGGACGTGGATGAGCCCCCTGAGTTCCAGCCCCCCGAGGGCCTGATGGAGGTGCAAGAGGATGCCCCCGTGGGCTCCGTTGTGGGTGCCGTCACCGCCCTGGACCCGGATGCCCCAAACAAGCCCGTTCGGTAAGGTGGCCCTTTCTCTTTTCTCTGGGGAGGGGTTCAGGGGAACAGGAATGGGTGGGGGCCTGTGGGGGCAGGAAGGGTACCTGCTCAGGCATCCCAGCCCAGGTGTGTGTGTGTGTGTGGGGGGGAGACTGGGGAAGGAATGCTCTGGGCACTGGTGGTGTGTTGGAAAAGTGCCATCATCCTCCCCCTTCAGTCTCCTTTTTCTCAAGGATAAACCTGCCCAGTTCCTTCTGTCTTTCCTCCTTAGTCCTAGGTTTTGGTTTCCAGTCCTCTGGTCATATTCCCCCCCCCCCTCCTTCCAGTGTGTTCAATACTCATCTCAGCCAGGGTTCCCCAAATGTCACTCTCCAGGTGTTCTTGACTTCAGTGACCAGAAGCCCAAGTCAACATCCCTGTTGGCCAGGGCTTCTGGGAATTGAAGCCCAAGAACATCTGGAGTGCCAAGGTTGGGAACCCTGATCTAGATGACACCTACCTAGTCCTGAATAGAAGGGGACGACTACTAATACGAGGAGGAGGAGGAGGAGGAGGAAGACCTCCTCACAGGTTTGGGAGACTCTAGACTTCTTCTGTTCGTAGCAGAACCTAAAACAGCCTTGGCCTTTCTTGCACAGTTGATTCCTATTCATTGTGTCATCTACAACCCATGCCAAGATCCTTCCTGCTGGTAGTATGAATGAGCCAAGGATCCCCCAGCTTATAACTGTGATTCTGGAGGTCCCATCCCCCCCTCCCCCGTGTAAAACTTTGCCCTCCTCCCTCTTAGATTTCATCCCGTTGGCTTCAGCCCAGGGTTCAGGCCTGTCAAGATCTTTCTGATCTTTCTGCTCCTGCCTTCCGTGGCCTTCGCTGTCCCACCGCCCAGTTTTGTGCCACCTGCACATTTGATAAGTGTTCCCTGCACTGTGTCATCCAAGCCATGGATGGAAAGGTTGAGGCGTTCCAGGGCCAGGACGGAGCCTTCTGGTCCCGAGTCCACTGGTTCCCCACTCCCAGTTTGAGAAGCAGCCATGGATGATAAGCCCCACCTGGTTATCTTGCTAATCAGAATTCCATGGGCTACTTTGCCAAAAAGGCTTTGCTGAAGTCAAGCTATATTGCATTGACAGCCTTCCCATCTGCCCTGGGATTGAGGTCAGGCTGAGAGGGGTCCATCCTTCCCTGGTTCTTCCTTTTTGAAGACAGGGATGATGTTAGGGCCCCCCCCCCGGCCGCCCCCTCCTTAATCCTCTGGCACTTGGCCCGTCCTCTTCCTGATTTCAAGCAAAAGATCAGCAGGGGTTCTGAGGTCTCTTCAGCCAAGTCCTTCCCTCTCCTCGTGTGCAGTTCAACCAGTAGTTGGTGGTGGTGGTGGGGTTTGAACTCATTCTAAGTGATAAGGTGTTCCAGTCTTTGCTTGCAAAGCTCCCCATTAACAAACCCCAGCAGTGGAATCCTGTGCCAGTCGGGCAGGAAGCCCCTTTGCGGGGGGACGAGAGGAAGAAGGCCACACGGCCTGGGGAGAGAGAGAGAGAGAGAGAAATGAGCTTCGTTTATTTGTTTGTTTGTTTGTTTGTTCAGATTTACATTGCCACCCACTCGCCGAGGCGACTCAGGGCCGCTTACAGTCAAAACAGCAACAGTACAGTAACAATCATAAAATACAACCTCACAAAACAACCAAAGCAGAACACACCTGCCAGGCCATGGCGTCTTCTCCCTCTGGCCGTTGGTGTGGGCCCAGAGGAGGGGGCGATGCTCATGGAAGATGTCAGAATGGAACAACCACCTCAAACAGCTAAACCACAGGCAATGCCAGTGGGAGGAGGAGTGGGGCGGGCTGGCAGCACCCCAGGCGTGCCAAGCAGAGGCAGCCACCTAGGAACGTGGGGTCAGCAGCCAGCAAGGTGGAGCAACGGGGGAGAGGCAGTGGGTGGGTGGGGGCTTGAGAAGGGAAGATGTGGGCAGCAGAATGGCCTCTCCCGTGGCTTCAGCTCCTGGAAGGGATGTGCTTTCGTGGCTGCCCCAGTTGGGGGGCTTCAATTCCCAGAAGCCAAAGTCAGTCCATTGGCTGATCAGTGCTTTGGGAAATTAATTAGCTGAGGAGGCTCCTGGGAACTGAAGTCCTACAACCAAAGGTTGGGAAGCCCCTCTGGGCTCTAGGAGGAAGGAAAGGGGTGGGGTGGGGTCTGGCCAGCCAGGCACCCCTCTCTGCCTTTCCTCTCCCTCTCCCCCACCTGGCAGCATCGTGGCCCTGCTCGGGACGGATGGGCCACTGCCTAGCAGCCTGGCCACACCTCGCTGCTCAATGGGTCCCACGGCTGCCTTGCCTTCCGTTGGGAAGGCAGAGACGGAGGTCTTCCTACTCCCTTCAGCCTGGCAGCCGGGGCATGCCGGAGAGGTGCCTGCGCTTTCCTAAGCCTGTGCCAGGTCGGGGCGGGACATCCTGTGCTGCCGTGCATTGTGTCTGGTGCAGCTCTTAGAGGTGCTGCTGCCGCCAATGCCGCCAGCGGTGCCTTTGCGCCACTGGTAATCTTCTCCTCAGGGCTTCATCTCTGTCTGATGCCTTTCGGGGTCAAGGTCGTCACAGGGAATGTGTTTCCTGGCTGGCCTGGCGAAGCTGATCACTCCTCATGGTTATGTCATGGGCTGAGAGGAGGAGGAGGAGGAAGAGGAGGAGGAGGAGGAGGAAGGCTCTTTCCAAGCCATGGAAGTGCACTCTTGTGCTTCTGCCTGGCAAGAGGGTGAAGGAGGCACCGCGGGCATCGCCTGCCTGGCGGAGACTGGAGGACTTCCATGGGTGTCCAGCACACCTAGGTGGTGGTGGTGGTGGTGGTAGGAGGCTACACATGCCATGCGGCAGAGGCAGAGGTGTGCCGAGCAGTGCCGGCATGAGCCACCCCCCAACCCCCGGCCTGGTGCTTGGTGGGCGGAAGAGGGCCTTTCTTTCCCCATATAGGCAGGCAGGGTGTGTGGGTTTTGTTCCTCAGCAAAGGAGGGCCGGGAGCCAAAGGCTGCCTCTGCCTTCCCTCTCCCAATTCATGGTGGTGGGAGGAGAAGTCCTGTCCCCCACCCCCACCCCCACCCCTAGGGAGCTGCGCAGGCCCCTCCCCCTTGAGCCTGGTTCAGGTGTGTGTGTGTGTGTGTGTGTGTGTGTGTGTGTGTGTGTGTGTGTGTGTGTGTGTGTGTGAGAGAGAGAGAGAGAGAGAGAGAGAGAGAGTAGGAGCAGAGGCTGAGCCTTGAGCCAAGACCCCTGGGGGACCCGGGGGGAGAGGGGGGCAGCCTTCAAGCTGACCTGGGCTTGGAAGGAGCAAGGCTTGGCAGGAGGAGGCCTGGGACAGCCTACAGTCTCTTCCTCCTCCTCCTCCTCCTCCTCCTCCCTGTGGATCAAGAGAGCTTGCATGACATTTGCCACTTGCAAGAGATGCCACAGACCACGGCATGTAGGAGCCACACGAACTCAAGGCCGTGGCTTCTTCCATGCCAAAGCCATCGTCACGGCCTGCGGATTCAGAGCCTGTGGGAACCTTCTTCATTGCATGGAGGAGGAGGATTCGGGCAATGCCCTTGACCGTGTGCGTCATGAGAAACGATGGGCTGCTCTGAAGTAAAGGGAGGGCTCCTTCTCCTCCTCCTCCTCCTCCTCACCACCTGCGTGTCCTGAAGGGGGAAACCTGTATTGTAGACAAAAGAGCTTCCTTTAGGACAGAAGATGGAGAGGCCGAATGGCTTCCTATGGGTCCTGTATAGGCAAAGGTGCATTTTATCTCCTCATCTATTCATTCTGTGCACAGAACACACCATGCAGAAAACTGGACTTCTCCTTCAAAGGAAGGAGAAGGGAACAAATCCTGCCAGACTAATCTGGTCTCTTTTTCTTCAACTGGGAAACTTTCTTGGTAGATGGTGGGAACGCTGGACATGGAATAATATATCTTGACTTCAGCAAAGTGCCTCATGATTTTCTGATTAGGAAGCTAACTAGGTTGGCCTGGACAGAAGAGGTCTCGGGAGGAGACGCAGTGGGTGACAGAATCAAACTCCAAGAGTGCTTTTTAACGGCTCCCTCTCAAATTGGGGGTGGGTGGGTGGGTAACAAGGGGGGGGGGGTTCCCATAAGGCTCAGTCCTGGGCCAAATGCCCTCTAGTTGTTTTTTTTAAATTAATGACTCAGAGGAGGGAGCGCAGGGAACATTTATCTGGTTTGCAGACGACACAACATTGGGTGGAATTGCGAATACATTCGAAGAGAGGGGAAGAATTTAAAAAAGATCTTGATAGGCTTCAACCCTAGGCTGAAAAGAGCAGGATGAAACTCAGTGGGAATAAGTGTAAAGGGGGGTGGGGGTGGGGAGGGACAAATGTAACCCCCCCGCCCCGCCCCACCCCCACAGGGTGCCCCCGAGAGGAGCTGCTCCTCCTTGGCATATGCCTTGTTCTTCCCTCCCTGCCACAGTAGTAGTTTCTTCACAGTTTGCCTTTCTCCTCCGGGTGAGCAGGTACGCCATCGACCAGACCACCGACCGGGAGCAGACCTTTGACGTTGACCCCGAGACGGGCACCGTGGTGACCAGGCAGCCCCTGGACCGGGAGGCGGCCGAGTGGCACAACCTCAGTGTGCTGGCCATGGAGGCAGGTCAGTCGGGGCAGGAGAAGGAGAGGGGGGCCAGCCAGCCAGGGGAGGTGGGGCAGTTGAGCCAGCCAGGACCCCTCGGGCATCCAGGCGGGAGGATGAGAGACCTGGGTTGGCACCTGGACTATCAAGGGAGCGGCAGGAGGGCGGGTGGGCAGGTGGGTGGCCAGGAGCCTCTCATCTCTTTTGACCTTTGGTGTGGGGTTGTGGAAGGGGGAAGCAAATGGGAAACACAGAGAGAGAGAGAGAGAGAGAGAGAGAGCGAGAGAGAGCGCATGGTGTTCTCTGTTCCCCCACCACCTCGCCTGCCCAGTCTTGCCAGCTGTTCCTCCTCCTCCTCTTTGGAGGGGGCTCCTTGCATGCACCCCTCCCTGTGCACTTCTTGCCCACTGGCTTCCTGTCCCCAAAGAGGAAGCCATGCCAAGCCGGGAAGCTCTTCCTCCAACTTCAAAGGAAACCAAGAGGAAGCCAAGCCAGCCGGTCTCCTCCTCCTCCTCCGGGGCTCCTGCCTTTGATTCTTCCCCACTGGATGGTTTTTTTTGGGGGGGAAGGCAAGGGGGGGCTCCGAGGGGCTCTGCCTGGCCTGGGCTCAGCTCTAATTGGGCAAGGCTGGGCTGGGAATGGGCAGAATTAACACTCCCCTTACAGCTGGGGGTGGGGGCTCAGTCCCTTCCACCCCCCTGATTTTTGGGGTGTGTGTGGGGGTAGGACAGGAAGGGGGAATGGCTGGGGCAGGCCTTGGCAAGGAACAGGGGCATTACTCGCTTAGGGAGCAGTGTGTGTGTGTGTGTGTGTGTGTGTGTGTGTGTGTGTGTGTGTGTGTGTGTCTGTGTCTGTGTCTGTGTCTGTGTCTGTGTCTGTGTCTGTGTGTCTGTGTGTCTGTGTGTGTGTGTGTGTGTGTGAGACTCAGCTGCCCCGGGGTGGGGTGGGGGGAGGGAAAGATGCTGATGCCTGGCTGGTCTGGGCAGAGGTTGGGAGGGCAGGCCTGCCTTTATCGTGGGGAAGGCCTAGACATACATAGGTGCATAAGTCAAGGTCGCCTTACTCGAAAGCCAGTTGTATCTGACTCTAGGGTTCAGTGCTCATCTCTGTTTACAGCCAAAGAGCCAGCGCTGTCTGGGTCTGCAGATGTTTCTATGGACATGTGGCAGGCATGACTAGACAATGGAGTAAATGGAACGCTGCTACGCTGCGCTTCTCACCAAAGTGGTCCCTATTTATCTACTTGCAATTTCTTGCTTTCGAACTGCTAGGTTGGCAGGAGCTGGGACAGAGACAGGAGCTCACTCTGTCATGTAGTGACAGGTCCTCGAACTGCTGATCTGCCAACCTTCCAGTCCTCAAGTTCAGCGTCTTAACCACTAAGTCACTGCAGTCACATGCCTATCTGCCTGCATGCATGCGTACATACATATATACATACGTACCTAGGTATGTATGTGGCCACTTCAGGGGGCCCTTGGGGACCATGCTCTTATGGGCTTGAGTGGTGTGCTGGGTGGGTGGGTGTCCAACCTCTGAAGGCAGTGGCCAGGGGTGTGGTGCAGGGGGCCCCTGACCCAGCCAGGCGTCCCCAGCGCTCAGCCCCACTTCGTGAGCATATTGTGTGCCTGGGGGGGCCCTGGGGGCTGGCAAGCAGTGGCCAGGGGTGGGGGGGGCAAGCGCAGCCTGGATCCAGGCAGTCTCTTCCCTACCTAGGCCAGGGTGGGGCTGGGCTGGTGGCCTCCCTTCACTTGCTGGTCAGGGCCGTGGTCCGGGAGCCACGGCTCATCCATTTAGCGGGCCAGACGCTTCTGCCAGCGACATTCGCCTTCCCGTCGGGTCATCATGAAATATTAATGGTGGATATTGAATTTAAAGTCCAATTTATGTCTGAATCCTCTGCCAGAAAGGGCAGTTGGAAAGGGAAGGCCTTCAAAAAAGAAAAAAAGGACGGGGGGGGGGAAGGGGAGGGTTGGCGTCAGTGCTTTGAGCAGCAGGCAGGCGGGGGAGGGAGAGGGAGAGCGGACTCGGGGGGGGGGCAGCGGCAGGGGAGGGTCTCCCTGGCTGTATTGGGGTGAGTGGGTGGGATTGTTGCCCTAAGTGGCTTCCTGATTCCTCCCAGCCCCTTTGGTGGACCAGATCCGTGGGCAGCTCTTGGTGGACCGGATCCGTGGGACTGCCCCCCCCCCAATCCAGGGACCTCTTTGGAGCCCCCTGTGGCCTGGGGTCCCTTTCTGATCTGATGACCCCTGGACAGCCCAGAGTCCAGCCAGTGCCGCCATGGCAGGCCCTGATCCCTGGACTCTGCCGCTTCCTCTGGCACGCATGCCAGTGCTGGGGGCCTTGCGCACTCTTGGCCATCCAAGCAATGAACTCTCCCTGGAGGAGAGAGACGGGCATGAGTTGGAGCCCGGGGGGGGGGGTGTGTGTGGCGCTAGTGGCTGTGCTTTAATTAGGAGGGGGCAAGAGGGCTCCCCCCACCCCATTAGCACTGGAGAAGGAGGGGGGCCCGGTGCCTCGTGTGAACCCTCTCCCCCCCACGGTGCCAACCCAGTGGCCTGCTGGTGGGCCAGTGGGCACCTTGGCTTAGCCTCACTTGCCAGGCTAGGAGGAGGTGGCCCCGGAAGAACCCCCCCCTCCCTTCCAGGCCTGGCTCAGGCAGCATTTTTCCTGGAGAGCAGAAGTCTCTACTTGGTCCCGTCCTCTGCTGGCCAGTGGGGCCCGGGGGGGGGGGGAGTGGGTTGCTGGTCAAAAGCTCCCCCCCACCCCCTGCTTTTCAGGGATGTTGGTGGGGGGGGGCTTATTAAACTTAGAGAACCTGCAAAGGAGGCTGAGATTTATCTCCAGCTGGGAGGGGGGAGGGGAGGGGAGGGGAGGGGGAAGCCCTTGCAGCCCCCCCTCCCTCGGGCACTAGGAGGTTGGTGTGGAAGGGGAAGGCTGGCTCCTCCTCCTCTGCTTCCTCCCACAAGACGTCCACGTCTGCTGCTGCCTGTGGGGGTTCCTGCCACATGGGAATCCTCCAGGTCCGGGGTGGCCAAACTATGGCCTGTGGGCCGGATCTGGCTCTGGCACAAATTCATCCCGCCCTTGCAACTTCAAGAAGCGGAAGTAAAATGCGCCCGTACATGATGAGGGCAGCATGGGCTGGATGAATCTGTATCAGGGCCGGATCTGGCCCATGGGCCATAGTTTGGGCACCCCTGCTCTAGCTGAAGGATCTGTCCATATGAGGCTAGCAGGTGCCTGTGGCTGCCCCCACCCCCACCCCCACCCCCGGCTCTCTGTCTCCTTAGTTCCTCTGTCTGTTCAATCCACCCCCCACCCCCCACCCCACCTCTGTGGGGCTTTCAGATTAATGGCATTCAAACTCCTGGAGGAAATGCAGGGAAAAAAGGCATGTTTAATTTTAATTTAGGAAACCATTTAGGCAGGAGCCTGGATTCCTCTCTGCTGTCAATCACGTTTTCTCAAGGCTGACATCAATTAGTTTAAAAATATTGAATGTAATTTTGCCTGACACAACATATTGCAGCCACTGCAAAATATAATTTATTTTAGAAGAAGAAATAATTAAACTAATTTGCATGTCAGTCAGCTGAGCAGGGATGCTGGGAAGTGCCAAAGGAGGGGACAGGGCTCCCCCCTCCCCCCTTCTCTGGGAACCTATGCTCCCCCCCCCCCGCTGGCCCACCTGGGTGCCCTCTTGAGCCCCTCCCTCCCTCCCCATGTATGAAGTTCTAGCTGGCCCCGCATGGCACAGGTGCCAGCCAGCGGCATGTGCACCTCTGAGGTGCTCTGAGAAGAGCGAAGGGTCCTGGCTGGGGGGAGAAGGGGACTTCCCAATGGTTTCTGTGTCCTTTGGGGGCGGCTGATCTGGTCCTGGCAGGGAAAGAAGGTGGTGGTGGTGGTGGTGAAGGGGGCCGGAGAGGGCAGGAGCTGCTCCTCCCTGGGTGGGGTGGGTGGGGTGGGGGGACAGCCTGAGGACAGAGGGGATGGTCTTGCCATCCCTCAGAGCCCTGGCTGGAGGCGTCTCTCCGCCTCCTAAGCTCTCCCGCCCCACCTGCCTCCCCGCCTGAGCCTGTCCCACAACCCATGGGGTGACCCAGAAGTCCCCAGCACCTCTGGGTGGGTCTGCTGCCCCCTGCAGGGGCTTGGCCTCCCCACCCTGTCCGGCATGGCAGGTGACCCCAATGGATGCCAGAACTGGCACACTCTAAGGGGTGGGTGGGGCAGGTGCCCCCTTCCCTCTCCCCAACAAAGCAAGACATCCCACCTGTACCCACCCACAGCTTCTGCCCCAGGCCCAAGTGGGGAGGCAGGGGCAGCAGCACCAGGGAACCAGGGCACCAAGTGCCCCCCCCCCCCAAGGAGAGTGGCCCTTTCCTAATGCTGGCACAGCTGATGTTGAGGGAAAGCCCCATCAGAGAGCCCCGCCCCCTCTCGTCCAGCCAGTGGCAAATGCAGAGGCAAGACCTCCAGGGGACCCCCCCACCCCCACCCCCACCCCCACCCCCGGCCAGCCCTGCCTGCGGTTTGCCTCTTCCTGGCCAGGAGGCTGCCCTGGTTTGAGGACCTGCTTCTCTCTCTCTCAACACCCCCCCTTTTTTTAGGCTCACACCCCCTCCTGCTGCCTTTGTCTCAAGGGGGCTGGGGGGAGGGAGGAGGGAAGCGGCCTTTCTTTGGGGCAGGATGGGGCCCCTTCCAGCCAAGCCTTCCGTGGATCTGCATCATGAAGGGAGAAAAAGGTGTTTCTCTGCATGTTCAAAACCGTGGGCTGGGGGCTGGGCTGGCTCTGCCTGCCTGTGGCCTCCCTCCCACCCCCCTTCAAGCTGCTCCCCCCCCCCAGAAAAAAGGACTCCAGGTGTATTTAATCCCTTTCTGCTGAGATGAGCTTCACAAGCGGTGCTCTTCCTTGCCGTTCCAACCAGGGACATTAGAAATCCAACTGAAGGCAAAACCAGGGGAGACACCACCGCAGACAATCCTGTTGCTGCTGTTGTTATCGCTGTCATTGCCGCCAGGGGTGGAAGTGGGGCTAATGGGTGCGCCAGTCTGTAGCGGGACAAGAAGATGCCTGGTTGGTGGTCTCCCCCTCCCCCCGTTGTCCATCTTTGCTGAGGGTCTTTCTGGGCACCTTCCCTGCCTGCCTCCATGGAGGCAGGATGGGAAACAAGGAGCCAGTCGGTCTCATCCAAGAGAGAGAGAGAGCGAGAGAGAGAGCGCGTTGGCAAACCTACCTGCCCCATAGAAGCACTTTGTGCCCTCTCTGGGCTGGTCACAAGGTCACTGGCATTCGGCCCTCCCAAACATGCTGGGGACTAATTTGACCCACCTTGGAAGGATGGAAGAGGCCGAGTCAACCTGGCTCCTTCTTGGGATCGAACTAGTGAAGGGCAGCAACAGGTTCACATCCCCCCCCGGGAGGGGGTAGCAAAATTGGGTGGTCTCTGGGCAGGGGGAGTAGCGAAATTAGGTGGCCACGCCCACCTCCCTGCCCTGCCCCATCAGGTTTTGTCCCTGCAAGCGGTTCAAGGTCTCTCTTGCTCAAAACCCAGTCATCTCCAACGCTAGGGTGCAGTGCTCATCTCCATTTACAGCCAAAGAGCCAGCGCTGCCTGTGTTTGCAGATGTACACATGGCCACATGGCAGGCATGACCAGATCGCCTATGATGTAGGCTCCACCCAGGACGGAGGCTCCACCCACAACATAGGCTCCACCCACAACATAGACTCCACCCATGGTGCGGTAGCAAAATCTTTTGCTGTCCACCCCTGGATCAAACTCACAACACTCTGGCTGCATTACAGCAGCTGAACCTTTCTCTGCCCCGCCAGGCTTCTGTCACGAGAGGTTGCTCACCAGTCATTGTGTCTCTTCTTCATGGACCTCTGGGAAGGCACATGAATGGGTTTCCTGCCTTGGGTGGGCTTCACCCAGAGGTGCCGCTGACGCCTTTCCCTGAGCCTCGAGGAGGTTTGTGCCTGCCTAGGTGGGGTCTTTGTGGCAACCATTCCTGTTGGAAGGGAGGCCCCCCCCAGGGTGGGGACATGAGGCCCCCCCCAGGGTGGGGACATGAGGCCCCCCCAGGGTGGGGACATGATCTGACCCTGCCTGGTGCCTTGCCTGGGCTTGTGGAGCGGATGGATTTGGAGGAGGAGGAGGAGGAGAGAAACTGTCATGGGGGGCATCAGAGGCAGCCTGGAGGGCACGGCCCACCAGCAGCCCCAAGAGGGGAGGAAGAGGAGGGTGGAAGGCAGCCTGGCCAGCTGGCCGGCTGGCCGGCCCCAGGCCTTCGCCTATTATTTGTTTGTTCAGATTTACATTGCCGCCCCCTCGCCGAGGCGACTCAGGGCGGCTTACAGTCAAAACAGCAACAGTACAGTAAGAATCGTAAAATGCAACCTCACAAAAGAACCGAAGCAGAAGACCGACTAACTCACTCCCCTCTGGCCGTTGTTGTGGGCCCAGAGGAGGGGGAGATGATGTTCTCTTTGAGAGCCCCCTGGGGTGGGGGGTCTCCCCCCCCCCCAGTTTGGTAACAGAAGTCTGAGCACATTCGAGCTCCTTGGCTTCAGGGCTCTTTCTAAGCAGCCCCTGGGACAGATGTGGGGCTGTTCTCTGGCCGAGCAACCTCCCAAATCAGGACCCGGGGGGGGGGGGCTGGGGGGCTGGGGCTGGGGGGGGGGCTGTCTTGCTTCGTCAGAGCCAGTGGTGGGCAGCCAAATTTTTTACTATCACACTGTGGGCAGAGCCAATGGTCATGTGTGGAGCCAACATCATGATGTCATGGGCGGAGCCACAGTAAAAAAAACCCCATAAAAATAAGTACACATAAAAATACAAATTAAATAGACATAAAAATACACATAAAAATACATGTTAAAAATAAATACACATTAGTAAAGGTAAAGGTTTCCCTTGCTTGAAAGCCAGTCATATCCAACTCTGGGGGTCAGTGCTCATCTCTGTTTCAAAGCCGAAAAGCCAGCTCTGTCTGCTTCTGCAGACGTTTCCATGGTCATGTGGCAGTCATGACTAGACACCAGAGCACACGGAACACTGTTACCTTCCCACTGAAGTGGTCCCTATTTATCTACTTGCAATTTCTTGCTTTCGAACTGCTAGGTTGGCAGGAGCTGGGACAAAGATAAATACACATTAAATAGCCATAAAAGCACATAAAAATACAAATTGAATACACATAAAAATACACATTAAAAATAAATACTCATTAAATACACATTAAAATATACCCACCCATCCCACACCCAAAGGCGAGTCACTTATCCTGGGGAGCAGACTGTAGGGAGCTTCAGGCTAGCAGCTGCTCTTCCTCCTCCCTGCTTGGGAGGACAGCAATGAGGCTGCCGAGAGCCTCAGCAGCAGCCACTGGTTCCTCCGTGGCTGTGCATGGCCACCCAATGCTCTGCGCTGCCACACTCTAAGCAGCGAATGGCTGCTTGGCTCGGCAGGCAGAACACTGTAGGCGTGAATGTGCAGGAGCGCAAAGCGCTGTGCGCCAAGCGCTTGGTGCATATGTGCGGTGGGGGAACCGGCAAAAAGGTAAGCCCCCAAGGTGGTTTCCCCCCAAAGCCACTACTGGTTCTCCAGGACACTGGGGGAAGCTACTACCAGTTCTGGCGAACTGGCTGCTGCCCATCACGGGTCAGAGCCCCACCCACCCCCACTCCTTTAGAGAAAGAATATGGGGAGCCCCTCCCCAAGCAGGCAGAGGCAACCCAGGAGAGCCAGCCTGGCTTTGCAAGGGGTGAAAGGGCAGCTGCCCTTTAAAGTGGGGTAATAAGGAGCAGAGCAGCAACCAGCACACAGCGGGCAAGTCACTTCTCCCCCCCTCCCCCTCCGGCACACAGACCAGTGAGTGAGTGAGTGAGTAGGTTTGCCACTGCTGCCTCCGCTTGCCCAGAAAGACTGGAAACTCTCCTTTGTGGTCCTTAAGCCAAATGCTAAAACATGCAGGAGGGGCCAAAGTGCATTCCCAGAAGATCTATGGCAATAGAGCCCTTGGATGCTACTAGAGGGTCTGCATCGGGCTGTGGAACCCCCCCCCCCCCAGGATGTTTCCAGCCTTTCAGAGGCTACATTTCAATGAGAGGCCATTTGGCATCCACAGAGCCACGGAAGGAGGAGCAGCACAGCTGAGGTGGGAATTGGGGGACTTTATGAGACCCAAAGATAATTGGGGGGGGGGAGGAAACACACACTCATTGTTTACAGGTTAATAACATGTAAACTAGCAAAGAGCATTGCTAATTGATGTGGTGAAGAAATGATGAGTCTGTTCATTTTCTTGAGGTTCAGGTTTTCTTGAGCATTTTAAAAACACGAGCGCATTCCCTTCAGGGTGGACCACAGGCAGTGGCAAAATTAAAGGGGAGGGGGGGCAGAAAAGAGCAAGATATTGTGGCTATTTAAAGATGAACAGACGTATTCCGTGTGAGCTTCTGTACATCAAAATCCACACCTTCAAGGAGTGCAAATATCATGTTCTCTGCATTTATGTGAAGAAAGCTGACAGGAATAAAATTGATTCATTTGAAACGTGACGCCAGACGGAGGAGAGCTTGGCGGACACCCTGGGCTGCCAGAAAGACCAACAAATGAAGCCTCAAATCTCTCTCTCTCTCTCTCTCTCTCTCTCTGGAGGCTGGAAGGAGGACGAAGCAGCAGTAGCAGCAGAGGCTCTCCTATTTTGGGCACATCCCTAGGAGAAAGCGGCAAGAAGACTTCTTGGGAAAGACAGAGACAGTGGGAAGGGTTAAACTGGCAGCAGGGAGAGAGGATGGCCAAACGGGAGAGGAATGCACTCCACAATGGAAACCACAGGATGGACTTTGGAAGAGATGAGCAGGGCTGCCGGGGAGAACCACTGTCCCATCAGGGAGGAGGACTCTGCAGGCACTGGACACAGTGACCCTCCATCATTAAGGCAGGAAAGGGAGGCTCAAGAGGTGTGAATATCTCTTGGACCTGCTGGCCAGCCGGCAGTAGCCAGGGTGAGAGCTGTGGGCTGTGCTGAACAAGCCAAAAAAGTTTCTCAGGCAGGGAGAGACCAGAGTCCCTCATAACCCATAAATAAATAATACATTAAAATACACCCACCCACCCCAAACACAAATCAACCAGAGCTTTTAAACCAGAGCTTAAAGCTTATTCTGGCTAATCTTTCTCACACTAGGTCAGATGGAAGGAACTACAGAATGAACTCACCACAAGGTGGCTTCATTTTGGCACTTTTTAACTTTTCAACAGTTAAAGAAATTGGGTACTAAGTCTTTGCCTAACCAGTTCTCTAGGATAATATGCCTTAATGTAAATGTAAAACAGCTGTACCTCCTTAAGGGTTCTCCAATTGGAACAGCAATTGGAACAGCACAGGTGTAGCTTATTGATGAGGTAACCCCAAGACTTTGCTTAAAAAACCCAAGCCAGGCCACTAGGCTTGCCGGCCGCCAGGCCCTTTTAGGAACTGTGGTAGTACGTCATTATAGGTAAAGGTATTAAATACACATTAAAATACACACAGAGACACCACATCCAAAGGTGAGTCACTTACCCTGGGGAGCTTCAGGCTATAGGGAGATTCAGGCTAGCAGCTTCTCTTCCTCCTCCCCACTTGGAAGGACAGCAAGGAGGCCGTGCACTCTAGGCGTGCAAGCACACCAAGTGCTTGGTGCGCATGCGCAGTGGGAGAACCAGTGAAAAGGTAAGCCCTGCAGATGGTTCCCCCCAAAAGTTTCTGCTGGTTCTCCGGGACACTGGGAAAAGTTACTACTGGTTCTGGCGAGCTGGTGCAAACCTGTTGCATCCCATCACTGGCTAAACCTCCCTTTGCAGAGGCTCCTGGGAGGATGGAAGGTTCTGTCGCTGGTTTCTGGGCCTTCCCATTCTCTGGACCTTTGCAAGGTCACAATGGGCACCTCAGTTTTGTGGCAAAGTCTTGTGTCTCTCACACGCAGACTTTGGGCTTGGGGGGCAAGCACAGGCCACCCCCACCCCCACCCGAAAGCCTGGGAGAGGGAGGGGTTCTCCTCCAGAACGGGCTGCAGGCATTGGGGACCTCGGGGGATGTCCTCCCTCTCCCTGGGTGCGCCTCTGGCTCTGCCAATGGATCCCCCCCCCCCGGCTGGGTGGGTGAGCCTTGGGCATCATGGGCATGTACGAAAGGCCTGCTCTGGCTTCACACGTTTTGGGACTGAGCCCTGTGGCTCTGGGCAGATCTGAAGCCCCAGGCTTGGTGGTGCCTCTGGGGTAGAGGCTGGGTGGGTGGGCTTCTCAGGGCAGGGGACCCCGTGGCTCCTTCTCTCGTGCAGTGCCCTCATGGTGCCACCCGGGAAGTGCCAGCTCTGTGGGCTGCTGCCCCAGGCTTAGCTAGAGTGGGGGGGGGGAGAAGGGGGGTGTTGTTGAGGCGCTGCTGGGCCCTCCCCCTGCCCATGAGCCTCGGGGAGGGGAGGGGGTGGGCAGGCCGCGTCCTTTGTGTGCCCAGGGCAGTGCTGTTGGCCAGGAGTCCCCCTCCCGTGGGGGAGGGGCTCTGGAAGAAGGGGAGATCCTTGTGCTGGCCTCAAAGTCCACAGCCTGAGAACCCGGCCCGCTGTGCTTTCAGCCCAGGTAGCCTTCTCGCGCGATGGCTTGCCACGTGGCCCCGGGTGGGGAAGTGGCCCCGGCCACCATGTGCCCCTCCCCCTTAATTGTGCCAACCTGCTGTGGCCGGGGAACGGGCCTGCTTTGTTGAGCCTTCTCACAGGCAGGCAGGGAGGCAGGCAGGGAGGGTTGGCAAATGGGCACCTCCCCCCCCCCTCACCCCCAGCCAGCCCTGCTTTCTTTCCTCTGCCAGGTCTGGGAAGCCCGTGTGCGTGTGCGTGTGCGTGTGCGTGGCCTGCCTGCCTATGTGAGGCTTTGCCTCCAAGCTGGTTCTTTGGGAAAAACAGCTGCCACTTGCTTGGTGGAGCAAATGCCAGGCTTTTGATGGATGCCTTGGGGCTCGGGGTGTGTGTGGGGGCGGGGGGGCGGGGGGGGCATGGCTCTGGCTGCCTCCCTGGAGAGCCTCTCCCTTAATCAGCAACGTGGCAGATCTCGAAGTGGCTGTGGGTGTCTGCCCCAGAGATCACGGGCAGGGAGGGGGGTGGGGGTGGGGGACCAGGGAAGAGGGCTTTGGCTACGTCTGGAGCATTGCAAGGCCTGTGGCCTCCCCATGGGTCGTTTCCTCTGCTGTGTGTATGTGTGTGTGTGTGTGTGTGGGGGATCAGAGCTCCTGCCTTGCGTTTATCAGCAAAGCAGCAGCTGCTTTGGGCGGAAGACCAAGGGCTGAAGCAGTGCCAGGCCGGCGGGGTGGGGGGGTGGGGGGGGGGTGGGGGGGTTTGTCTGGTTTGGAGAAGCCAGGCAGGCCACAGGCAGGAAGGAAGGAGGGAGGGGGCTTGTTACAGGAAGGAAGCAACAGAGTGGCCTGCCGGTGGGGGCGGGAGGGAGGGAGGCTCCATGGGAGCAGATTGGGAGCTGCAGCCACTTGGCCTGGCTTGGCATGTGCCCTGCATGGCCAGGGGGGGAGGCTGGAGATGGGAGTGTCCATGTATGTGATTGTGCGCGCATGCCCTAGAGAAGAAGGGGCTGCAGGACCCTCAGGCGCACCACCCTCTGCCAGGCCCCTTCACCATCTGGAGTTAAGGCGGCTGGAAGGGGGCCATGTTTGCTGGACCACCTCGGGTCCTCCCCCCCACCCCCCCACCTGGCAGCTCCTGGGGCTGCCCATCACCTGCGTTGGAGGCTCCGGGAGTCTATAGAGAGCCTCAGGTGGGGGTGGGGGGTTGTCTCTCTCTGTGTGTGCGTGGTCCTTGGGTCCCCCACCTTCTCCCCCCTCCCCCTGGGAAAAGTGGCAGAAGGAAAGGTTGAGGCTTCTCCTGTACCAGAGACAGACCCCCACCCCCACCCCACCCCTGGTCTGCCCACTCCTTCTCCTGCCTGGGGCACAAGGGGGGGCAGCGGGGGCGGCGGAGAGCCACTGGCCTCGGCCGGGGCTGCTTCGGTGGCCCTTGTCTTGGAGGCCCTTCTCAGTCCCCGGGGGCCCAGGCGCTCCAGGTCCTGATCCTGCTGCTGCTGCTGCTGCTGCTGGGGTTGGCAGGAGGCTCCAGGGGCTGATCCTGCTGGCAAGGCAGGAGGCTGGGGGAGGGGAGTTGGCAGTGGTTGTTGACCCCCCCCTCCCAGCTTCTCCGCTGTTTCCTGGCAGGGCAGAAGCCCCTGGGGTTGAGGAAGGGGGGGGAAGGGACTCACCTGGGGAGGGGGAGGAATCTGCACAGGGGTGGCACAAGCTCCTTGCAAGTCCTTACCTGCCCCATGGCACACCCCACCAAAGGACCAAGTGGGGGGGGGGAGGCTTGGCGGTGGCTCAGAGGAGGGGGGAAGGCATGGAAGGCTGGCCAGGAGAGGAGATGCCGGGGAGGGGGAGGCAAGACTCCAGGCCTGCCTGGCACATAGTGGCACGGTTGCCCACCTGCCTGCCTGCCTCTTCTGCTTCCGAGCCAGGCGGGAGGCTTCATGGTCTCGGGGGCACCAGCCCCCCCTTTTACCCCCTTCCCCTCCAGCCCTGCCTATTCCCCTGGCCGAGACCCTTGCCTTTGGCCTTTCTCTCTTTCAGACAACCTGGCGCAAGTGACTCGGGCCTCCCTCCGCATCCGCATCCTGGATGTGAACGACAACCCCCCAGAGCTGGCCACTCCCTTTGAGGCGGCGGTTTGTGAGGATGCCAAGCCAGGGCAGGTAGGAGGAAGGTGGGGCTGGGGCTGGAGGAGGGCAGGAGGAGGGCCAGCAGGGCATTCTTTGGACACCATGGTTACAGAGGAGGCAAGGCGGGGGCTGCGTTTGGGTGGGGGCAATTCACACACCCCAACAACCCCGGCAGTGTATGGCAGCTGGGCTGCTTGGCAGGTATGCCATCTTTTCCATTGGGGCATCTGAATGGGTTGGAGGGGATCCGGGGTGTGTGTGTGGGGGGGCGGGTCTGCAGTTTTGCAGCCCTGAGGATGGCACATCGGAGGGAGATCTCCTCCCTTTCCCCCCCCTCACCCCAGCTCCAACGGAAGGGGAAGACCTTGTGGAGGGGCGTTGTTGTCCCCCAACCGGCCTCTCTGCCCCACTGGCTGCCCCCTTGGGCCCCACGGCTGGGCCCTTCTGAGAGCGGGGGTCTTTCCCTGTAGCTGATCCAGACCATCAGCGTCATCGACCGGGACGAGCCCCAAAGTGGCCACCGCTTCTACTTCGCCCTGGCCCCGGAAGCCTCTGGCAGCCCCCACTTCTCCTTGCTGGACATTGAAGGTAAGCCTTGGCTGCCTCCTCCTCCTCCCTGCCGCCCTTCGGCCACTGTAGGCTCAGGAAGAGGGGCCGGGTGGCCTGGCCTGGCCTGGCCTGGCGCAGGTGTTAGACTGCTGTATCGCAGCCACAACCATGTGAGTTTGATCCTGATGGAGACACGAGATTGACTCAAACTCTTCCCTCCTTCTGTGGTCTGTAAATAGGTGAACCCTCAGTATGTTGGGGGCATAGTGCTAATTAACTTGTGAACCGCCAAGAGAGGGCACTTCTGAGCACTTCTATGGGGGTGTGCAGTGGTGGGCATCGGCAGGTTCGCACCAGTTCACCAGAGCCGGCCGCAGACATTCTGGCTGGGGGCCCCTCTGCCCGTCCAAGTAGTTTTGAAATAAAGTCGTCCTGATTGGGGTGCCAACGGGGCTTTCCCCCTGGCCACGCCTACCATACCACGCCGCGACCAGGAGGTTGGCAAGCCAGCAGTTTGAGACCCGAGTAACGGGTCTCAACGGAATAAGCTCCCATCATTTGTCCCAGCTCCTGCCAACCTAGCAGTTTGAAAGCAAGACATTGCAAGTAAATAAATAGGTACCACTTTGATGGGAAGGTAACAGCATTCAGTGTGGTCTGGTGTCTAGTCATGGCTGCCACACGTCCACGGAAACGTCTGCAGATGCAGACAGCTGTAAACTCTTTGGCTATAGACAGAGATGAGCAGCGAACCCTAGAGTTGGATACGACCTTTACTTTGACCTCTACATAGGTGCCATTGCTAATTGCTCTTGCCCTGAGGTGCCCTTCCCCCCTCCCACAAGGATCTGGCTCCCGGGGGGGGCCCTCTGCCCCCCCCGGTTGGTGAGAAAGAGAGCGCCCCCCCCCCCGTTCATCTCCTCTAGCTCTCCATGCCGGTGGCCTCCCTGGCTTCCCCAAAGGGGGGTTGTAAACACTGGGGGTGATAAAGTGCCGCCAATGGCCGCCCATCTGTTCCGTTGCACACATTTGTAGCTGGTTCTGAGAAGTGATTTATAAATATTGCCGTTGGAGCCGAGAGGAGGAGAGGCTGATGGATGCCAGGCCAGACGGAGCGGCAGCAGCGGCACCCGGCGCCCCCTTAAATCTTGGCCTTTTATGTCCCGGGCGGCATCAGCACTGGCAGCAGCAAGTGGCACGGGCGGGGCGGGGCGGGGGCCTGGCGTGTGTGTGTGTGTGTGCGTGCGCACGCTTCTGTGGAAGGCCCTTTGGGTGGTCCCTCACCCACTCCCTGGCATGGAGAGTCCTGGCTGAGGGACGGGAGGCCGAGGGACGGGAGGCCGAGGGACGGGATGCAGGGCGGCAGAAGGGCAGAATGGGAGCCTCCCCTTCCCAGCCGCCTGTCCCTAACCCCCCCCCTTCCCCTGGGCTTCCTTCAGAGAGATGGCTGGGCCCGGGGTGGGGTGGGGGGGCAGGGGGGAGAGATAGGCTTTTCCTGGTGGCTGATGGTGGGGGGGGGGCAGGAGAGAGGCCACTGCCACAGGAAAGACAAGACGGGGAGCAGATGCTGAAGTCCTCTGAAGGTCTCCTTAGGAGGAGGGAGGGCCGGGGGGGGGGCCTGGAGGTGGCCATCCGGCCTGGCCTCACTCAGCTGGGCTGAGAGCCCTTGGCTGTGGCTCCAGTGTGCCCAGGGGAAGGGGCCGGGCCCTTGGGGGTCCTCTTGGAGACCTGCTGCTGCCTATGCCATTCACCCCACCCCCCACCCCCTCCCACCCTCCCTCCCATCAGAAAGGGCACCTGACAGTTTACTGGTATGGAGGAGGACTGGGAGGAAGGTGGGGTTTTTTTTTGGGGGGGGGGGCCTTCCTAATTCCCTCTGCAGGTCCGGCCACTCCCTGGTCTGTGGTCCCTTCAGTATGGGGGTGGGGGTGGGGAAATAGCAGCTGTCCTTCTTGGGCTGTGGGCTGCTGAGCCCATGGGGGTCCAGTCTGGTGGAGGGGGACCCCCCCACCCCATGGCTCTCACCCCCTCCCTCCCTTCCTCCCTGTCCAGACAACACGGCCGCCCTGCACACGCAGCGCCCATCCTTCAACCGGCAGGAGCAGGACCTCTTCTTGCTGCCGGTGCTGGTGGTAGACAGCGGGCCCCCCGCCCTCAGCACCACCGGCACCCTCACCATCCGAGTCTGTGGCTGTGACAGCGCGGGGGCCATCCAGTCCTGCAACACCACCACCTACGTGGTGCCCCCCTCACTCAGCCCCGGCGCCCTCATTGCCCTCCTGGTCTGTGTCCTCATTCTCATTGGTGAGTCTCTGACACACGTGAACACACACACAATGCCCCTACTGTGGGAAGGGGTTCTGCCATCCTTGGGAAAAACCCATACCACTCAATGGGGCCTCTGGTGGTGGTGTGTGTGTGGGGGAGAGGGTTCCCTTTGGGAATGTAAGCCATGGGGTGTCTGCCAGGGAGATTCCCCTCCCCCCCCCGGCCTTCTTCTTCTTCTGGGGCAGGTGGGTCTTCCCTTCTACCCATGGGAGTGTCCCTCCCCCCCAAATAATCTCTGTCTCCCCCTCCACTCCCCCCCCCCAGTGCTGGTCCTGCTCATCCTGACGCTGAAGCGCCACCAGAAGGGCCCTTTGGCCTCAGAGGAGGACGAGGACATGCGGGACAACGTCATCAAGTACAACGACGAGGGAGGCGGCGAGCAGGACACGGAGGCCTATGACATGTCTGCCCTGCGCAGCCTCTACGACCTGGGCCAGAGCCCCAAGGCTCCTGCCACCCCCGCCGCCCCTGCCGCCCCTGCTGCCCCCTCGGAGTTGCTCCCCCTGCCCCAGTGGCACCCCACAGGCCCTGACCCAGACTTCTCCCTCTTCAAGGACTACATTGGCCGGAAGGTGGGCCAGGCAGACCGGGACCCCTCAGTGCCGCCTTACGACTCCTTCCAGACCTACGCGTTTGAGGGGGCGGGAGACTCCCCCCCAGCCTCCCTCAGCTCCATCGCCTCCCACGCCTCCAGCTCGGAGCAGGATTTTGCCTACTTGGGCACCTGGGGACCACGATTCCGGCCATTGGCCACCCTCTATGCCGGGCACCGGGGCCAAGGAGAGGAGGGCCAGGAGCCCTGAGGGCCAGAGGGAGCCGAGAGCCCTCCCCCCCAGGACAAGAGCCACCGGAGGCAGGAAGGGCAGGATGGGATCCCCAGAAGCCCCCTCCCCCCGTTAGCCCCTGTGCAGGTGGTCCAAGGGCCCCCCTCCCTAGGCTGGAGAGGCCTGCGAAAGCAGGTGTGTGCGTGCATGGTGAAAAAGACCAGGTGGTGGGCCTCAAGGGGGACCTTGAAGGTGGTCATTGGTCCAGCCAAGACCCATGGCCAGGTGGATCCACCAGCATTTCCTTCCAGAGAGAGGCCAAGAAGTCCAGGCAGGGACATCCTCCTCCAGGGACACCCCCCTGTAAATGGACCAGGGCTGGGGGGGGAGGGGGCAGCCTGGAAAGGGGAGGGGCGTTGGTGAGCCGGTGGGGGTGGGGTTCGTCTCTTGGATTCTCTGAACATTGGACAAGCATTGGTTTGTTAAGCAGCACCTCAGCCCAGAAGGTGTTTCTCCCTTTCCTGCAATGGAGGGGGGGGGGCAGGAGAGAAGGCATGGGGGGGGGACACTGGGGGGAGGGGGAGACGATGTCCCCACTGAGTTTACAGAGGAAGGGAGGGTATCTATCTTTGCAGTTTGGATCAAAGCCTTTTGACCCCACCCTTACTGCTTGGGGGGGGGGTCAGTCCTCAGGGCTGGGGGCTCTGGACAGCAGGGCTCTGCCTCCCCCCCCACACACATACCTGCCTCCCTCCTCTAGCGCTTTCCTTCCACCTTTGGCTTGGGACAGTGGGGGGCAGCAAAAAATTTCACTACCACACCATGGGCGGAGCCTACGTTGTGAGCTATCTAGTCATGCCTACCTAATGGCTATGTATACATCTGCAAACAGGCAGCACTGTCTCTTTGGCTGAAGATGGAGATGAGCACTGCACCCTAAAGTTGGATATGACTGGGTTTTGAGCAAGAGAGACCTTGAACCACTTGCAGGGACAAAACCAGATGGGGCAGGGCAGGGAGGTGGGCGTGGCCACCCAATTTCACCCCCCCTGCCTGAAGGCCACCCATTTTTGATAACCGCCCCCCCCTCCCGTGGGGGTGCAACCTGTTGCTGCCCACCACTGGCTTGGGTCCTGACGACTGGCGCATGGACTCATGCTGGGAGGGGCGTGTGTGTGTGTTCCCGGTTTCTCCCAGGGCAGCCTGTGGTGTGTTGCCTTTGCCTGTGGGCTGGTGGGGCCCACAGCTTACCCATGGGGACCGGGGGGGGGGAGATGGAGGGCCTTTCGTTTGTGTGTGAGGGAGGGGCTCCCCTTCTCCCCTCCCTCCCTCTTTTGCCCCACTGAGAGGCTCCGTTTGCCCTTTGGGGCCAAGGCACCACGTGGTGGGAGGGGCTCAGGGCCTTAGCCAGGATTCTAGATGGGGGGGGGTTCAGGAGGGGCAGCAATGCCACACTCACATACTGTATATAACATTGGTACCACTGGGGTTGGGGGTGTGTGTGTTAGCTTAGGAGGGGCTATGGGGCTGGAGGGGCTGCTGGGCTCTGAAGCACTCTGTTCTCCGGCTGCCCCGCTCAGTGTGTGTGTGTGTGTGTGTGTGTGTGTTTTGAGCCAGCAGAAGAGGGGAGGGGGCCTCCCTCCCTCCCTCCCTCCCTCCCACCCAGAGCCAGGAATGCGGGGGAGGGGGGCATCTCTCCCTGCCCACCTGCCCCATGCTCAGGACTTCTCCTGCTCACTCAGACCTGCTCTGGCCTCTGGAGAGGGCAGGCCTGGGCAGCTCTTCCACTGGCATGGGCGGGTGTGTGTGTGTGTGTGTGTGTTTACATCTCTCCCCCCCCACACATGCCCCACCGGCCCTTCACTGTGACTCTCCTCTTCCAGAGGGGAACCTGGGCAAAGGCTCAGGGCAGGGAGGGAGGGAGGGGGGGCCTTTTCCTTCCTCCCTCCTCCCCCTCCTCTTCCTCCTCCTCAGGAAAGCTGCTGGGCTTGGCCAGCGGCCCCCCCCCCCCCCAGCTGGAACACCAGCCACGGGCCAAACAGGGTATGTTTGTGAAAGAAACCCCGACCCCTGTGCCCCCCCTCCTCACAGGGCAGAGCTGTGTTGCTGACCTTCTGACAGGGGCTGGAAGGGCCCCCCTGAGTTGTCATGTCCCCCCCCCGCTGCCCTTCAGAGGGGAGCAGGTGGTCTCAGGGAAGGGCTGGGGGGGGCCCCGGCCCCCTAGCATTGTCCCTTTGAGGTTTTCACCAGACCTGAGTCCGAGACTGGGAAATAAAAGGGTTTCCTTGTCGACCTTCCTTGGAGTCCTTTCTGATTCTTTCCTTCCATTCCTCTCCTTTGCGCTGGGGGGGCGGGGGGGGCTGACAGGGCTAGCCCAGGGCAAGAGATGCCCCCCCCATCTCCAGGCTGTTGTGTTGTGTGCTGTTGGTTGTTGGGTTTTTCTTTTGGGGGGGGGAGTGGGTTCACCCAAACCCCCTTATTCTGCCATCGGCTCTTGGAGTTCCAGTCGGGGCCTGGAGCGAGAGAGGCTGAATGAATGGGCAGCACTTTGGGTATTCCCGGAGGGAGGGAGGGAGGGCCTTCTTCGTAGCATATGGGGATTCCCAGGCCCTCGTTTTCGCCATTCCCCTTGCATTGAGTGGGGGTGGGGTGGGGGTGGGGGCATTGGAGAGGCAGGAGCTGGGACAGGCCACGGGTGTTCGCCTTGTTGTGCAGCGCTCAGGTCTTGGCCTTCTGGCCATCGAGTTCAGAGTCTTGACCGCTCGGCCACTGCAGCCTCCTGGTGAGCCGGGAAAGGATATGGCAGAAGGAGAGGCAGGAGTCTCCCTGGAGGCAAGCAGGGGTTAAGCTGCTCTCCTGCAACCCAAAGGCTGTGAGTTTGATCCTGGCCAGGAATCAAGGTTGACTTGGCCTCTTCCATCCTTATGAGGTCTGTCAGAGGAGGCCCCAGCATGGGGGGCGGGGGGGGGGAAGGCTAATGGTGACCTGCCCAGAGTGGGCACTCAGCGCTTCTATGGGGCAGAAGGGGAGGGAAGTGGGGCGGCTGCTGCTGCTGCTGCTGCTGCTGCTGCTGCTGCTGCTGCTGCTGCTGCTGCTCCTTCGGCTTTAGACCAGCCCCCTCTCGCCCTTGTGCCCTCCTTGGATGCCCACCAAGTGCTGCCCCCTCTCTAGGGCTAGGAAAAGCACAATGCGAGGAGGCAACTCCAGCAGCAGCCTGAAGTGTGTCCGTCTGTCTGTCCGTCCTGTCTATTCATCTATCTCAGCCACGTGCAGGGGCCACGTGCGAATGGATGCAAGCTGCTTCTCTTGGAGGCACACTTTGCAGCGGGGTGTGTGTGTGTGTGACGATGCCCTTTCTTTGCCAAGGGAGGCTGTGTGTGTTCATGCGAGCAAGTGGACCCCCCCCGCCCCCGCCCAGCCCAGCCCCATCATCCGCTCCACTGACTGTTACCCTCAGGAAAGTCCTCCTCAAGCTCGGCAGACTGCTCTTCTTCCCAGGCAATAATAACGCATCTCGTGGTCCAGATCCTGCCCAGTGGAGCTGTGGCAGCAGAAAAGAGGCTCCAGGGAAGCCCCACAGTCCCCAGGGCCTTCGGCTCCCAGAATAGCCGCCCTGGATGCCCCTTGGCAGCTGGCGCAGCCCCACAAGACAGGCTCCTCTCGGCCCAGTGAGCTTTACTCCCTCGCTCGCCCCCTTGCCCGTCTCCTCCTGCCACAGGAACAACGCTACAGCTTTTGTGCCCAGAGCCCCCTGGGCACCGTGGGCCAAAACCGGTCTCTGGCAGCCCTTCTGGGGGGCGGGGCGGGGGCGGGGCGGCATCCCATACTGCAACCCACGGGCTGTGGCTTCGGCAGGAAGGTCCCGCGCCCTGGCACCAGCCCTGAGGCTCTGCTGAAGCTCTGAAGGAGCAGGGCAGGGCCTCCTCCGCCTCCTCCCACAGAGTGATGGGGAGGCCACCAGTGGGCGGCCGGGCGGGGTGGTCGTCTCACGTCACATCAGAACAGGGTTCCCCAGCCGCGTGGGAGATTTGAGAGAGTGGTTTTAGTGGTGCCCCCTCTCAGCAGGTTTCCCTGGCTGAGTCAGGATTCGAACCCAGGTCTCTTGAGTCTTAGTCCCTCACTCCATCCACTAGGCTACCCTGCTGGTCACTTTTCCTGGCAGAGGGGTCCTGTGCTCCTCCAGGCTGGCTGCGCCAGGCCCTGGCAGGCTGCGGCATCGGCTCCACTTCCTGCCAAGGGGCCTTCCGGGTGCCAAGAGCTCACTCACTCTCACTCACTCACTCTCACTCACTCACTCACTCTCACTCACTCACTCTCACTCACTGGTGGGCGGGTGTGCACTGTTACAGGGCAGGCGCTTCCCTTTCCAACAGCCAGGCTACCCGAAAGCATCTACACCTCCTCTCGCGCCCCCCCCCCCACGTGCCACCTGGCCTTGCCTTGCCTGCTGGAGGCCCCCAGTAGCTAGCCCAGGCGGGGAGGCTGGCAGGGAGAAGGCTGGGCCCTTCCTGGGCAGGGAGGCTGGCAAGGGCCCTCCTGCCCTCTGGCACCCCACGGCTGGGCAAGGGTGGGTGGGTGTGGGGCAGGGGGAGACGCCGCCGCTGCCAACGCTGACGTCGCTGCTGCCTGAGCAGAGGGAATCCTGGCTGGGCCTTTCCATCAGCCATTGTTCAGCCAGACTGTAATTTTCCAGGATGTCATTTTAATTCCGGCCAGGAAACTTATGCCTTGTGATCTGCCCATAAAGATGCTCTCAGGAGGAGGAGGAGGGAGGGAGGGACTCTCCATCCATCATCATGCTGGGGCTGCAGGGCCAGCTCTGTGGGGAGGGGGCGTGCCTGTGTGCGTGTGTGGCAGGGGAGGGGGTGCACATGCCTTCCGCCACAGTTCCTGCACCCTCTGCATGGGCGCTGGTGGGTCAAGCTCAGGTTCCTTGCCAAGGCTGCCTTGCAGCCCCTCCCTCCGCTATGGGCATGTGCCAGGGTCCACTGCGGGCTTGGCCTTTCCAGCTGCTGGGTGGCAAAGGTCAGGTGGCAGGGAAGCGGAAGCAGAACCCTGGCCTCCCCTGCGCACCCCTGGCTACTCAGGGTGGAAGACACCCCACCCCCACCCCCAAACAGCTGGACCCTCTTGCCCCGTAGGGTGCAAGAATGGAGCAGGGCTGCTGTGGTCCCACGTTGGATGCAAACTGCTACTCCTGCCCGTGGGGGGGGGGGGAAGCATTTGGCAGGGAGGAGGCCAAAGACACACACACACACCGTCCCCATTGGAAGGCTCCTGCTGCATCAGTTTCTGCTCCTTGACCCCCAGCTGGAAAGGCTGGAAGGAGGAGACACCAGAACCTGCCGGGAACGATTCCCACCCCCATCTGTTTCTCCCCCCCCCCCCGGTAGCCCCCCTGGCTACCTTCTGAACAGCACCTGTGCTCCCCACCCACAGACACAGACATACAGAGACTGAGTGCTACGAGGTTCCAAGGGGAGAGGGGTCCCCTCCCCCTCCCCTCCCACCTCTCAAAGGTGTGGGCCCAGGTGCTCCCCATCATCCTCCACAGCAGAAGCCCTCCGCCAACGGGGAATGGCCACCTATCCACTCTTGCATTGTCAGGGCAGGGACTGGCAGGATGTGGGTGCAAACATGGACCTGGGGGGCGGGGGCGGCGGAATGGGGCTGGGCTATCCGGGAGGCACATTGGGAAACCTCACCCCCCCCCCCTCCGGATGAAAATGGGGAAGTCTTGGGAGAAAAGAGATGCTTCTTTCTCTGTCTCTCTCTCCTCCCCCCCCCTTACAAATAACTGAAAGACACATACAGTACAACTAAAATCACAATAAATCACCCTATTAAAATACAATGAATCAGATGTTTTAAAGGCAGGAGCTAAAAACAGATAGAAACCAGTTAAAAAACAAAAAGCTCTGGTGTTGCAGGGGTTAACCCCCCCCCAAAAAACCCTATGCCCCTCTTTTTTCTCTTGCAGAGGGGGGGGGGACCTTCTTCTCCTTCTGCCTGTCTGCCTGGTGGGTCAGCCTGGGACACAGAAGGGCTGCCATGCTCCCCCCCCCACTCAGAGCCCCCTGCCCTGGAGAAGAGGAGGGTGATGGAGGGGTGGGAGGCCATCTTGGCTGAACCTCGGCAAGACCTCCCCCACCCTGGAAGCTCCTCTGAGCATGGATCGAGTCCCAGGCGAGGCTGAAGGGTTTCCCATCCTGGTGGACTTTGGAGCACGAGATGGACAGCCGAGGGGGAGGGGGAGGGGAGCCCAGTCGGCCCTTGGAGGCCCCTTTCCTCCCCCCCTCTCTGGCCCCCAGTGCCCCCTCCCCCTCTGAGTCCCACAGGGGCCTCCTCCCTCCCTAAACACACACCCCTGTGCCTACTTTGTGGGGGCATACCTACCTACCTACCTACCAACCCAGAGAGCCCCCCCCCCCGCACAAAGCCCTCTCCTGAAGAGCCATTACCAGCCATCCGGCAAAATCACCCAAACACTAACACAGCCACTTATGCCACATTTGCATATTTGTTTAATAAAAAATTATGGCTTTTCAAAGGCTGATAATTAATTGCCCAACACATTTCCCTCGCTCACACACACCCCCCAAATCGGGATTTGCTTCCTCTCAATGCACTTTTCTTGCTTGCTCAGCATAAGCCCCCCCCCCGCCCCCCTCTCTTTTTGCCTTCAGGCCCTGCAAGGCAATGAAGACCTACTGACGAAGTGGAAGCTCTGCAGCTGCTCCAACAGGAGGAGGAATCATCATTGCCATCATCATCACCATCATCGTTGGCCCTCCTGTGGAAAATGGACCTATGGATGCCTGGCCCCGGGGGGGGGGGAGAGATGTGGGCTATTGACAACCGCCCCCCCCATTCAAACCCCCCCCCCCGTGGTGGCTTCTCCTGGAATTGAGAGTGTTTGGGGAAACAGCAGCCGCCAAATGGACACAGGCCGGGGTGGGCAGGTGGGCAAGTGGCCTGTCTGGCCCACAGCCTGCATGCCATGCCACAGGATGCCAAGAAGACCCAGAAATTGGCCCAGAAGGGAGCCACAGGTAGAGCAGGAGGCCAGAAGAGTGTGACAGCCGGGTCCCTAAAAGGAATGAGATGCCATGCCCACAGATAGGAATGTTCCAGACAGCATTCCCGTGGGAGAGAGGCCGTGCGGGGGGGGGGGGGGGCGGGCGGCACTCTCAGTGCCAGGGAGCAGGGCTGGCAGGGGCTCCAGGAGGGAAGCCTGGGGAGGCAGAAAAGTGGCAAGTGCCCCCCCCATCCCGGGGGGGGGGACATGGAAAGGAAAGGTTTGAGGGCTGGGAGGAAACAGAGGAGGAGGTGGCCTAGCGGGTTCAGGGTGGGAGGGGGGTGAGGGGGGAGTGAGACTGCTGCCTGAGCAGGCCCCCACCCCCACCCCCCTCCTGGATTTTGGCCTCAATCCCTAGACACATGCCTCTAGACAATGTTGACAGCATTGACATGCACACGTGCGTGCACGCATGCATGCACACATGCGCACACACACAGGGCAGCTTAGGATTCCCTGGGCAGCCTGATCTGGAGGAGACCCCTGGTCCCTTCCCCCCACCCCTCCGCCCCCAGTCTCTGGTCCTCACCCAGCTCTGCCAAAGCTCTGGAGTGGGGAGTTTTGTGTTTTGCATTCCAGCTTTGAGAGCAGGTGTCTTTCCCTGGCGTTTGTGTCCAAGCATAGCATTTGCTCTACTCAAGCCCCTGGTTTCATCCTGGTACTGTGCTTTGGGATGGGCAGAGGGCCAGTTGGCTAAAGCCCCCCCCCCCCTCAGAAGCAACCAGACGAGGCAGGCGGGTGTGTTGGGGGGGGGGGCTGCCCAGCAAAGGAGCTCTCCTGGCGAAGGAGGTCGGGCAGAGTGGCAAGAGAAGGGAGGCCAAGGACAACGTGTGTGTGTGTGTGTGTGTGTGTGTGTGTGTGTGTGTGTGTGTGTGTGTGCGTGCGTGCGTGCGTGCGTGCGTGCGTGTGTGTGTCACCCTGGACAACCCCCCCCATCGGTGGCGTTGGGCTCTTGCTCAGTCTCAAGAGGGGGCGGGGGAGGCTGCTGTCCATTCCCCAGGTGCTGAAAGAGAGTGTCCTTCCTCCAATTCAGCCTAGCTCTGGGCTGGATCCTGCCCACAAAGCAGAGAGAGAGAGGAAAGCCCAGACCCTGGGTAGGGGCTCTACTCCCCCCCCCAAAAAAAAACAACAACCACCCCTCTGGCAATCTAAAGGCAGCCCTCCGGGGGGGGGGGCTTCCAAGGGAAGGCCTTCTGCTTCCCCTTCCTGGCACTCCCTGGACCAAGTGAGGTCCCCACCACGGAGGGACCCCTGGACTTGCCCGCTTGCCCTCCAGGCAGATGTCTTGCCAAAGTCGCTTGAGGAAGATAGAAGGGGGGGGGGGACGTCAGCCATCGCTTCCCGGCAGGAGGCTTGGCAATTACATCTTGAGCTGATTAATGCTGATTGCCACCCTAACCTCCTCCCCCACCCCCGCCTGCCACAGGAGGAGGTGTGCGCTTGCGTGCGCATGCGTGCCAAAGTGCCTGCAAAGGGGGGGGACATAGAAAATGTGTGCCCCCCCCCCCCCATTTCCCAGGCCCAGGCCTCCCTTTGCAGCCCACCTGGGGAAGAAGGTCTTAGAGCAGACTCTGCGCTCGCCTTCCCTGAGCCCTGAAAGCAGGAAGCCACAGGTCCGGGGGGGGGGGTGTTGCTTATTTATTTATTGGTCACATTTGTATGCCACCCTACTCACAGAGCGACTCAGGGCAGCTAACATGGTGTCATAAAACAACAATAAAACACAACAATATCATCATAAAATTTGTCACTATAACCCTGACCAATACTTGAATTTAAAAGATTAAATTTTTTAGCAAAGTTAAAAGATTAAAAAGATGAAGAGAGGGAGGGGAGTGGTCATATGAGCCAGCAGGCTGGGGACAACCAGCACCCCATACACACCCCACCAGCTAAGTTTTTATGCCCTTCCTAAAGGGCAGCAGCTCTGCCTGGAGGCGCAACTCAGTTGGCAGGAGGAGGTTCCTCAGGGCCGGAGTGGACACGGAGAAGGCCCTCCTCCTCCTCCTCCTCCTCCTCCTCCGGGTGCTAGAGAGGTGATGGCATGACCAGAGAGCCTCTCCGGTCTGCCCTGGTGGGACGGGCGGATGTTCTTGGGGCAATGCGGTCTCTCAGGTATCCTGGACCACTACCATGTAGGGCTTTAAAGGTCATCACCAGCACCTTGAATTGCACCCGGAGGCACACTTGCAACCAGTGCAGTTCCTGGAGCAGTGGTGAGGCCTGTATATAATGCCCGTACCCCAACACCACCCGAGCGACCACATTCTGGACCACTTGTCACCTCCGAATGGTCACCAAGGGCAGCCCCATGTAGACCGATTTGCAATAGTCAAGTCTGGAGGTGACCAAAGCGTGTGTGATCATGAGCAAGGAGTCCCGATCTAGGAGGGGGCGTAACTGGCGAATCACATGAAGCTGTGCAAAAGCCCTCCTGGCCACAACTGCCACTTGCTCTTCGAGCAGGAATTGTGAGTCCAGGAGGACCCCAAAGTTATGCACCGGATCTGTTTGGGGCAAAACCGCCCCATCCAGAACCAAAGATGGTAACTCCTGAGGTAGTGCAGGACCCCTTGATCCAAGTCTGGGGCTCAGCACAATGTGCCCCCCCCAAGGGAGAGCACAGACACCCCCTCCTCACCTGCCCCCCAATCTTCTCTTTGTGCCCCACTGGGGGTGGCCTCCCACCTACCCCCTCCCCAGGCAGAAGGGCTCCCATGAGACTGGCAGAGAGCAAGGGGAGAGAAGAGCCATCCAGCCTTGGCAGCAGGGGGGGGCATGGGTGGTGGCCCCTCTGACCTGGCCAGTGTGTTGCCCCCCCTTGGGAAAATGAGCTCAAGGCACTCAAGAGTGTAAACTGCGCAACACTGTAGACAAAAACAGATGTGCTCAGAGAAAGGCGCTTGAAAATGGGTGTGGATTTTCCTTCAAGACTGGGCAAAAATCCAGTCAGGCAGAGGAAACGGGAGAAAGGAGAAACCGGACGAAAGATCAAAGGAAAGATGTGGCTCTGCTGGAAAGGTAGGTACTGTATGCATTTATGTATGCCTGAGGCAGGGATGCTCCAACTTTTCAGGCCGTGGGCCGGTCATGTGGTTCCTCTCACCAGAAGCAGAGGTAAAACGTGCCTTCCCATCTCTTTTGCAGCAGGATGAGATAGATTTTAACCTGCCATTTTCTATGCTTAATCCAGGGGTGCCCAAACTATGGCCCGTGGGCCAGATCCAGCCCCTGATGTCAATTCATCTGGCCCACACCACCCTCATTGCTCCTGGAAGTGGAAGTAAAATGTACAGGTGCATTTTACTTCCACTTCTGAGAGCGACAAGGGAGGTGCGGGCTGGATGACTTGGCATCAGGGGCCGGATCTGGCCCATGGGCCATAGTTTGGGCACCCCTGGTCTAAGGGTGGGAGGTCCCACTTGGCCAGTGGCTAGAGTCCCCCTTTCAGCCTCCTCCTCCTTTCCCTCTCTATCTGGTTTGAATCATTCTTGCTATTCAAGGTATTGCCATAGAACAGCCGCTCAGGGTCAGGTTCACTTGCCATTTTGTGCATTTATTATTGTAATTATGGCTTCATTGATTGTGTTACCTGTAAAGGAAGAGTCTCAACCATCCACCTGAGTAAGTTAATTGCCCGCCTGTCATCCTACCAGGCAGAGGGCACCAAACACTCCCTCACCTGGGCTCTACTCTGTCTTGTGGTGGAGGACCAGGAGTTCAGGGTGCTGGAATGTCTTGCTTAGCAGATGCTTAGCTGGCCCCACATGGTCTGGCCTGACTCCACACAACCCCATGTTCTACTGATGCTTGGCTGCAATCCTCACCTTGTGTCTGTGGTGTGTGTGTGTGTGTGTGTTGTGTGTGAGAGGGAGGCTTCACTGACACAGCCACCCCACTCGTGTCTCTGCCCACCCTGTGGGTGGGGGGATTTCCTGAATCCACAGGTTCACAACTCTGGGAGCAGTTCTCATCCTTCCCTGGGTGCCCAGGTGAGATGGAGGCAGCAGGGCATGCAGTGAGTACACCTTCCACAAGGAGAGCCTGATGCTTCCCCCCCTCCCCCGCGCCCAGGTAAGAAAGCTTTAGTACCACTGTATTATCCTTGTAGACTGATCTGAGACCGAACTCACACTATTATGTGAATGATGGGTGGGAATGCCCTGGTCTGGTCATGGATTTACAAGAGTGGGGATGGAATGGATTTCCATTCTGCAGGTGTGCTGGATTCCAGCTTCCCCACTTCTAAAGCCCCAAATGTCTTGGGACTCAGCGACCAGAAGGAGCCCCCTCGGCCCACACCTGGCCACCACTTTGCTTTTATCTGAGTGGTTTGGCAGGTTTTATCTACTTGCAGGTTCTCGCTTTCGAACTGCTAGGTTGGCAGGAGCTGGGACAGAGACGGGAGCTCAAAGTGTTATAGAGTACTGTATTTGGGTCTTGAACTGCCAATTTGCCGACCTTTCAACTAAGAAGGCAGGGCTATAGCTGCAGGGCCCCCCCCCCCAATAAAAACCCTCCTGAGCTAACAGCCCCCCCCAACCCATCCTGTGGTGCCAATGTTATACATTATATGTGAGTGTGACATTGTTGGGGGGCCCTGAAATTTTTTTGCCCCTCTTGGAAAAATTTATCTCCCCCCCCCCCCAAAAAAAAAGATAACTTGAATCCTGGCTACGGCCCTTTAACAAGGCGATTTTCTTAAGCCCTGAGCCACCTTGGTCTCTTGCCCCCTGCTGCCCCCTCCCCCTCCCCTGCTTGCTGCCAGGGCTACAGAGGCCAGCCACAGCCACCGTGCCTCCCCCCGTCCCCACCCCACCCCAGGGGCCAGCCTTCCTGTCTCTCTTGGCCACCGCCTGTCCTCCCCACCCTGGGGAAAAGATGTGCGCAGGCAATTTTTACTAGAGACGAATCCAGGAGGAGGGTTTCTGCCATGTCAGCAGGCAGGGGGTGGTGGTGGCAGGGAAGTGTCTGAGAAGAGCCAACTGGGCCCTCCTCCTCCCCCTCCCTAACACTCTGCCTTTAATTAAAACGGATAATTAGCCTCTCACTTCCTTTGGGCAGCCAGAGGGGAGCAGCGTGACCCTCCAGACTGAGGAGGTGTGGCTCTGACCCCCACCCCACCCCATTCCTGGGGGTCTGCTTTTTGTGCAAGCTTTTGATTTCACACGTGGCTCCCCCCCCCCCACACACATACTAATGGCATCCGAGGGGAGGGGCTGCTGAACTCCCCCTTGGCAAAGCAGGGTGGGCCTTGACCCTGTACTCCACTCCCTCCTGCCAGCTGGGGGTGGGGGTGGGCAGGGCTCCCTATCTTACATCACCCCCCCCCCACACACACACACTTCAGGCGTGGCCTCCCTGGGCCAAGAGTGGTGCCAGCTATGGTGGTGGTTGAGGAAAGGTGCTCCACTTCGCACTGGCTCCCCCATGACCACCTGCCGGGCAACTCGCTTCCAGGGGAGCCACCTCAGGTGCTGCTTGGTCCGAAGGGCCCTGGAAGGGAAGCAAAGGCTCCGGGAGCTTCTCTCTCTCTCTCTCTCTCTTTCCGGCCCCTCCAGCTTCCTTGCTCGGCTCCTTCTGGCCAGCCCTGAACAGCCTTTGGGTCTGGGGCCCCAAGGCATGCCACGAGCCAGTGGGGCCACAGCACGAGGCCTTGGGGAGGAGGGCCATGGGTCTGGTGGGCCCTGGCCTTCACCAGGGTTGCCATGTTGTGGCCCCGTGGCCCAGTGTGTCTGTCCCCAGGGGCCCTAGCCAGGCTGCTGACTGCCCATTTGAGCCACACACACACCCCACCCCACCAGACGCCAGGCTCTGTTGATGTGCTAAAGCCCGGGTGGGTTTCTTCATAAGGCAGCTGGGGCTGGGGGGCAGGGTGGGTGGGTGGGGGGTGGTGGGCTGCATCAACATGCCAAGCGGGATGGGGGGATTTGCACCACCTCAGGTTGTTTTCATCACAATCCATGATGGATTTGTGAGAGTCGGAAGATGCGAGTAGGACAGCCACCTTCTTCCTCCAGGTCTACTAGGCCAGAGGTGAAACTGCCTAAAGGAAGGCACCTTTGGGTGAGTTCATTCTGCAGTTCCTTCTGCCTGACATAGCATAAGAAAGGTGAGCTGGCAACACAAGGTGGCCATTACCAGGGTACACCTTATGGTGGTTCAAAAATGCCACAATCTTTGAGGTGCCTCTTTCTGTGAGGATTGCCTGAAAGATCCAAAGGCAAGCATGTGGTTCTGTGGTTCCAGGCGGAGACCTTTGAACGCGGTGTGGGTCACATCACCCCCACCCCCCACGGCTGCTCTTCTCTTCCTGGGGGCATGTCCAGCCAGGCCACCCTTCCCCCCTCCCCCACAGGCTTCCCCAAGGAGGGGCTGCTGGTGCTTCTACCCTCGTCCCCCTGACACCCCCCCCCATGCACTGCTTGGTGTCAACGCTGTGGTTTAATTAAAAACTAATATCGTTACAGCTACATTTTCACCTGGAATCCACATGCCATGGTGTGGTTAGCATGATGTGCAACCCGTGCCTTGTGCACTTGGGGGGGGGGGATGGAGTCCCCTCTGCCCTCTCCTCCAACCTTGGGCTTCTGAGCAGGCCTGGCCAGCAGTGTCCACCCACCCCTCTGGCCAGCAAGGGAGGGCCTGTGAGGGAGACCATCCATGCAGGGCCTCATCCTGCTATGCTCAGCACCCGATACTGAACCTCCAGAACGGCGAGGGAGCAGCACAGCTGGGAGGGAGCAGCACAGCTGGGGTGAGGGAGCAGCACAGCTGAGGTTGCCCTTCAGCCATATTGGCTGCCCACCTTCTCCCTCCTCTCCCAGGTGAACCCCAGGGGCTGAAGAGAGCCAGGCTGCGAGTCCCACAGGTGAAGATGAGGGTGCCCCCTCCCTCCTCCATCCCAGGAGGGCAGCTTCTCTGGGGATGACCAGGCAGGAGCCAGCCTAGGCTAAGGAACCAGGGGGGGGGGGTCCTTTGCCTCGCCCCCCCCTCTCCTGTGGATCGGGGCCATGCCAGAGCTGCTCCCTTGCCAGCAAGTGGGGCTCTCTCTCTCTCTCTCTCTCTCTGGGCCTGTGCAGCTGCAGTAAGAAGAAGACCAGACCGTGCCATCCCGCCCTGGGGGTTGAGGTCCTGACCAGCGCCTGTCGTCCCTCAGGCCGGTGCTGCCTGAGCCAATGCAGAAGGCGGGGAGGGAGGGAGGGAGGCCGGCCGGGGCCCCTTCTTCCTGGAGGGCTGAGCGAGCGCCCTCCTGCCTCCCGCTCCTCTCTCTTCTTCTTCCCCTCCGCCGCCGCCGAGGCTTCTGCTTGAGAAGAGATGGAAGCGGAGTGACAGGCTCCCGGGCCCGCGGGACTCCCTCCCAGCCCGCCGCGTGACTCGGGGCCTTTGGAGCACGGCAGCGGAAGGAAGGAGGGGGGCTGCTGCTGCTGCTGGAGAACCCCCCCCCCTTCCCACCGGTCCCTGCTGGGATTCGGGAGGGCAAAGCTTATTTAAAAGGGTGTGTGTGTGTGTGGGGGGGGGGGTCCTTCTCCTCCCCCACCCCCAAGCAGCCTGTCTGCCCGGACCCCCACCCCGTGTAGGCCGGTCGGGCCCTTGGCGGGGGCGGGCAAGGGAGTCGCACCACCTCTCGGCCCTGCTGGCCCTTCGGAGCGGCCGGGGGTGGGTGGGGTGGGGGTGGGGGTGGGATGGCTCTGCCTGTCTGTCGCCTTCCTCCATTGGCCGCCTTTCTAAGGATGCCGCCGCGCAAGCGAAGGAGGCAGCGGAGGGCAGCCAGGCCAAGCCGCGTCTTCCGCTCGCCACAGGGGAGGAGCGGGGACGACGACAAGCGGTCTCTCTCCTCCTCGGCCTCCTCCTGCTTGAGGGGCCCCGCAGTCTCGCCCCCACCCCCACCCCCGCGGCGGGCAACAGGACATCCCCCCACCCCTGAGTGCTCCTCCACTGGCCACTCCCTGCCTGCCTGCCTGCCTGCCTGCCCCTGGCCCCAGGACCTATTTCTTCTTGCAGGATCTTGGGGCTGGCTGGCGCTGGCCCCCTCCCCCGCCGGCACTGGGAGGACGGGTTGGGAGCGGGGGGGGGGGGCGGACACACACTTCCCGCCCTCGCGGCGGGGGCCGAGGAGAGATTTGGCAGCCTGGCTGCGGACTTCATGGCAGGCGAGCCCGGAGGGTGGGGAGCTCCCTGGCCGAGACCCCGGACGCGCCTGCCCCACTTCCCCACCCAGCCACCGTGAAGGAGGGTCGCCTAGGGCGCTGCCGTCCCTGAACGGGGCGGGGGCGGCAGGCAGGCGTTCTTCCGGGCACGACCACCAGCCCGTCTGCCCCCTGCCCTGCCCCAACCAACACCCCCTGCCACACCACGGCCTTCGCTGGCCTCCTCCGGCGCTGCCCTGCTGTCGCTCCTTGCCAGGCACAGGCTTGCTTCGCTCCCGGGCATCGGCCTTCCTGCTGGCAAAGGGTCTCTTGTTCGGAGCCGCAGCCGCAGCAGCAGCCGCAGCAGCAGCAGGAGCCGCCCGGTCTCGGCTGAGAAGAGGGTCTCGAGCAGGAGGGATGCCCAAACTTTTTGGGCTATGGGCCAATCACATGGTTTAGCGGGCCGCTCACCGGAAGTGGAAGTAAAAGGCGCCTTGCCATCTGTTTTGCAACAGGATGAGATAGATTTCAACCTGCCATTTTCTCTGCTTAAACTAGAGGTGGCCAAACTATGGTCTGTGGCCCTGACCTGACTGCTGATGCCAATTCATCCGGCCCTCACGGCCCTTGCTGCTCCGCTTCCGAGAGCAACGAGGGCGGTGTGGGCTGGATGAATTGGCATTGGAGGCCAAATGAGGCCCACAGACCATAGTGGGGGGGGGGGGGCTCGTCTGGAGCAACCAAAAGACCTCTCGAGGGCTGCCACGGAGAAGTCACTGTCCTTGGAAGGGAGGAAGTGGCCTTATCCTGCCGGGAACCCCATTATTAACCCCACCCTGGAGCATCACTCCACTCCCACCACCACCCCTGTCACCTCTGACTTCCAAAGACGCCCCCGGCTGAGATGGGGTCTTCCTCTTGGGACTGGCCTGGACTCCAGTGAGTGCCCCTTGCACCACGTGCTTTAAAACCCAACCACAAACTCTTGTAGATGTCAAAAATGTCCAAGCCAGGTTTGGACCACTGGATCCGTCTCCTTCAGTTGGGGCCACCCCCCATGGCAGCAGTGGCTCCCCTCCAGGCCAGGGAGAGGTACCGAGGGGCTGACCCTTTGTTCTTCTCACCAGAACCTCCCCAAAAGCAGCTGGGGAACTCAGGCAGGCGGGCCCTATGGGCCACTTGGATCTCCCATATGGGCCAGCCCAGGAGGGAAAGGAGAGGGAGCAGGGCCTGTCGGTTCCACCTGGGGAAGAGAAGACTGAGGGAGGGAGGGAGGGTGATGGTGGGGTGGCCATGGAAAAACAAAGCCAGCCGGTTCCCCCCTGCTTTAGAGGTCCTCCTCCTCCTAAGCCAGTGGCTTCACAGGAGAAGGAAGAGGGTTCCAATGTAGCCACGGGAAGAAGTCGTGGGGTTCATTCTTCCGGAGAGTCGGAGCTCTGCTTTGGCAGTGGATTGGGCTGCATGGGAGGGTGGGGGTGGGGGCTTCTTTCCCTGGAGGGAGGGTTCCCAACAGAGGATGGCTAGGATCGAGAGGAGGAGGAGGTGGTGGTGATGATGGGGATTTGGGTAGAACTTGATGATCCTCCTGGTGGACCCTTCCAACCCTACCGTACTAAGATTCCCTGCCCCTGTCATCCTCCGCTTGGAAGGGCAGGCCCTGCCTCTGCCATGGCCCGTGGCCCTTGCTGCAGTGCAGCCCCCAGTGGCACCACGGTCCCACCATCTGACGTCGCTCCAAGCCTAGGAAACCTTCTGAAGGAAGGCCCCAGTCTGTTCCCAAGAAGAAGCCATGGATGATCCTTGTCAGGAGGCACTTTCCAAAGGGCAGCCAGAAGCTGACACTCAGCATCACCGTGATGTGCTGTATTGGACTGGAAATGTACATTCCTTCTCATAAATGTCATCTTGCCAGCACAGCAGGAGCCATGAGCACCAAATGAAATGGTGAACCTGTTCCGCTAAGGACAGTTGCTCCCTCCGGGAGGTGCCTGGGGAGCTTTTCTTCAACAATGGAGACACACACACACACCGGCAAGGCCAGGCTGGCACTGCTCCGGCTGCAGGTGCTGGGCCACAACGACCACTGGGCTCGATTCCCACACTCCTGGATGCCGTTGCCACTGAAGGTGGAGCTGCTGCCACCGGGCTCAGAGCTGAGGCGGCTGCGCATCTGGGACGCCAACGGTGGGCTCTTTGCTGGGCTTGCACCGCGCTGCCTCAGCTTCTGGGTTTTGACCCGGGACCGAGGGCAGCCCTGGGCCCTGCACAGCACCGCATGGCATCATGAGCTGGCCGTAAGGAAGGCGAAGCCTGAAGAAGAGGAGGACGAGGGCAGTGGAGGAGAAAAAAGCACCCCCAGGTCCCCACCGAGGTAGGATTTTGAGTGCCTAGGTGTGTGTGTGGGGGTGAGTTTGGCCTGCGCCCCGGGCAGCTGAAACCCACCCTACACCACTGCTAGCACGACCCCATGTTCCCTTCTGGGTGCTGGCCATGGCCTCCTTGCCCCTTTTGACATAGGGAGGGGGAGGCTCTCGGAACCCTTTTGCTTGTCCGAATCATGAGACACGTGTAGGAGGGAGGGACTGGCTACCTGCCTGGTGCCACACCTTAAATGGGAGGCACCCAACAGGCCCCTGGTGGTGGTGTGCTAGGAGGGGCTTCCCTGCTTCTGTTTGCCATCTTGTAGCCCTGCTGCCTCCCTCTCAGCCTGGTTGGGGCACAGGGAACTCTCTCCCTCCCCAAAGACTCACAGCAGCAGAAAGCAAAGCAACCGGGCTTCTATACCGGCTCGGCTCCTCATCATAGCACTTAGAAGGGCCCTCCCTTCCTCCTTCTCTGGGGGGTTCACAACATGCTGGGGAGTCATTTGACCAATCTGGGAAGGATGGATGAGGCTGAGTCAACCTTGTGCCCATGGTCAGGATCAAACTCACATACTTTTGGTTGCAGGACAGGTCTTTAATCCCTGGCAGATGTTGCTAGCTTCTCAGCTGAGCCGGCGGCCTGACCATGCGCTGCCCACGCTTGGCTTGCTGGTTGGCTTGTTTGTATAGAACACCTTGCCTTTCTCCCCTCTGGGGCCCAAAGGGGCTTCGAACACGAGCCATCACCGCCAGCTGAGACTGAGGCTCCCTGGCCCAGCCAGGTGAGCACACCATGTAACTGAAGGGACCCCCTGCATCTCGGGGAGGCCTCTGCGTTCGTCTGGGTTGCAGCCCCCTGGCTGGGCAACCAGGGCCCCGGGTAGGTGCAGAAAAGGTAGCCTTGGGCCAAATAACCACTCCAAGTCTCTCCGAGAAATCTATTGACAGCATTGTAACATGCAGGATGCGGTTCATCAAAAGATCAGAAATTAACCCTTAAGGTTCCAGGGAAAGCCCCCACAGCCCCCCCCCCGCCTCCTTCCACAAGTCTCACATTTTGCAGAATGGCTGCACAGCCTTCCATAGACAGCAAAAGCTGTGTGTGTGTGTCTGTGTCACTGGGTTACACCTCTGGCCCTCCTCCTCCTCAGGGAATCCAGCCCACGATCTTACAGCAAGGCATGTCAAGCACATAATCACTTTCGTTTTTGCAATTCCATGTGGTTCCATTGTTTTGAATTCTTCTTTCTCCCCCAGAGCCAGAATCGCCATTTTAAGTGTACTAAAACTCAATTAAGCGAGTACACAGCTAACCGGAAAAGCACCTTTTAAAAGGGGGCCTATTCCGTTACACACCAGAAAGCCAGAAACGGGGTAGGCACATTGAAGGGGGGGGGGACTTATCCCTTGGTCCCAGGTGGGGATGGTGGTGGTGGTGGTGGTGAGGCAGGGAGTGGGGCCGAGCCCTACGACTCACCAACCTTCTTATTATTTATTTTTTTATTTATTGCATTTGTTACCCCGCCCCAATCGGGAGAACCCGACTCTGAGCGGCTTACATCAAAATAAGAAATAAATGCATAGAACAATCTATATCAATAAAATCATCAAGAGTTAAAAGTCATCAAAAGTTAAAAACAATACAGAAACTACACACAAATCCCACATTCAGATCCAGGGGTGGCAATCCATTAAATAAGCCACCTAGTATGAGAACCCACGTTCCCGGGTCCCCAAACTTGTCCTGCCAGCCAGGTTTTTAAGGTGCACAAGAGTGGGCAGACATTCTGCAGGGGACTCCCTGGGAGCTGATGAGAAGCCAAGGGTTCGTACACACATGCTCCCTCTCTCTCTCTCTCTCTCAACTTTGGCCCTTCTTGGTCAGCCTCAGATTTCCCGTCTTCCTCTGTACGTGGAACAACAAGGTCTCTTGTGGAGACAGAGGGCACTGAGATGGAGCCAGCTGGTGGCAGGGCTGGCGGAAGGGCTGGCAGGTCCATGCCCGTTCCTCTCCCCCTCCTGGGTGGCTTCTTTCTCTTTGGCAATGGGTCTGGGCCTCCCCACACCACAGCCCTGCCATAGTAAACCCACAGGCAGGTGGAGACAAATATTCCATGTCTTGCGTTAATCTCCTGCTTGTCTTGCGTTGTCCCCCCCCCGCCCCCACTTGCCCGCTTGTGATGGAAACGTTTCTGTACAGGTGCCCTTTCAGAAAAGATCGATCTATTATGCATCAAGGCCTTGGTGTCCTGGTTTCCTCTCAGCAGCTTTGTGGGCGGGGGGGGGGGGAGGCCCTGCCCAGCCTTTCACTCCACTGAGGTCTGCTCAGCTTTACCAGTTACAACATTGATGGAGCAGAGCCAGAGCTTTGGACGGACACAGGCACACATGTACATGTGCGCGCACACACACACACATCTGAGCACAGGGCCTCCCCTCCCTGCCTTCTCTCCTGCTGAAGAAAAAGGTCCGTTCCGTAGGCTTTTGCTTAAATCGTTTTTTTTGTAACTCGAAGCAAACCCCTAGGAAATCATGTAAATTGGGACATGGTTTTAGCACAAAATCATTATGTACGCCGAATTTTATGTCACACGAGGCATTTGTAAGTCGGGGTTTTTACTGTACTGCCCAAGGTTTCCTATCTGATGGGCCCCCTCGGATGATCAGCCACACTCCCAGAGGGCTGTGCCCATGGCACACATACCAACTGTGGTCACTACACTTGCATGGTTTAACGCAGAGGTGCCCAAACTATGACCTGCAGGCCAGATCTGCCCCCCCCCCCATGCCAATTCATCCGGCCCACGCTGCCCTCATCGCTCCTGGAAGCAGAAATAAAACGTGTTTTGCTTCTGCTTCCTGGAGCAACGAGGGTGGTGTGGGCTAGATGAATTGACATCAGGGGCAGGATCTGGCCCATGGGCTGTAGTTTGGACATCCCTGGTATAAGTACAAAAATGGCAGCCTAAAATCTATCTCATCCTGTTGCAAAACAGATTGCAAGGCGTGTTTTCCTTCTGCTTCCTGGAGCAGCTTCCAGAGGGCCAGGAGAGAGAGAAGAGGAGCAACTCCGGCAGAATGTACAAAGGTTGGGGGGCGGAATTCTAAGGAGTCAAGTGGGGCCCTAGAATTGCCCTGAAGCCGGGCGAGAGAAACGTTTAGGGGCTTGGCGGAGTCCAGAGCCGTCTCTCATGCAAATCTTCCCCGTCCATTAGCCGAGCCGAGACCGGCAGGCGGCAGCTTCCAGCCTGCATTTCTCCAGAAGGTGCCCCTTGCCCTGGCCAGAGCCGCCCCTTGGGCTGGCCAGAAGCCCTCAGGCCGCCTGGGCTCCTCCTTCCCATTCCACCCCACAGCTATCTTGGGGGGAAGCGCCATCCCCTCCCTCGGACCCACTGCAACTCCCCTGCTGGGGATGGTGAGGTGGGAAGCTTTACCTCTGGCATGTAGTCCAAAGAGGTGCCCAAGGAAGGGACACCTCGGGGTGGGGGGTCGGGTGGGGTGGGGGTGTTGGGACCGGGGAGAAGCCTCTGGACTAGGGCCCAGTCCCTTCTCTCCTGCCCTACCGGGGGTGGCCAAACTGAACTCACCCCACTGCTGCCTGGACCCCTAGAGCTCTGTGTCACTCCCACCTGGGCTGTGGCCCCTGAGTGCAACAGTCAATGGCCTGAGGTTGTGTCAGGAAACGACACATTTCCTCATGTTTCCCAAGGGTTGCAAATCGCAGTTTCTAGCTAGGCCTCATAAATAGGCCTCATAAAAATCCTTTGTCCTTTCTGCTAGATCCGGAGATCCGAGCGTGGAAGTGAGGACGCGGAAGCCATTGTAGGTGAACCGAACAACACATCCGTTTATTATGAGAACAACAAGACAATAACAACAACGGCTGGGGAGGCAGGGACTTAAGTACCCTGCTTGACCCAGCCCACTGACCAATAGGATGCGGCGATTTTCCCGCCGCTGGACTTTCAAATATCCAACACCCCTTCCCCCCAGAATGCACTACACTCTATTTACATACATAGTCAGCCAGGTGACCGGGACGTGTCCGGACCCTGTTGGACCTGCGCAGTTCAGTCGGCGCCGGGGCATCTAGCGGAGCGGACCTGTCGCTTCCGCTCTGCTCTGCCCCGGCAAGAAACTGCTCCGGATTAGCTACAGTGACTTCGGCAGTGACCGGGGGTGGACCTGCTTCTCCAGGTAAGTCCACCGGTAACGAGTTTGCGCGAGAGGGGGTGAGACAGGGCTGAACCAGGTCGGTAACCGGTTCAACTAGCGTCGGTGTGTCTGGTTCTGGGACGACTGGTTCTTCGGGAATGCAGTCGTCCTGTGTGTCGGGACTTGTCCGCCTCCTGAGCTGGTCGATATGGCGTTTCCATACTCGACCATCAGCGAGGGGCACCTTGTATGTGTATGGGCCCAGCATGTCACAGACGCTCCCCTCTTCCCACAGCGGGCCCGGCGCAAAGTTCCTGGCGAAGACAGGGGTGTCTATGGGGAAGGTGCGGCCTCGTGTGTGTCCCTCTCGGAATTTGTCCGGAGAGTATCGGGGGTGCAAACGGTCTAGTTGACATGGGAGCCTCCTGCCCATCAGGAGTTCCGCGGGGGCCTTTCCTGTGGCAGCACAGGGGAGATTGTGCTGTGCCAGCAGGAATGTGTCTATTCTCTCCTGCCAGTCTCCCGGTCCCAGCCTCCCCAAAGCTTCCTTCGTGCTGCGCACGAACCTCTCGGCTTGCCCATTCCCTTGTGCTCTGAAAGGGGAGGTGAGTGCGTCCCTGGTTCCTAGGGAAGCCACGTATTGTTCGAATTCTGTGGCCGTGAACTGCGGGCCGTTATCGGAGACCAGGGTGTCTGGAATGCCATGTGTGGCGAACAGCTGTCTGAGTTCCCATATGATTGCCCTGGCGGTGGTGCTATTCAAAAGCCTCACTTCTAGCCACTTTGAATAGGCATCTACGACAATGAGAAATGTTTGGCCGTGGAATGGGCCGGCTAGGTCGATGTGGAGTCTCTGCCAGGGACCCGAGGGTTGCTCCCACTCCCTGACTGGGGCTGCTGGAGGATTGGGTCGGGACAATTGGCAGGGTGCACACTTGCTGACCCACCCCTCTATATCCTTATCGATCTGGGGCCACCACACGTAGCTCCTTGCCAAGCCTTTCATCTTAACCACCCCCGGGTGACTAGTGTGTAACGTTTCTAAGACTGTTGTGCGGAGGCTCTTAGGAATCACCACCCGGTCTTCCCACAACAAACATCCCCCCACACAACACAATTCATTCCGCTTATCCAAAAATGTCCTGAACTCCCCTTCCCCCTTGCCAACCGCGCTGGACCCAGCTGGAGACAGTCCGGAGTTCGGTATCCTTCGCCGTGGCCCTGGCAACCTCAGCCGATGGGATGGGGGCAGAGTCCAATGTGTACAAGAAAAACACCGACGCCTCCCCCCACTCTGCGCCGTCCAGGTCCGGGAGGGGGCATCTGCTCAGGGCATCCGCATTGCCCATGTGCTTCCCTGGGCGATAGACCAGCGTGTAAGAGTACCCCAACAAGAATAGGGCCCAGCGTTGCATGCGGGGGGACAGCGCAGACGGCGTAGGGGGGGTCGCTGGCCAAGAGTCCTAGCAGGGGTTTGTGGTCAGTGATGAGTTCAAAGTTCCGTCCATAGAGGTAATCATGGAATTTCCTCACCCCAGCCACAGCCGCCAGCGCCTCCTTGTCGATCTGTCCATAGTTCTGCTCCGTTGGTGACATAGTCCTAGAGTAGTAAGTGATGGGTGCCTCAAGTCCGTTGGGCAGTCTGTGGGCGAGGACCGCGCCAACACCGTAGGGAGATGCGTCGCAGGCGAGGACTAGCGGCAGGGTGGCGTTATACTGGATCAGGAAACTGTCCTGAGATAGGAGATTTTTTACAGTCTTAAACGCCGACTCTTGTTCCGGGCCCCACTGCCACCCTGACTTGGCCGCCAGCAGTCTGTGTAGCGGCTCAGCGGCGGTAGCTTTGCCCTTAAGGAACGCCGCGTAGAAATTTAAGAGGCCCAGGAAAGCCTGTAACTCCTGCTTATTCTTTGGGGCCGGAGCGTTCCGTATTGCCTTCACCTTGCCCTCGGTTGGGTGAATGCCCTTGGAATCAATACTGAAACCCAAAAACTCCACAGAGGGTACCCCCAGTAGGCACTTGTCCCATTTTACCCTCAACCCGGCGGCCCTGAATTTCGCAAGGATGGCTGCAACCCTGTCTTTGAGCTGCCCCGGGTCCTCCGCGATGATCAGGACGTCATTAAAATAGGGTACCATCCCCGGGAGGCCGTGGAGGAGTCTCTCCATAGTGCTCTGAAACAGTCCCGGCGCGATGCTGACCCCAAATTGTAAGGGGGCACATTTGAATGCTCCCCGGTGTGTAACTATGGTCTGTGCCTCTGCCGTGGCGTTGTCTACCGGCAGCTGTTGGTAAGCCTGCGCCAGGTCCAGCTTGGCAAAGATCTTCCCGGGGCCTAATGAGTGCAGCAGGTGGTCGATGACAGGAACCGGGTAGGCGCTTGGCTGTAAGGCTTTGTTAATGGTGCATTTGTAGTCTGCACAAATACGCACCGACCTGTCCGGTTTTATGGGGGTTACTATGGGGGTCTCCCACCTGGCATGGTCAACTGGGACAAGTATTCCCTGGGCCACCAGGTTGTCTAGTTCCTTCTCTACCCTGGGCTTGAGGGCCAATGGGACTCTCCTAGCCTTAAGGCGAATCGGGGCAACACTGGGGTTTAGAGAGAATGAGATGGGTGACCCCACATACCTGCCCAGTCCTTCACCGAAAACGTCCTGGAATTCCGCCATCAGGTCGTCCCACAGCGAGGTTTCACTGGGCTGTTCTACGGCGATACTGTGGATGCCCGCGATGGTCAGCCCCAGGGCCAGAAACCAGTTTGTCCCCAGGAGGGTCGGAACCTTACCGTGGACTACGGTAAGCGGCAGGACCGACTCTTTCTCCCCGTACTGGACGTGGACCCGTTTCTGGCCCGCGATCGAAAGGAACCTGCCCTGGCAATCCTTCACGCGGATTTTCTGTGGGGCCAAGTCGGACTCTTTGAGGGAGGGGAAGGCTTGTTGCATCCATCTCCAGGATACAATGGACATGGCGGCACCCGAGTCGACTTCCATCCGGCATTCCTTTCCGTCGATCCGGACCGTGGTGTGGAATTTCCGACCCTTCTCTATGTCGGCATGACTTATCGTGATGGTGTGCGCTTCGGCGTCTTCGAATTTGGCGCCATTGTTTGCCTGGCGCCTGTGATTTGTTCGGTGGGTGACGTCCACCTTGCCTGGCGGGAGATTTTGAACGTGCCGGTCAGCCTGGTTTCCTGCTTGCCTCGCGCGGCAGGCCCTTGCAATATGCCCCCGTTTATCGCTGTGGCAGCAAATCGCGTCTTTAAAACGGCAATGTGTTCTTTGATGTGGCCCACCGCAGCTGGCACACCGGTGACTGCTCTTCCCCTGGTTTGCCCCGTCGGTCGCACATACCTCCACTTCCTCGTCGTCCTCCTCGTCGGGAACGACGTCCTCGTGGTGGGCGGTAGCCGGATGCGGCGCCGACGGGGTCCGATGGAGAGAAGATGCGGCCGATTTGGAGACCTCATAGGCTCTCACCTCATCTATCACGGTTGCCAGGGTCAATTCTCTTCGGGCCAAGAGACGCCTCCTGAGCTTGTTGTCCCGGACCCCGCGGATGACTTGTTCTATCAGGGCGTCCTTGAGGTTTGGCCCGAACGCGGCCGGAATGGCGGCTGCCCTCAGGGCGGCCACGAATTCACTTATGGGCTCCCCGACCATCTGGTAGCGGTCCCGGAAATGGATCCGGAACACAAACTTTGAGGGCGCCGGTGAGAAGTGGTCCTTGAGAGCGGACTGCAAGGTTTCCCACGCGACCTCCATAATGGGCGTCGGAGCCACCAGGGACTGGGCTACTTCGTAGACCTTCGATCCGCAGTGGGTAAGGAAGAACGCCTTCTTCCTTTCTTCAGGAATTTCCCCCAACTCAGCGGCGATGAGGGAGAATTTGAAGCGGTCTAGGTAGCTCTCCCACTTCTCGTCCTTCGGCTGGAAAGGTGGCGGGGGCGTGTATGTAGCCATGGCGTGGTGCCGATTCAGCTGGCTCAATGTGTCTTCGCGGTTCTGGCTCGCTCCTCAGTATCCCACCTTCGTCGCCAGTGCTAGATCCGGAGATCCGAGCGTGGAAGTGAGGACGCGGAAGCCATTGTAGGTGAACCGAACAACACGTCCGTTTATTATGAGAACAACAAGACAACAACAACAACGGCTGGGGAGGCAGGGACTTAAGTACCCTGCTTGACCCAGCCCACTGACCAATAGGATGCGGCGATTTTCCCGCCGCTGGACTTTCAAATATCCAACACTTTCTGTGTGTCTCACAAGACTATCATGAGATGGCTTATTGACATTATAGTGTTTCTGTGTTCCCATCTTCACATGCATGTAAACAACCATTGTTTTGAGAATATTTTTCTCTGTTACCTGATTGGCTACGACTAACCCACCTGACCGCAAATTCTCCATTTTGCAGAGAAGTTAGTTAGTTCGTATTTGTTTCTCAATGGACTAAGACCTCGCTTTGGCTTATGGAACTGTTTTTTCTCCTTTCTTTTCAAAATGATTACCTAACGAACCTGGACTGTTTACTGGACTGATCTTATGTTTATTGACCTTTTAATCTATGATTTTTCCATGGACTTTGTTACACGAACCTGAAGAATAAAGCAGCTGTTTCTTTGATTAGCACACACACACACCGACGACACGCTACTAAGAAGCCTCCCTTGTTTTGCCCTATGCTCAACTGCCTTACTGCCTGAGCATAGTAAGAGTTCCTTTCTAATCTCCTTGGTTCTCTCAGCGGTGGTGAGGCAAGGGTTATGCTCCAGTTAAATGGGCAGTGCGCCCAGGAGCCCAAAAGGGAGGGCCCTTGCGACGGGACGACCGATGTGTGATAGGTTGGCACATGAATCTTGGGCACACCGTCTCAGCCAGCCCTAGCATAAGCCGTGCTAACATCAGACAGCTAAATGGGGAGAGGAGCTCCCAAGAAAGACCCCCTCCTTCTGGCTGGCCCATTGATGGGGGCCTCAGATCCTAGGGGTGCCTGAGGAAGGCTCTAAGGAGGGGGCCCTGCTCACCAGGGATACCCCACATCTCAGCACCCCAGGCAGTTCCATCCCTGTCTTGCTGCTGGTGGGGGCTGCAGAGCATTGGCGTAGGGTGCAGAGAAACCCATGGGACAGCCAGAGGTCAATAAAGAAACAGGCCAGTCCTTCCAGACGAAAGGCGGGCTTTGCTACCGCAGGGCCTGCCCTGCACAAGGGCCAGGACGGCACATTCTAAGCTCTCCCTGAGCCCCAGATGGGAAACAGATGCTGAGCAATTTGCCTTAAGCCACCTAAGCAGCAGCAATAGGATCAGAGGATTTCCGGCTCATTCTCATCCCCATCCTCTCCCCCACCCCCGGTTCCCCAATGGCAGCCAAAAGGGGTCCGAGAAATGAGCCAGGGAAGCCCTCCATGGCAAGACGCTATAGTCAGCTGCTGAAAGAGGTTGGAAAATGAGAGGGAGGGAGGGAGGGAGGAGCCCACCGAGGGTGGGGTGCGGTTGTGTGTGGGCTTTGCTAACCCTGCAGTGGAAGGCAAGGGGAGGTGGGTTCCTCTCTCCCTCCCTCTCATTCTCTCTACCCCCCCTGATTCCCCCCCACCCCTCCAGGGCTCCAGGAAAGAGGGGTGGGTGGGTGGGGAGGCAGTGGCTCCCCCCCCCTCTGTAACCCTCTCCAGGAGTTGGTCTTTCCTCTCTCGCCTTCCAAGAACATCTGGCTGGGATTCCCCTGAGCCAGACTTCCTATTCCAGCATCAATTACTCAGAGCAGGTTAATCCTGAGCAAACTAATGGGGTGAAAAGGACTGCAGGATAAATTGGCTTTAGTCTTGGTGGGAGGGGCCTCTGGTGGCCTTAAAGGGCCCTCCGTACCCCCAGCAGCCCACCCCGCCCCCAAGTATGCCACCCTTCAACCCCCTGTGCTTGTGCCAGCTGTGGAAACTGGGGCTTTTAGGGTGTCTGGGCAGAGGCCAAGGCGTGAGAGGTTGGGGACAGATACTCCTAGGGTGGTGGTGGTGGTGGTGGTGGTGATGGTGGTGATGGTGGTGGCCAGTGGGAGCCACTGTGGTTGGGGTGGTGGAAGGGCAGCAGCAAATGCCAGTTGGCTTTGCACACAGCTGGGGGGGGGGGGCTCCTCACACCCCCTCCCCCACCCATTCCATTCCACTTGGGTCTCTGCATTTGATTGGGTCGAATGATTGCAACCATTCCATGGTGGGGGGTTTGTACTGTAGCATGTTTTTACCTCCATTTTGTGAGCTGCCCAGTGAGAAGGAGTTCTGGCTGTTCTAGGGATGGAGAAGAGGGCAGAGGTGGCCTTTGGCCAGAGCAGGGCAGTGGCTTTTCTCTTCCTTTGTGGCAGGACACCAGCATGGCTTCCAGCATGGCCTGCAGGAGGGGGAGGCCCTTGAGGCAACCAGGAACCCAGCCCAGCCCAGCCCAGCCCCTCAGCCCAGCCCCCTAGCCCCCAGCCAGGCAAAGGAAGGCTCAGCCGGATGGAGGGACATGCAAGGTCCAGGCTGGCCTCACTGTGCTCCTCACCTATCTGCACCTCGCGCTCTCTCCTCCAGCCCATGGCTCGGTGCCCAGGGAACTCACAATTGCCCACCACCACCGGTCAGCCAATGCAGGGCTCAGGCCATCCCTTGGCCACTCCCAGAAGCTCATCTGCCCCCCAGGGAGGGAGGGAGGGAGGCCTCCGCTGGGAATGGGGTGCTGGAAAGGGCTTGGCCAAAGGGCAGCAGTTAGGCCTGCTGGACACCAAAAGGTCCCTTGAGCCAGTGGAAGTGCCAACAAGCCCTGAAGGGTGGGCCGGGCGGTGGCCTCCCTCCTTCAGCCCCAAAGGAGGCTCTGCGTGAGCAGGGGGCAGCAACCCACACAAAAGGCACGTGGGCTGCAACCATGGCCCCTTGAAGCCCATTCACTCTAAGCTCTCATGCGTCCCCATCCGGCACAGGGGTTAAACTGTTGTAATGCAGCCAGACGGTTGTGAGTTCGATCCTGATGGGAACCCAGGTTGACTCAGCCTCTTCCATCCTTCCAAGGTTGGTCAAACGAATCCCTAGCATGTTGGGAGCAACATGCTAATTAACTCGTGAACTCACCACTAAGCACTTCTATGGGGCAGGAGGGGTATAGAAGTGGGCTGGGTTGGATTTCCCTTTCCTTTGGCCTGGAGCGAACCAGGTTTCTGACACGAGAGAGAGAGAGAGAGAGAGAAAGAGAGCGAGAGAGAGAGAGAGAGAGAGTGTCCTGGGATGGAAGGAAATCTGAAGACGTTCCCCCCACAACACACACACACACACACACACACACACACACACACACACACACACACACACACACACACACACACACACACACACACACACCCCAAGTCGTTCCCCCCAACACACACACACACACACACAGTGAAAAGGTCCTGTAGAGTTCTTGAATTAGTTCAAATCCCCTGCTTTAATAGTGAAGCAACATGACCATGACTGGGAGATTCTCCGGGTTGCAGCTCATCCCCCCCCCCCCGAAACCTTCCTAGCCTCCCCCCCATCTTTCCCTTCTGCAACTTTAAGTGCCATCTGCAAAGGCCTTACCCAGTGGGTAGAAAGGAGAGACCCCCACCTCTTCCTAATCCACAAGTCCCCGACGACCCTGCTGAAAAAGAAGACGATATCTCAGCTAAACGATGCAAAAATGATTTAATGGAGGAAGCTAATCAAGGAAGCCAAGAGAGACCCCTCGCCAGTGCACAGCTACAAGATTCAATTAAAATGCAGTCTTTGTGGGCCTCACCATTTTAATTTTCCACAAATTAGCTTTAAAAAGGTATGGAAATGAAGATATTAGATTTTTTCGTAAGTCAAAAGGGGAAAATCCTCTGAGGGTTTTATTAGCAATTCCCCTCCTGGACAAACCCAGGCCTGGCCCTGATGATTCCCCTGCTTTAATCCCACCCGGCCCTTTCCCATGCCTTTCTCCAGACAAGGGTTTGGGGCAAAGGCCCGGGGGGGGGGGGGAGAGTTAACCCTTCGGCTCCAGGAAAGAAGAGTCCGCCCAGAAGAGTAGCGTGCCTTGGCAGGGCCCCGTATAAAAATTTGTTTGGGGGGCCCTAGGAAGGGTAAATATTTGTTTTGCTTACGCACGTTGGGGGCCCCCGTGGCCCGGGGGCCCCGTATAATTGATACGGCAGATACGGCGGTAGCTACGCCTCTGAGTCCGCCCTTCCTTTCCAGCCTGTTTCCTGGGTCTCCTGCTCCGAGGGAGGAAGGAAGGACCTCCCTCCTGGGAATGGCCTGCTGCCTGGTCTAGGAAAAGCAAAGGCCGCCAAGGACCACGTCGCTTCCTAGCTTGTGGCAGCAGCGGCTGCTTTTTCAGAGACGCAACCTTTCAGGCAATCAAGGTGCTGCCCCAGCATCTCACCTGCATTGCAAACCCCCACCCACCCCACCCCCACTTCCTGGGTGGTTTTTGTGTTGTAAGCCTCCCGGAAACATCTCAGATGGGTGGGGTAGAAGTTAATGAATGAATGAATGAATGGGTTTACCTTGCCGTCTCTCTGGCCTGACCTGGGAAGAACCCTGATGTGGCCTAGGAGGCATCCACATGTTCTGGAAGCCAGAAGGACCTGGAGAATCTTCCTCCATCTCCATCAGGGCCTTCTTAGCCACAGGCCTCCTTTTCTTACCCCTTGACAGAGTGTTTAAGCAGCGGAGTGTGCTCCTGCCATGCCCTTGCCTTATGTGTTTGTGACTAGAAGAATGCATGTCCAAGAAAACACAGGCATACCGTTCTTGTGAGACAAAATGAAAAGAACTTTTACTCTTGAGGTGAGGTGCAAGCAGAAAAACTATTTACAATGATGGCAAAACAAAACTGGCTTTTCTTCAGCAAAAACAGCAAGGGGAAATTTACACAAAAAGTCACAGAGTTCATAGAGAGTTCCCAACTTACTCTCTTCTGCTCACCTAGTGAGGGGACCACAAAGTCCTCGTTGGTTTTCTGGCAGATGCTTCCACACCTTTGGAACAGATGTTAGGCAAAGTTCTTTTGCAGAAGCAGTAACTCCAGACGAAAACACCAACAGACTAAGTTTACTGATACAAGCAGTCCTTACTTCCACGATGTGGCAAGGGTCCCAAAACTCACAGGCCCATAAGGTCAGCTCCACAATGAGTGACAAACACTCCAGCACAACAAGTCCAGCAAGATAAGCAGCAGGAACAACAGGAAGCAAAAATGGCACAAGATGCAGCCAGGCATTGAAGCAAGTTGGCTAAGGTTTTTGCCTCCTCTTGTGCAAAAGAAGGGTTCCTTGTTAGCAGCTGATCCAGTGCAGCTGGCTACTGTTCCAGAAGGAGCCTTAAAGGCACAGCCTACCATTTGTCCATGTTGCAACCAGTGCCATGCCCAGGCTCAGTTACTGACCCTCTTTTCAATGGGCCGATGGTTGGCCATGTCCTGCTTTTGGTCTGTCTCAGCCTTCCCTTTCCTTCCCACCTTTTTGCATCTCTCCTGTCTGGAGGAAGTGGCTATGCATCCTCCCCCTCCAGACGGAGACAATCCTGGAGGGGGGGGATGTTTCCCTCCCTCCCTCTGTATTTTAAGCTGAACCTCTGCCTGGTTTTATGCTCCATAACCCTGACAACCCAGCAGGCATAAAGGCCTCCAGGGAAGTCCTGCCAGATTCCCTAAGGCCCCCCCTCTCCCTCCCCAAAAGAGAATGTACCACCTGACCCCCTGCTGCATGAGCACATTTTCCCTTTTCCAAAGGATGAGAACCCCTCTTTCCCCCCCAACTCCAGGGTTGCTCTTTTCCTCCCTTCTCACCCCGCCTTCTCAAAGGAGTGGTGTGTTTTGGCTTGGCTGCCTACCTTTGCTGCCCATCCAGAGGCAGCTCCTTTGGAGGTGGGAAGAAGGCATCGTGTATCCTGGCCTGGGTGCCTCCAGGGATGCAGTGCTGGAGGAGGATGGTCCCATGGGGGCAGCCTGTGCTTTCTTATTCCTGATGGGGGGAGGGCTCCCCATACTTCTGGGTGCTCCTGCCCCCCCCCCCCCCCGCAAGAGTGATTGGTCTTTCTGGGGCCTCCTTGTTCTGGGCTGATTTTATTCCAATAGACTTTAATTGTTCCGCTGTTCTGATTTCTGGTGCTTAAACATTCCCACAAGCCTGGTTAACTCAGTCACAAATGCCATTCCTTCTGTAAAAGCACAAAAAGACCCCAAATTAATCTAAAGCATTTCCTTGGAACCGATGCACATCCAGGGAGTGGAAGAGGCAGGAGGGGACCAGCAGGGAGGTCAGCTCACCCTGGCACCTGGCGCGCACCGGGGGGGGGGGCTGTCCCAGGACTGCACCACCGTCCTAGGCTGGTGTGAGCTGAGCAGGGCTCTTAAGGAGAGGCCCTCATGGGAGCTGTTCTCAGTGGAGGAACCCAGGAAGAATGGCTTCCTGGTGGACAAAGAGTGTGTGTGTGTGTGTGGGTGGGTGGGGGGAATTCTGGAGAGAGAGAGAGAGAGCCAGACCACCCTGTAGCAGGAAGAGTTCCAGAGCTCTTCATCATAAATGGCTAACCACGAATATCAATCCCCATCCGTCGTGTCAGCTGCACAAGGCAGCCTCAGCCAAACAGAAAAATAATCAGTTTATAACAAATAAATGTAATTTTTCATCTCTCCCCCCCTTCACACGCCCCAATTCTCCAGTGATTGTTTTCTCTGTGGCTTCCCCCCGCTGGATGCTTCCCAGTCCTGCTGGTGACTAAAGCAGCAGCAGCAGCAGCATTCTGTTCAAGCCAGCTAGCCCACTGCGTGCCCCCCCCCGGCATCCCCCCTTTCTTGAATTCCTCAGCTTGGCCAAAAAGGAGGAAGAGGAGGAAGCCAAGCCCCATTGGGTATCTAATCCCACTGGGCAGAAGGCTACGTACGAGAGGGAGGGTCCCACAACCCTCCCGTCCACTCTGAGATATCCCTCTCACCTCTGACCTCCCCCCCCCGTTTGAGAAACTCCCCTTTGCTCCATGGGTTTCCCTGGATGGGGGTTCAGGGACCCTCAAGGGAGCACTGCCAGAGTGCCTTAACTTCCACTAAGGCACCCTTCCCTCACCTTCAGACCACCAAAGGGGGGGATGAGCCCACTGGGGTGCAGCCCCTTCCAGGTTCCCACTGAGGGCCACATGAGGCCTGGCTGAAGCCCCCTCCCCAGGCCTGGCCCTTGACCTCTCTCCTTCCCCACTCCTTCCCTGAGTGGTGGTAAGTCCAGGGGGGGAGGGGGCTCTGCTTCAGCAGCCATGACCCCTGGTGGTACAGAGGTTAAACTTATGTATTGCAGCCAGAAGGTTGTGAGTTCGATCCTAACCAGAGACAAGGTTGACTCAGCCTCTTCCATTCTTCCAAGGTTGGTCAAATGAGTACCTGGCATGTTGAGGGCAAAATGCTAATTAACTTGAGAACTGACCAGAGAGGGCATTAATAAGTACTCTGGAGTGGTGGTGGTGGTGGGTATAGAGGTGTAATGCTTGATGGGCTTCCCCTTCCTTGAGTCGCCAGGTCGACTTCTCCTCCTCTTTCCTCCTCCACCATTGTAGTTTCACATGACCTTCAGCATCTCTGAAAGGTGTGTGTGTGTGTGTGTGTGTGTGTGTGTGTGTGTGTGTGTGTGTGTGTGTGTGTGTGTGTCTGCTGCTGACTCCCCCCCCCCCCGTTTGGCTCCTGACACTTTGGGAGGGAGACCCATTTATCACTGTCTCTTTCCAAGGGTTCTGTCTCTTGAGCGCCACCAGCAACAGAGCTCGGAGGTTGGGTCTGCCAGAGTGACCGTCCTGGGAAGGGGTTCAGAGTCGTGGGCAGGGAAAGGAGGAGGGTGGAGAAGGGGGGGCTGGGGCTGGGCCATGACTTTGAGCCCAGTGGGGCCCCTGTCACCAGAGGGGCCTTGTTCTTTTGAACCCAGTAGAAAGGGCGAAGGGAGCAATAAACAGCGACTGAAGCCTGGGAGGAGAGAGAGGAGGAGCTCCAAACACTAGGCCTGGTTTTTAAACGCCATTCATGAGACATTTATGCTGGGCATCATTGAGCATCAAGAGGCCATTGATTCTATGCTCATACAGAGCAGAGCCTCTTCCTGATGGACCAGGATCACTCCTTCTTCAGCAAGGGGCAACGGGTGGCCCATTTGCAAAGCTGTTCTGGCACAAAGAAAGGATCCAGTGCTCAGTGTTCTGCTTCTACTGGTCACTTTTGTGACGCCTCCCAGGAGGAAAGCCAGGTGGGCTTGGCCCAGCTGCCGGGGAGGGGAGGTCCCAGGAGGGAAGCAAGGACCCCCTTCTGAACAGGCTCCACCTAAGGAATGGGGCAGTTGGGGGGGAGGGAACGGGGGTCCAACACACACACACACACACACACACACACACACACACACACACACACACACACACACACACACACACACACACACACACACACACACACACACACACACACACACACACACACACCAGAATGGTGTTGGGCTTTAAGGTAAATGTCTCTGTAAGTTGCTAGTGGTGTAACAAGTGGTGAAGGTTACAGAAGCAGCCCCTGGAACCAAGAAGCCGGGCCATGGCCTGGTTTCCCCTATCAAGTTGTTGTTGTTCAGTCGCACAGTCAATTCCGACCCTTTGCGATGACCCCATGGACCCCACTGCCCGCCAGGCACTTCTGTCGTCCTCCACCCTCCTCTTCAACCCACTCAGTTCTGTGCCCATTGTCTCTACAATCTAGCCATCTCATTTTTGGCCACCCCCTTCTTCTTTTGCCCTCCACCTTTCCCAGCATCAAGGCCTTCCCAAGTGAATCCTCTCTTCTCATTTGATGTCCAAAGTACTTTAGCTTCATCTTTACTATTTGACCTAAAGTGGTGGAGGGGAAAGCCTTAAGAGGGCTGGAGGGAAAGTGACAAGGAACTGGACCTGACCCCAGTCTTCCGAGGGGGCAGGATGGAGGCAGTGCATGCAAGAGAGTTTTCTTTCAATTTGGGAAAAGGACAATGTTTTCTCTCGGGGGGGGGGGGTATTTTTTATATAGTATGTCAAATTGTCGAACAATTGCGCTCATCCCATGTCAGAAAACAGACATCTTTTTCCTAATGCTCTCAAAGCTTGGTTAAGTTGTAGTTTGAAATTGGCATCATAGAAATCCATTTTTCTCTCTGAGCCTCAAGGCTGTGTCACAGACAGCATGTTTTTCAGTGTCAGTGTACCCGTGTTATCTTTCTAAGCTCCTGGATGTTTTGACTAAACAGAGAACATTCTCTGTTCATTCTGTGTGCACGTGTGTAAACAAAGTATTGTTTTGAGAAAGTTTTCTCTGTTACCTGATTGGCTAAAGCTAAACCACCTGACTGCAAATTCTCCATTTTGGAGAATAGAAGAGTTCGTCTCTGCTTCTTCATGAGTTAAGACCTGTTTTTGATTAGAGAGCTTTTGTTTCTGAATCTCTATGGGCTGATATTCTTTTGCCTAGGAGCTATGCATTTTTGCTCCTTAAAAATGGTTACCTAGATTACCTAAAAGATCTTGGACTGTGTATTGGACTGACTTATGCTACTGACTTTTATTCTTTATGAAACTGATCAATAAATCTCCATCATTTTTCTGATCAACTTGTCTTCATTGGACTAAAAGGGTAAGAGCAGCATTGCATTTCATGCACAACTTTGAACACGCTACCCAATTAAACCTCCTTGTAGATGATAAGCAGCTGAAAAGTTCTTATTGCCGTCCAGCCCGCCCTGTGTAGGTTTGTTTTGGTTTACAGGAGGTTTTCCAGAAGTGAGTGGGCCGGCTGGTATGTGACATCCCACATGCTAGCAAGGTGATGCACAAGATAATACTGGATAGACTGCAGCAGCACGTGGAGAGAGAATTACCAGAAGTGCAGGCGGGTTTCAGAAGAGGCAGGGGGACTAGAGACCACATCGCCAACATAAGATGGATCATGGAAAAAAACAAAGGAATATCAGAAACAAGTCTACTTCTGTTTCATTGACTACACTAAGGCCTTTGACTGTGTGGACCACAACAAAATGTGGCAAGTAGTTAAAGAGATGGGAATACCAGAGCACCTTATATACCTCATGAGAAACCTGTACATGAATCAACAGGCAACAGTTAGGACAGAATACGGAAGGACAGAGTGGTTTGGAATAGGAAAAGGAGTAAGGCAAGGCTGCATTTTGTCACCCTGCTTATTCAACATACACAGAGCACATAATGTGCAATGCAGGGATGGACAAATCACAAATTGGATTCAAAATTGCTGGGAGAAACATCAACAATTTGAGATATGCAGATGATACCACCCTAATGGCAGAACGTGAGGAGGACCTAAAGAAGCTCCTGATTAGGTTGAAAGAAGAAAGTGCAAAAGCTGGCTTAAGACTCAATATCAAGAAAACCAAGATAATGGCAACAGGCCCTCTCAGTCCCTGGAAAGTGGATGGGGAAGAAGGAGAAGCAGTGACAGATTTTACTTTCCTAGGATCAAAGCTCACTGCAGATGGGGATTGCAGCCATGAAATAAAAAGGCGACTGATTCTTGGGAGGCAAGCGATGAGAAACCTGGGGAGCATAGTGAAAAGTAAAGACATCACATTGAAAACAAAAATTCATCTAGTCAAAGCAATGGTATTCCCGGTGGCAATGTAGGGTTGTGAGAGCTGGACCATAAGGAAAGCGGAGCACAGAAGAATAGATGCCTTTGAGATGTGGTTTTGGAGGAGAGTTTTGAGAGTCCCCTGGACAGCAAGAACAAAAAATAGGTTGATCCTAGAAGAAATCAACCCACATGACCCTAGAGGGGGGGGGGTGACTGGTGGGATCGGGCGCCGCGGAGCCGACAGCCCCGGAATGCGGGGTCCAGGACCCGGGTTCCTCCTGCCCCGCGGCTCTGGGCGGCCCTCGACGAGAGGCAACAGCAGGAGGAGGAGGGGAGGGGCCTGCGGGCAAACCTCGACCGGGGGAGGGGGCGAGGGAGCCTGGACCCTTCCTGACCCGTCTTCTGTGCCTCCCCTTCCCTGTCCCTATAAGAAGACCTGTGCGCGCCCGATCCCTGGGCAGGGATGGAGACAAGGGCCGAGCCCGGCGGAGGGTGGGGTGGACGCCCCCTTCGCAGCTCCCCCCCCTCACTGATCTCCATTTGCGCCTTCTCCAGCCAGCGGGGGTTCGAGTCTTATCTCCGGCCCCTTCCCCAGATCGGAAATCCTTCGCGCTGGCGGGGTGGGAGGGGGGAAGGAAGAAGGGGGCTGCCTCCTGACGGCCGGTGAGTGCCAGTCGCTTGGCGCTCGGACCGGCCATAATCCGTCGAGCGCGCCTTCGGAGGCGACGGAAGCCCTCCTCCTCCCCCCCCCTTCAACAATCCACCGGCAGCCCCAGAGGCGAGAGCCAGGCGGGCAAGCTTGCTGCTGACGGGGCCTCCGGGTCAGGCCAATGGAAAAGGCGAGCCGGAGCGCCTCGGGCAGCCCCTCCCGGCCTTAGGAAAGCGGAGAGGGGCCGCAAGCCAGGAGGAGAGGGAGCCGTCGACAAAACGTTTAGGTCGGGCCTAGGCCCTAGTGTAGCCGAACCTAGCAGGGAGGGGCGGGGGGGCCGCTGCTCCTCAGCCTAGAAGGAGACCCCTCCCCCAGCTTCCATGGCCCCCCACCCCCACCCCGGGCCAGGAGGAAGGCAGAGGAGCCCCTCCGGGGAGCAGAGGCGCGTCCGGTTGCCTGATCTCAATCGGGGGGCGGGGGCGGCGGTTCCGCTCGTGCAGGTCCTTGGAGAGCAGCTCCCAAAGTGAGTTTCTTATCAGGTGTCAGGGAGGGGACGATGGGCGCCTCGTTGTCGTCGTCGTCGTTGCCGCCGCCCAAGGTTAAGCCGCGAGGCCTGGCGCTCCCGAGCAGCTCCCGATAAGAGGCGACGCTCTCCATTCAAGTCAATGGGCGCCTCTCGGTCTGTAATAAACGATCTGTGTCAATGTGACAAATTAATCCCTCGCCCAGCACCATTTAGAGCTCGGGCGGGGGGGGGCAGCCTTTGGGCTGCTGGGAGCGAGGGAAGGAAGGGGCGAGCCGGGGAGGCAGGGTCCGTCGGGGCCCACCCCACCCCCACCCACCCCAGGGCCAGGGGAGGGGAGAAAGAGAGGTCCGGCCAGCCTTTGGCCCCATCCCAGGCCAAGCTCCGAGCAGGAAATGGCTAGCTGGCCAATTTCCCCCCTTGAGCTCCAGATCTGGGGTTAGGCCTGGAGGTGCTGCATGGAGGTGGCTGCGGCGGGGGTGGGGCACTGAGAAACCCCATCTGTCCCACCCCACCCCCCCGACCGGTTGGCCTTTCTGGGTGGGAGAGCAGCCGCGAAGTGGGTCTGTGACCAGACTGCGCGTTGGCTGAGGCCGCGTCGTGTGGGTTTGGGTGAGGGTCCTTTGGGCCTTCTCTCCTCTACCCCGGATTGGGACCCTCTAGCTGTACCGACTGGGAGTCGCTGGCACCCGCCTTCCTGTCGTAATCCCCCCATTGCAACTGGAGGCGGAGGCCGATCCCTTAGCAGCCCTCTGGCCTCCCCGCTGCACCCGTCGCTTCCCCGCCCGGGTCGCCTACTAGGCTGATAGATACCTTTGGTGGATGCGACGCTGCCTCCGTGGGCTGCAGCCAGTGGTGGGCTTCAGCGGGTTCGCCCCAGCTGGCCAGAACCGGTAGCAGACATTCTCCCTCCCCCCCTCGCAGCCCATTCCAAGTTTTGAAATAAAGTTGAGGGGGATGGTGGAGGACAGGAGTGCCTGGCGGACAGCAGTCCATGGGGTCGCAGAGGGTTGGAGTCGACTGTGCGACTGAACAACAACAAAAGTACAATTTGACTACAATTTGAGATATGCAGATGATACCACCCTAATGGCAGAACGTGAGGAGGACCTAATGAAGCTCCTGATTAGGTTGAAAGAAGAGAGTGAAAAAGCTGGCTTGAGACTCAATATCAAGAAAACCAAGATCATGGCCAGAGGCCCTCTCAGTCCCTGGAAAATAGATGGGGAAGAAGTAGAGGCAGTGACAGATTTTACTTTCTTGGGATCAAAACTCACTGCAGACGGTGATTGCAGCCATGAAATAAAAAGGAGACTTGCATTTCCGCCCTGTGGTTTTGCTCCCAATGTTTGAAGCGGGTGAGCAGCAAAGGCATTCGGTGGGAGGAGGGCGAGCGCTCCGACTGCCCTGCCGCCTCCGGGCCTACAGCCCTGCTTGCTGCGCTCACACCCACCAGGCCCGAGGAGGAGGAGGACCACCCTTGCTTTCCTCCCCTCCTCCTCCTCCTTCCTGCCAGGGCAGACCATCGGAGTGGTGGGGGAGGGAGGGGCACCTTCTTGGCCCGACACATTTCACCAACAGTCCCTGGAACGGAAGGCACCACTCCACCCAGGAGCACCCAATGGCTCACACACACCTGGGCGGGTGGGGGCAGGCGGGGGGGCGGGGGCGGCAGTGCGGAATTAGGAGGGTGCTGCAGCTCCTTGCAGGCCAGGCTGCTTCCAAAGCCGTCGGGTGGTTCCTGTGGCCCCTTGGCTGGGCCACGTGTGTGTGCTTGCTGGCTGCGTGCCCCAAAGAAAGCCCACTGGTTTTAGGCCAGCGTCAAGGCCTCTGGAGGGTTTGGGCCAAAGGAGCTGAAGTCCTGCCTCCCCCCCCCCCCCCCCGCCTAGCTGGCCGGATCTTGAGGAGCCTGAAGGGAAACTCTTCAGCAGACAGCCCCCCCCCACCAGGGGCTTCTCCAGTGGAGGGATCTGGTCCCCACTGGGCCCTTCATCTCTGGAATGCACTTTGAATGGAGGAAGGCCCTCCCCCTCCCCCCACCCCACCCACAGGCTGTCAGGGAAAGCTGGAAAGAGACTCACTCTCTGCCACCTTCCTTTGAGTTGTGGTTTTCACAGACGCACGTCGGGCTCAGAACACTGCCGTGTCTTTTATTCCCGGACTGCTTACGTGGGCTGCCAGATCTGTTGCTGTGGTTGGCGTCTGCTCAGAGTGTATTGCTGTATTGTTTTCATCTCACAAAGAGTTGTGAGTGGATGTTCTACTCTCTATTGTAAAGGTGGCCTAAGAATTAATTAATTAACTAACTAGAGCCTATGCCCGCATTGGCCTCCAGCACCTGACTGAAAGTAGAGAGTGGGTAAAGGGTATGTGTGTGAGTGTGCGTGTGTGTTCAATGAGCCCCCCCCCCGCCTCTCCACACCCACACATCCCTGCAGGTGGGCCATCAGGAAGGACCTTGAGAGAGACAAACTCCACTCAAGGACCTGCTGATGACTCAGTGGGGAGTCAGAAGAGGAAGTCTTCCTGCCTTGGATCAGGTGTTAATGGGGGGCGGGGGGGGGGGAGAGAGAGACAGGCGCAGGGCGAGGTTCTCCGAGGGAGAAGGCCAGAGGGAGAAGGCCAGGTTTGTTTTGCCCGTAGTAGTGTCTTCTGCTTGGACTGTGGAACAGAGCCTGCACTTACAAGGTGCCCTCCATTCACCACAAGGGTGGATGGGTGGGAAGCGAAATAGGTCTCCTGCGCTCCTTTTGGGCTGGGCTGGGATGTGGAAGATGGTTCCAGCCCTAGCCAGGGCAGCCCTCCCTCCCCCCCCCCACTCTTCCAGAGATCTGAACCTGGGCATCCTGGTGAGGAGAGATTGGGTGAGGTCTGTGGCACTGTCTGTCCCCCACCCACACCATCACCACCTTTGCCATCTCTCTCTTGATGGCATCTGGGAACCCATTTGGCCACTTCCTGGGCAGCCTGGTGGAACAGGCTGTGTGTGTGTGTGTGTGTGTGTGTGTGTGTGTCCGTCCAGCTTTGGAGTTCTTCTGATGCCCACACACTCTTAATGGGATTGTTCAACTTGGTGGAGACCAGAGAAAGGCTTAGCTAGCAAGAACTGGGGCACATCTCCCTCTCCCCCCCTCGCGCCCCGGGTAAGATTCCCAAGGAACAGGGCATGGAGCCTTCCTTCACTTGAGCAAGAACCACAGAGGATGTCCACGTGGGCAGCCCCCCACCCCCGGCCCCAGCCCCAGCCTGCCATCCATCCCCATGGAAAGGCGAAAGCACTTTCCTTCTGTCGCCCTTCACAGCAAGGGAAAGCAGATCTGATTCCGAATTAGCCTGCGAGAGCCGTGTTCCCTTCCCTCTTATCTAAGTCACTGTAAAGAGTGCTTTGCATTTTTTCCACCAAATGTGCTGCAGAATTGCGTTACAGCTCATGGCTGCAAGCCATCTGCGGAGAGAAATCCAGTTATACCTTGTATAATAAGTTCCTGACAATCTTGCAGAGGACTCGGGGTCATAAAAGTCTCCTGGTTTTATCGCCAGTAACAGACATGGAGAGAAATTAAGTTGTCTTATCAAATTTAGATAATATATATCCCTCTGGAGTGGAAGGTTCCTGGTGGATCTTTTTCAGCCTGGCATGGGGGGGGGGGGAGGAATCAACCCCCACCTCAGGGGCTTTGAGGCTGGAAATGTTGACCATGGAATGAGACAGGGATCAAGTTGGCAGGAAATCTCAGCCTCCCTCCCCCCTCTCGACCCTCCAGCCCTGCCTTGGTTCCTCCATGTTATAAATATCATCATTGGACCCTCCAGCCTTTTTCCGTCTCTGATGCACAAACACTTTCCTCACTTTTCCTCCTGGGGTGTGGCTAAACTTGGCTAATCCCAGGGTTTGGCAGCCTCCGATTTATGCCGGTCAAGGGGGGGAGGGGTGGCTCTTTCAGCTGGTGCCCCCTGCCAAAGCTGGAGTGTGTGTGGATACCTTGAGAGAGGTCAAGGGGGGTGGCGGCTGTGAATGGGGACTCCCTGCACAGCTGGCCAGAACTGATGCCCTTTCTTGCTTGGAAAACTGCCTCCGCTCCCTAAACAGAGCAAGCACCACAGCCATCAGGATCCAGTGGCCCTACAAGACACCCGCCCCCTTAAGGATGTTGGCATGGCAGCCCCAATTAGAAGGAGATTTTTAAAGAGAGGAACAATTAGCAGAATTTAGGAGCCTAAGTTGGATGACAGAAAAAGGAAGGAATATCCTCTCAGGAGGTGAAATCATGAATGACCTGAGCTAAAGGGCCAGCTGTGTGGAAGAGGAGGGGGGCACAGCTGCTCAAGGCATCTCCTAGATGAGAGCCACGGGGCTTCTTGGAGCAGGGGGAATGGACATCAAAACATCACGAGGAGTCTACGCCCGCAGGAAGCAATGCTACTGTTGTCAAAATGGACCGATCACAGGTCGGGCGAGGGGGGGCCCCTGTGGGTTGCTGAAAGGAATAAAACTTTCAAAACTCCAAGTTATAGAACAAGAGAGAAGCTTTGTTTTAAAAAGGATCTTTTGCAAAAGGGCCATTTTTTCCTCCCACATGAGATGGTAAGAGAAAATGAGTTCTCTGGGAAAGACAATCCTGATGGGAAAGGAGGCAGGCAGGCAGGCAGCAGAAGAAGGGGGAAGGGGCCAATGTGAACTGGAGAACAAGGGAGGAGGAGGGCGGCTGTGGAGGAAGAACAGCGGCGAACTCTCATTCATGGATTGGGGAGCCATGCAGTTGGAGAAGACCTGCAACTGTGTAGCAAGGGGCAACAGCAACAGCAAAACCACAGTCCTGGAGGGCTGCTTGGCATAACTCAGGGAGGCCCAAACTATGGCCCATGGGCTGGATCCGGCCCCCCAATGCCAATTCATCTGGCCCCCAATGCCCTTGCCACTCCCAGAACTGGAAGTAAACCATGTGACCTGCCCCCGGAACCACATGACCAGCCCATGGCCTGAAAAGTTTGGGCACCCCTAGCCTAGCTCTTTGGCAGCAGACGTCCTAGCCAGCACCAACCTCTAGGAAACTGACCCTCCCCAAGTTAGGGGCCATGTGCAGGAAGCAGGCCAATGGTGGAAGCCGAAAATGGGAAGGAGAGAGGGTTGCCTTTTCTGCCCACGGAACTGGGACTCCGGAAGGAAGGCATGTCAGGAAAACAAAACAAAATAAACACTGCAGAACTTTAAAGACTCACGGCTAGAGTTTTATTGTTAGCTTTTGTGGATCAAGCCCAATTCTTCAGACGGACTTGATCCATGAAAGCGAACAATAAAACTAGAGCAGTGAGTCTTTAAAGTGCCACAGTGTTTATTTTGTTTTGTTTTGTTTTCTGATATGCCTGAACCACAGACTAACAGGGCTACTATTAAAAAAGAAGCAACAGCCGGAAGGAAGGAGGGCCCGGCTGGAGGTCTTGAGGATGGGACATGAGGAGGCCCTCCTGCCCTCAGAGGACCCCTGCAGAGCCACCCACGGGGCAGGAGGGACCCGCCCATTGCCTTGGAGACCCCCGGAGACAATCCGCCCAATCCACCCATCTCCAGCAGGACCTGCTTCCCACCTGGCTGGAAGAGGGAGACGCTCTGCTCAAACCCACGGAGGAGGCAGAACCGGAAGCTTCCCTGGCCAAGTGTGGTTTGCCATTCATTTTTGAAAGGCACAATCCATTGTTTTTGGAAAGGAAGAGTTTAGAAGGTCTTCAATTGTGGTACAGTATTTAAATGCCCTATAATTCATCTGTGGGGGTGGGGGCTCCTGATGAGAAGCACAGGGCTTCTATTCCCCCATCTCCTGGCTCTGGCCTTGACTGCTCTGCTCACTTGCTGCTTTCCCCTCTGTTCCTCTGCCATCCCTGCTTCCTCCCAAGCTTTATTCTGGCTGAGGCACATCGTGTGCTTGTGGCCGCAGCCCTGTTGGGGAGGACTTTCAAGCGAGAGGTGAGGATGGGCCTCCATCCAGACGAGTCATCCATCAAAGGCGCTTGACACGTTTCCTGTTGACAAGCCACTCCGGTTGGCAGGAGAGGACTGAGAAGAAGGTGGCGCGTGCCAGGCTCCCCCTCTCCCCCCCCAGTCCAGAGCAGGAGAAAGTGGGTGTGTGGTCCAGTCTGGATTGGGGCCCAAGGCACAAGCAAGCCCCCCACCCACCCACCCACCCACAGGGGTGTCTCTGTGTCCGAGTGAAGGGCGGCCATCTCAGGGGGGACAAGACAACCGACCTCTTCGTCTTCCCAGCGGCCCTCCCTCCCTCCCTCCCTCCCAAGGCGCTGCTTCCCCCTGACGCGGAGCCATCCTGGAGACCCCTGGGAAGCCCCAGCTGGTTCTCCAGCTGGTGGTTAAATGTTTCAGTAGCCACCACCATGCGTTTGTCCTGCCACAGCCTTGACCGCAACGTCCCTGCCTTTTGGGATCGAAAACTTGCAGGGAGGGAGGGGGGGCATTGGATTCTTCCCCCCACCCACCCAAGGTCCTGGGGGTGCGGGGGTGACCTTTTCCTTTAGAAATGAGTCACAGAAGGTTGGGGGGGGGGAAGGGTTGGCATCCATGGAGGGGGTCAGCACTGCCTGACCAGGGGCTCTCCAGACCCCCCTCCCGCGGGTGCCTTCATACCGAGCTGGCACCGCCGCCGCCACCACCCCAGTTCCTCTGAAGGGCCAGGCTGGTCTTCTTCCAACCCTGGCCTGCCCAAGGGAAGCCCCTTTCTTGGCTTTTTCATTGCCCAAACTTAAGTCCTCCCTGGTACAGGTTTCTGGCCACCATCGGCCAAAGGATTCTGTCTCTCTCCACATTCACATCACGGGCTGTGGTTTGCTTGCCGCCCCTCTTTGCACCTGTTGGCCTTGCATGGAGGGACCCTGCCCCACAGCAGTCTATTCTGGGCCTTCCAAGTGACGTATAGGGGAGATTGAGTTCCTCAGCCAGATCCTTCTCCTTTAATCCGATTCCTTGCCCAGTGGGCTCCTCCTTCCAGTGGGGGCTATGACCAAGAAGGCCATTTTCCTCGTGCTGGAGAGGTGCGCCCCCACAACAGATGGTGCCTGAAGAGGGAGTGCCCTCTCGGTTTGCTCTCGTGGGACAAGTTGATGTCCTAGGGATAATGCGGTCTCTGAGGTATCCTGGCTGGCTACCATTAAGGGCTTTAAAGGTGACAACCAGCACCTTGAATTGCACCCGGAGACATATAGGCAGCCAGTACAGTTCCCACAGCAGAGGTGAGGCACAGGTGAAACGACCATGCCCCACCACTCCACGGGCTGCCGCATTCTGGACTAACTGCAGTCTCCAGATGGCCATCAAGGACAGCCCCATGTAGAGCACATTACAATAGTCCAAACAGGAGGTGACCAGGGCATGGTTGACCATGAGCAGGGCCTCCCGGTCCAGGAATGGACACAATTGGTTAATGAAATGCACTTACCCGAAAGCCCTCCTGGCCACGGCCATAAACTGCTCCTGGAGCAGAAGCCGCGAATCCAGGAGGACCCCTAGGTTGCGCACTGGGTCAGATTGTGTCAATGATGCCCTCCTCCAACCAGCGGTGATAACTCCTTATGAGAACCGGGTGTCCCCCCCCCCCCAGCCACTTAGTCTTGCCAGGATTCAGCTGTAGCCCATTGTCCCCCATCCAGACCCCAACCGCCTCCAGGCAGCTGGTCAGGACCTTGACCGCATCTCTGGGATCACCACGGGCAGAGATGTACAGCTGAGTACCATCAGCAGCCTACTGATGATATCTCACCCCATGGGATCAGATGATCTCACCCAGTGGTTTCATGGAGATGTTAAAAGAGTAGGGGTGAGAGGACCGAGCCCTGTGGTACCCCACACATAAGATGCCTTGGACTCGACCCTGTGCCCCCCACCCACAGAGACTAGGTCTGGCCACTCAGGAAGGAGAAGAGCCAGGACAGCCCAGTGTCCCGGATCACCAACCCCTGGAGCCGGTCCAGCAGGATACGGTGGTATCGAAAGCTGCTGAGAGGCCAAGAAGAGCGAGAATGGAGGCCCCCCCCCCTCCATCTCACTCTCGGCAGAGACCATCACACAGTGCAACCAATGCAGTCTCCGTACCATGACCCGGCCTGAAGCCTGACTGGAAAGGGTCCAGAAAGGGTTGGGTCGCCAGAAAGGCACCAGAACCTGCTCCTGAGCCCCTTCGACTTTGGGAGCGAGGAAGTCTCCTCCCTCCCTCCCCCACACCCTCCCAGGTTGTGGACTCATAAGTGGCTAGTGGAGGAGAGGATGATGGTCCCCATTCATTCAGTCTCTCCCCTCCCCCCAATGCTTCAGTCATTAGGATCTTTGCAGCCCCCAGCCCCCCTCCTGGGCACCTGCATCCCCCTCCCCCCTCCTGCTGCTCAGGGAAGTCAAAGAGGTCGCTGCATGCCCTGCCTCTTCCTCCGTGCCACTCCACGTCATGCGCCCTGGTTGCCCCTTGGCTTCCTCGCCAGCAGGCTCAGCCCTTCCAGCTGCAGGCAGGCAGGTGACGTGGCCGTGGCACACGGAGCTCCCTGGGGCCCCTTGTGGGCAGCTTTGCTCTCTGCTTCCTGCAGGAGTAGAGCCAGGAGTGCTGGAGGGGGGGCATCTCCCTGGGCTTGTCTTCCTCTCATTCTCTCCCCCCCCCCCAGCACCCAGATGTGGCTGGTACCCTTGGAGGGCTCCATGCATCCCACTGCTGTTGGCACCCCCCACCCCACAGGTGAGAGGGTGACTAACCCCAAGGTCAGTCTCTGCTCCTGGCCCCTGATCCAGTGGTGTCCAGTGTGTCTGTCTATCTGTATGTGTGTGTGTGTGTGTGCACGCACATGCGTGCCTGGCAAGTGGCTCCCTGGTGAAAGAAGGGAATGGAAGCTGTGGGGGGGCAGGATCATGGCAAGAAAGGCCTCCTTTTGCACGCGAAGGAGATGGGCCTCTCCTGCCCTCCGGATTCCCCCCCCCCCCAGGGGCTGTGGTGGTGCTCAGTAGTGCCAGCTGCAAACACTCAGCCTGGCTTTCCACAGGACATGAGCCGGTGGTGGTGGTGGTGGTGGTGGCGGCTTTTGTCCAGCCAAGCCCACTTGAGGAGGAGGAGGAGGAAGGGGGAGGAAGAAAGGAGGAGGAGGAGCAGAACGAACACACACACACACACACACACACCCCTGGCCCCAAGCTCAGCCCTAAGAGGACCCAATTCCCAGGGAGGGAGGGAGGCCCACTGCCCCATCCTTGGGGGGGGATTGTTCCAGGGATGCTGCCCCCCCCCGCCTCCTGTCGGAAAAGCCCACCCTGGGCTCATTTCTTTCAGGGGAAGGAAGGAGCCCCCCCCCTCGATTAGTCAAAAACTGAACTGCTGTTCCTATGGAGGGAACCTAAAAGGCCATTGGCTTGGTCTAAACAAACTCATTCTCGAATTGCCCCCTTAAAAATCAAATTGCCCTCCCTGTGGGGCATGTGCCCCACTTTGAGAACCACGGGGCTAAAACCTGGCCTTCCCTCAGGCTCAGGCTCTCCCCCTCTCCCCTCTTCTCACACCCAGCCGGCTTCTCTTGGAGAAGGGGGGTCTGCAGCTCAGCTCCCCCCCCCCATAACCAAGGGGCAAATCGTCTCCTTCCTTCCTTCTCTCTCTCAGGCTGCTCCTTTTATGGTCATTCCAGGGGGTAGGAAAGAAAGCAGCGGCGGAGGCAGGAACAGCGAAGAGCAAAGCCAGGTTTCCACTTGGTTGAACACAAATAAAACGCTGAAATTTCCTATTTCCAGAACAAAGAGGAAGGTTTTCAAACGCCCCAGCCTGGTTTAAAAATACCCACTGCCAGCCAGCACACGTCGTCGTCGTCGTCCCCCCTTCACCTGCCCAACCTGTAGCAGGAGAGAAGGATTCCTGCTTCCTGTTCAGAGGGGGGGGGGTGCCCTGAGATACACCCCCCCCACACACACACACACGGCTTCTCCTCCGTCCTGGAATTGTTCACCCCAAGCGCAAGAGAGCAGAGGCGGTGCCAAGGCAGCTGGTAGGGGCTGGATGACCCCCCCAAGCACTGGAAGGGCCAGGGCAGCCGCCTTCCCAAGAGGGAGTGCCCCCCCTCTGAATCCCGTGGCAAGGGGGGGGTCTCTCCTCTGAGCCTTGGACTGGGAGGGGGAGGGGGAGGTCTGATGGTGGTTTCCCTGGAGCTGGCAGGAGGCGCTGTGATCCCACTGGGGCTGGAGCAGAGGGGGGGGGGAGTGAGAACGGCCCGCCTCTGTGCAGATGTTGCCAATGAAATACTCAACAACCCTGGATGAGTCACGCGCTCTTGAAACCTCAGTGTTAGCTCTGTGAAATGGGAATAAGAACAGCTCACCTGGATATTAAAGGAGGGAAGGAAAGAAAGTGGTGGGGCGGAGTGGGGGGAGAGTTCACTGGCATTCGTAGAAGGCGAAGGCAGAATGGGACCCTGGGGTCATCAAGTCCGACCCCTAGCAAAGCAGGCCTTCCCTGACAGGCGACCGTCCCACCTCCTCTGAAGAACTTCCAGTGGGGCAGAGATGTCTAGGAGGAAGAAAGGGGCTCTCCGTGCGCGCACGGGTGTGAGAGAGTGAGCCAGCCTTGTCCCTCCTCAGGGGCCTCCTCCTCCTCCTCCTCCTCCTCCTCCTCCTCCTCCTCCTCCGGCGACTGCCTGCCCGCCTGCCCCTTTGGGCTCCGTCAGAGACAGGGTGGGGTTGTTTGCTTTGGCGGTCTTGTTGCTGAATTTTTTGTATTGTATTTCCATTTCTATTTTGTATTGTATTTATATGTATATTGAGCTGTATTTATATTTGACTTTGTAGCACAGCTGTAACATTGTAGCCGCTCTGAGTTGCTTCGGCAAGGAGAGCGGCATACAAATCTAACAAATAAATAAATAAATAAGCTCCTTAATTGGCCAGCCCCCCCCCCGCCCCGCCCCGCCTCCCCAGGCCAGGATTCGCCTCTCCACTGAGGAGCTCTCAGGAGAAGCGCCAGAGGCACTTAGCAGGGCTGGCCTCCCCCAGCATCAGCTTCACAGCCCAGACCGATGGCCCGCTTGGCCTCCTGCAGAGGGGTGGGGGGAGAGGCAGCTCTTTCTGGCAGGCCACCTGCCCAGGGACTGAACCGGTTTTCAGCGGGAGGGGGGGCAGAGGGAGGGTGAGGCCATGCCTTAACTCTGGCCAAGCAAGGGGGCAGTCACTGAAATGCCAGCCGAGCCTCACCACCCCTTTGGGCTCAGATGACCCCTTGGGGGCTGCAGAACTGCCTGGAAATGTGGGGGGAGAGGAGGAGGGAATCCTGCGAGACCTGTAGTCACGGGGAGCCCCCCCCCGCCCCCTGTAACATAGGGTGGCAAAACATAAAAGGTGCACAGGTAGGTTGCTGGGAGGGAATTCCCAGCTCTCACTCCCCGTTCCCTCCCCCTCTCTGGGCAGAGAGGTAGGCATGTCCGTCCCATGCTAAGACTGGGGGGGGGGGTTCCCCCTCCCCCCTCCTGTCACTCCAACATATTCCCCCGCCCTGGGTGTCAAGAGGGTTACTGACAGATCCCTGCTCAACACCCACCCCAGCCCCGCATGCGAGCATTTCATTTTCAGGAATGAAGAGGTCAGAGGAGAGGCTCCACCTCTGTCTATGCTCAGAGGCACTCCTGCCATCCTGCGCCTTTGTGATTCCGAGGAAGAGACTGGCAAGGAAACGAGCGGGGGTGGGGGGTAGGATTGGCGGAACAGCCTGGTGAGTTCAAAGCAGGAGGGGCTGTTTACCCCTGGAGGGAGGGAGAAGGGGGGTGGCAGGTGCCATTTCTCTTTCTCTCTAGAGTTATGATCCCCCCTCCCCCACCTAGCTGTGCCTGCTCACTGTCCAGGATTGATCCCTATGGATGCCCACCACCGCCGCCTATGTGGCAGGGTTCCCCCTACTTTAATATTCACCTGCTCTCCCCCCCCTAAACACACTACAGCTGTGGGCGGGAGGGGGAAAGTGTGGTGGGCTTCCCACGCCACCCGGAGGCCCCAAGTCCATCTGCCAGCCCCCCCCCCCTTCCCGAGTGCTTCCCGACAGTCTTTCCATCATTTTTACAGATTTATTTTACAATAATTTAATTCCATCCTCAGCGCCAGGAAGACGGATGGCCCTGCGATGGGACTGGTGGGGATTCAGCGCTGGCGTCATAAATTCGCTGCAACTCGCCTGCCTCGTTCTCCACGAGGTTCGCTGCCGCCCGTCCAGCCCCGGACCCGAGTCTTGAAACAAGGCGAGAAGGGCAGTCAATCTCCCCAGCCCCACCTCTGGATGCCCGGCGGGGGCGGGGGCGGGGGTGGGGGGAGCTGCGACCAGTCCTGGCCGGGCCAGCCAGGACCGCTTCCGTCCCGCTCTTCACTCTCCTCCATCCAGGCCTTCCTGGTGCTGTCGCAGGACCCCCTCCGGGGAATTTTGGCTCCCTCCCTCCCTCCCTCCCTGGGGGACTGGGGGCCGGGGGGGCCAGCTCTGTAGGTACCAGCTGGCCCTCCGCCTCACCTCTCCAGAGCAGGCCGGCCTCGAGGAGCCCCCCCCCCCAGCTGTTGCTGACTCTTGGGGTTTCCTGGAAGGACTCCTCCCACTGTGCCCCCCCTTCACCCTCACTGCTGCTGCTCCTTCTCTGGGTTATTGGGGGGGGGGGTTGAGGTGGAGACATGAACGCTAGATGATCCCCAGTGGAAAGTTGCGAAGGACCTGCGCTTTGGAATACCTCCGCCATCCTCCCTGCGCCCGCCGCTCCCCTTCCCCGGCCTTCCCCGCTGGCCTTAGCGCGAGCTTAGGGAACAGAGTCTGTCGTGTGTGTGTGTGAGAGAGAGAGAGAGAAAGAGAGAGAGAGAGAGAGCGCCCTGTTTGCTGGACGGAAGACGTTTTGGGGTCCCGAAGGAACCTGGCACTTCGGACCTCTTGCCTCTCTACCGGCAGGGAGCCTTCTCCCCCCCCCCCCCGCTGCCCTCCAGAGCCCAAAGGGCGGGGCGGGGCAGAAGAGGGAGAAATGCCAAGAAGGAAGGAAGGAAGGACGGCACGGACGGACGGGCCGGCGAAGCTCCCCGCTTCCCTTCCACCCGGCCTTAGCAGGATTTGAACCCGCGGCAGGAAGAGCAGAGCCGCGGCAGACCGGCGTCTTTCTCCAGGCTGCCTCTTCTTAGCAGAGTGTGAAATGGCAAGGGGGGGGGGGCCTTTGGGCGAGACAGTTGCCCGGTGGGGAGGCTTCCCGGCATGACAGCCAGTCTCCCAGACACCTTCCTTCCCTCGGCACTTGTGGGGGCGGGGGGAGGCCCTGACGTCCCTTCCCGGTCCCTGTCTCCCCCCCCCTTCCAGGATGGATCGCTGTCTTCTGGGAGGCGGGCGAGGGAATTACATTCTGAGGTCACAACAACGGCCAAAAGAATATCCTCCACCTACCGCAGGGACTGTCCCATGGGCCTGGGGGGCCCATGTGATGGGGGGCAGCAGTCACTGGATGCCTGGCACCTACCCCCACCCCAGCCTGCTCTTCTCCTGCCTTCTGTTGCTGGCTGGCAGCACCTGACAGACCCCTTTCCTCTCCCCCACCCCCCAAACCCAAGAGACAAGTTGGGAAAAGGGAATTTCTGGGAGGAGGCGAGTTCAGGATCCTGTAGCCCAAACCCTCTTGGCCAGGAGAGGTATCAATCATGCGCCTGTGCATGGGGTGGAGGGAGGGCACTCAGGGCCCACAGCCCCAGTCTGGTAGGAAATGGGATTGGGAGCTCCTCACAGTCATGGCGGGTGCCCAAACTATGGCCCACGGGACATCATCCTCCAGCCTGTGAGCCGGATTGCTGCCATTGCCAGAAGTCCCCCTGCTGCCGCCACCAGAAGTGCCCTGTGTTGCCACTGAAATCAAGCAAGAAGTGCAGCAAAAAAGCTGTGTGTGTGTGTGTGTGGGGGGGGGAATCAAAAACATGGCGCAAAAATGTGCTGCCCTGCCTCTCTCTTCTAAGGGAAGTGGAGTGCCGCCACCGCCGACAACCCTGGGCCCCGGGGCCCGGCTGGGATTGTGCTGTTTAGTGCTGGGGACTTGGCCATTGGGGCAGGGAGGGGGCAGACATCACCCCCCCAGCCAGCCGCTGACTTTGAACTTTGGACGTTTTGTATTTTATCTTATTGTAAGTGATTTTATTGTGTACTGTTGTGACCTGCACAGAGTTGTCTTTGCTGAGTTGAGTAGCATATAAATGTAAATATTAAAATAAAATAAAATTAAATTGGAGGTGGTGGGGGAAATGCCCGAAAACGCACAGCAAATTCAAGCGCTGCCACCCCCACCCGCACACCCTGGGAGGAACTACGTGACCAGCCCGCTCAGGTGTTTCAGGGGTGTGACCAGGCCCATGGTGGGAAAAGTTTGTGCACCCCAACTCTGGAAGGTAGAATTAGGATTCCAGATGACCAAAAAGAGTTTGCAGAATGGAGCCAAAACAGAATGAGCTTCAACAGGGGGTGGGGTGAGGGTGGTAACATTCTGCATTAAGGTGTGGAAGGGAACCCCACAGGTGTGTGGCCATAGATAGGCTACCTGGCAGTAGCGCCTGGGGTGAACTGGAGCTGGGTGCCTTCCATTTGCCTTCTGCATTGCAGCGTGACACCTGTACCATGGATCCAGCTCCACAAGTCCCAAGACCTTTGGGCACACAAAGTCCTCCTCCTCAGCCCCAGGCCAGGAGGGATGAAGCTGCTGCCCTCCCTCTCTTCCTCCAGAGGGATTCCAGTGGGACCATTTAATCCCCTTGGTGGGGGACCTTCACCTTTCCTTCCCCGTGGACTTGGCCACCCAAGGGCTTTAGTCCCCAGAGTTGGCAGGATAGTTAACCGCCCCCCCCCCGGACGATTGCCAGGCTTCAGGTGTCCTTTAGGCTGGGATTTCCTGCTTCCTCAGAGGGTTCCAGCCAGAAGATTCTTGGGGTATCTTCCAATTCTACAACTCTAAGTGTTCCCTTGAGGATAGCTGGATGCTGGGGTGGGGGTGGGGTTGCACCCCCCCCTTCCAAGTCTTTGTGCACCAATGCCCACATCTGCAGCAGCATTCCAGGCTTCTGGGCTCGCCTTGGGGAATGTTTGTGTGAAGAAGGGGTGTGAATGTCTTCAGGAGCAAATAGTAATCATTCCAGCTACCCTGTTGCCAGAGGAGCCCTGACTGCCGGGGGGGGGGGGGGGGGCTTCACAGCTTCCGATTGGACGGGACCACATAAGAGCCCTGAAGGTGCAGTGGTTAAACTGCAGCCAAAATGTTGTGAGTTCAATTCTGACAAGGTTGACGCAGCTTCTTCCTTCCTTCCAAGATGGGTAAAATAAGGACCAAGCATTTGGTGGGGAAAATGCTAATTAACTTGTGAACCTCCCAAAGCGTGCAATAAGCGCTTATAGGGGTGGCATAGAAGGGTCCTTGCTATTGTCCAAGCTTCATACTCATTCCAGAGAAGGTGGTGAACATAACAGGGAAAGGAATTCTGGGAGAGGGTCTCTTCTTGCATTGCCGCCGCCCGCCCGCCCCCCGCCCCCCAGCCCATGTCAGTTCTGCTTGATGAGGAAGGAAGAACAGACAGGGCCCAATGGAAGGAGCTGGTCAGCGGCAGGAGGATTTCTTTCTTTCTCAAAGCACATTGTGCAAGATGTGAGAAGTTGCCCCACACAGATTTCGATGGAGGCCCTTCTGAACTCAAATGCAGGATGGAAATGAAATTGCTTTTAAATCTACAAGGCGCCCAGATTAGCTGCGCTCTGCTCTTGCAAAAGAGATTGCAGGCCTAACTGGATAAAGCACCGTTTTAATAGGAGAAAGGGGGGGGGGCTCACCAGGAACGGGGGAGAGAACGAGTCGCAGAAGAGGACTCCGAAGCCCGCCTGGTCTGGAAAAGCTCTTCAGAGAGACTTATTCCGTGGCAAAGAAGAGGTGGTGGGTGCAGCTTCCCATTTTAAAGAAGAGCAGGAAGAGTTTTCCAGGGCACCTGGGGTTGTGCAGGCTGCCTGGCAAGGTGGGGGTGGGGTGAGGAGCCTGGTCAGCAGCCTGAGGTGCCCTCACTGGACTGTGTTCCACCTCTCGTGACGCTGGAATGGGGCCAGCAGGATCGTGCCCAGGTGCAAGACTCAGGCCCCCAAGATCACCTGGAACAGAAGAGCCCAGGGCCGCCGCCTCTGGTTTTCATAGCAACAGTCAGGGGCTTCTGCTGGGGAAGGCGCCCCGGAGTCCCAGGAGAGGCTTCTGGCTGGGGACAGATCCTGGCACAGACAGGGGCTGGCCTGCCCGCCTGCCTCCTTGCGCCCCAGCGTCGTTCCAAAAGGCAGAGCCCGCGACCGACCGGCGCCTGAAGAAGCGGCTCTCGAGCGCCTCCTGCCGGGAGAAAGGCGCAAGGCAGCCGCAGACCTGTAACCGGGCATTGCCAGCATATACGACGCGGGGGCGGGACGGGGGGGGGGATCGTGAAAGGACCGACTCCTTCCACGGAGGAGGCCCGGATCCGGCCGGCTCGTGGAAAGTCAACAGGGGCGGCTCTAGAGGGGCGATGGTCTCCAGCCGTGGAAGGAAACCCCTTCCTGCACGAGGAATAGCAAGACTCGCTCTCTCCCCCCCAGGAATAATTCCACGTCCCCCCCTCCAGCCCCATCTTTGGCACCCACGGCTCTCCAGCCCAAAGAACGGCGTCGCCCCCCTCCCACTCCCTGCAGCTGCGGACCCGGCTAGACAGGGGCGTATTACTGGAAGAAGGGGGCGGGGGCCTCGCCAGAGGCTGCAACCGGGGGGGGGGGGCAAATTCCAGGGGAGCCTCTTCTCTTCCCTTGAGCAAGGACGCCCCCCAGCGCCCATTCGCAGAGAAACACCGGGCCTGCCCGAGCGGAGGGCTGAGGGGCCCCACCCTCCCTCCTCTCTCGCACGCCCCCTTCCTTATGGCTACCCCCCCATCCCGCCCCCCGGCGGGCGGTTGCTCTTCCTACCCCAGGGCGGCAGGAAGCCACTGGGATGATGCCTCCTCCTGCTCCTCTCAAGGCTCTCAAGGGGAGGCCTCGAGAAGAGCCAAGCCTTGCGGGGGGGGGGGTTACAGGTCGGCATTCAGCTATCGAGAAACCCACGGAGGGAGGGGGGCGACCTTGTAAAGACGGTGGAGGGGTGGCAGGAGGCCTCCCCTTCTTACTCTTTGGTCACCTCCAGACTTGATTATTGTAATGCGCTCTACATGAGGCTGCCCTTGGGGACCATTTGGAGGCTGCAGCCAGTCCAGAAGGTGGCTGCTCCGGTCGTGGTGGGGTGTGGGCGTTATGCTCGTGCCTCACCACTGCTCTGGAGCTGCTCTGGAGCTTCCAATGTGCCTCCGGGTGCAATTCAAAGTGCTGGTCATCATGACCTTGAAAGCCCTACATGGTAGTGGGCCAGGATACTTAAGAGACCGCATGTCCCAAGGACATCTGCCCGTCCCACCAGAGCGGACTGGAGGGGCTCCTTAGTTGTTCCATTGGCCAGAGAGGCGCATCTCTCTGGCACCAGAAGGAGGAGGGCCTTCTCTGTGTCGCCCCGGCCCTGTGGAACCTCCTCCTGCCAATCGAGTTAGGCAGGCAGAGCTGCCGTCCTTTAGGACGAGTGTAAGACTTGGCTGGCGGAGGGGGGGGGCAGGTATGGGGCACTCACTGGTGGCACAATGTGTCTCCCCTGCTTGCTGGTGAATTTTCTCCCTTTTAATCTTTTTTTTATTATTTTTTTATTTAGATATATAAGACATTACAAATCAAAGAAAAACATAATACAAGAACAATACATAATTCTAGAATATATATAAAGAAAAATAAAAAAAAGAAGAAGATAAAAATTCACATAAGTAACAATTCTACATTGGTATCATCAATCAAATATTATTTCCTCATTATTAACCAAAATTTGAAACTTCAAATTATAAACTATATCTCCATATGTCTCCTCATAACCAATATATGTTGTTCTCTTGCTCTACTATCCTTTTAAACTTTAAAACCACCCTTGTGCTATATACATTGTCCGGGGATTTATGTTTCCTTATATTTTCCAAAAGTCATTTTGCTCAGAAGCAGGGGGTATGCCTTTATTTTTAACCATTGTATGTTCAATGAAAGGTTTCCAAGTCCTCCAGAAATTGTTACTAGATACTTTACCCTTTTTAAAATTTATCTCCCAGATGAGCTTTTCATTAAGAGCCAAATCCCACATTTCCTTATACCTTTTAATCTTTTAACTTGGAAACTTTTTAGTTTTAATTTGGTATTATTTTTGGATCTTTTAAAATCTTCTAGATTTTTTTTAACCTGAATTGTTTCTATTTGATGTCAAACCGCCCTGAGTCCCCTCAGGCGTGGGTGAGTGGGTGGGTGGGTGGCCTGCCGGGCACCCTCGGCCAGCCACAGCCCCTCCCCTTCCCCTCTGGCCTTGGCGTCACTTGCAGAGGGTTCTTCTCCACGCCTGGTAATTGGGGCGGGGGGGGCGGGGGGGGGAAGAACCCTCGCCCTTCTCCACCTGGCTGGGATTCCCAAAAGCCGAGGCAATTTTGGCACTCTTGATCCGCTTCATCCGCCACTGCTGCCTCTTCTGCATCACGCCCCCCCCCCCGCCGCCGCCCCCCCTATGAGAGGCGGCTGTAATTTGCAGCTGACAAATATCCCCCACAGCAAATATCCCGCCCGCCGCCGCCAGCCCAGTCCCCCCCCCTTCCGCCGCCTCCAGGCAGGTAAGGTGGCCATTCCGTCACGAACTCTTCCACAGCCCTAAAAGCCTTCGGTGTCCCTCCAATAATGATCCACAGAGAAACAGAAGGGGAGCCAATAATCAGGCACGCCGAGGCGGCTCGCCCGGGAGCGGAGGAGTACGGCGAATCGGCGATGCTTCTCGCCAGCGCTCCAGGACTCCGGAACCGGCGGCGCTCCGCAGCGGCTGCCAGGAATGATCGGCTGTGGTCCCGGCGCAAAGCGGCGGAGCGGAGCCGGCAGCGGGGGTGGGGTGGGGTGGGGTGGGGGTCGGCGGCGGAGAAGGAGGCGCCGGTACCCCTCCACGCCCGGCCCTCCTCCTACTACGCACCCCCATCATTTCCCTGCAAAACCAGGGTGTAAGGATGCCAACTCTCAAAACCTCTAGAAATCGAGGGGAGGAAGATCCTCCCTTTCGGTCCCCCCCCCCCCGCAGCTCCACGTTCGCACCCGCCACCTTTTTCTGAAGACACCTGAGGCTTTTAAACCCTTGGTGCTTCAAAGCGCGTAGACTTGGGATTTGGGGAGATGACCCCCCCCCCGCTTGCTGGATGGTTTAAGCCCCCTCTCTCCCCCAACTTCTTAATCAGTAAGATGTAGCCACTTGATGGTCTTTTATATTTTTTATCTTTTAATAGTTTTAAATTCGAGGTTTTTAGGAAATGTTTTTAATGTCTTTATTGTGGTGTTTCTTATAACTTGTATACCACCCTGAGTCACCTTGGTGAGGTGGATAAATATGGATAAATAAATAAATCTGCTCAAAGTTTCTCTTGGTTGACATCTCACAACAACCAGTCCAGGTAGACTTCTTACATAAAGTCCCAACTAGTAAAAGTAGCCTAGCTTGGGCCTCCGTGACCCGCCTTCAGGCACCACGTACACACACTTGTCACTTCCAGGAGGACACTTGGAAAAACATATATAAAGCCTTTATTTATTTATTTTTAAAAAGGGTAAGTGTCAAAAGGTAGGTACCCCACACACACACCCCAAAAAAAGAAGGCTTCAGCACAACACAGGGAAAAGAATCAAAGCAAAATTCTCAAAGAGAGGATAATATAAGCCCTCTCTTTCCCATTTCCTAAGAAAACAATAAAGACTGGAAATATCTCTGCTTCTAAGTAATCATGATGTTCACCACCCTGAAGGCATTACTCTTGTGCTTGCCTTCCAAGCGACGTATGAAGCAACTGCACCACAGCCCCCTACAATGGTAGGCACCCACCCAACTTCCCAAACCACCAGCCCCCTCTCACCCCACCTTGATCTCTCTGGGACCCAATGATTCTGTCCATGGGCATGGTTTGAGGTCTTTCCCTGGAGGGTCTGCTCTGCCTCTCCATGCGGGGGGAGAGCCTTGTCTCCTGGGAGGAGGAGCGTGCAAATGTGGTCTTCCTGAAATGCCATGGCAACTGTCACCTGGCTCCCTTCTGACTGTGGGGGGGGGGGGGAGAGCCGGCCGTCAGCCGTGGGAGAAGCCCTCTTTTTCACCTGTACTTGTCCTGCGTCTCTGCCCATCCTTCTTAGGGGCTCCTGCTGCCTCCCTGAGAAACCAAAGGAAGCCTTCTTCCCTTCGTCAATCCCTTTCCACAAAGGCTGCGTTCTTGAGACCCAGCCTGTGAAGGTCAGGGTGACCCTTTTGCCCAGATCCCCTCACTCCCAATTCTGATGCTAAGATGGGGCCAAGCCGGCTGGACCTTCTTCTCATCTTCAAGGTGTGTGTGTGTGTATGTACGCGCCACATGTGCATGTGTGCGTGCGCGTGCATGCATGTGTGTGTAAAAGACCCTGAGGTGCCCTTCCTCAGACACACCCTTCTCACTCATCCTGTTCAAATGGAACTGCCATGGGTACTCGCATGGCTCCACAGTATGCTAATACTGTACAGGTATATTCATGGTTGATGTAGAACAACGTTTTCTTAACTGCTGTGCCTATAAACCACTTGTCTATTTGAGTTACATTGATGACATATTTTTAATCTGGACCCATGGAAAAGAAACCCTGGAGAAATTCCACCAAGACTTCAAAAATTTTCATCTAAATCTCAGACTCAGTTTGGACCAGTCTACATAACAAGTAAATTTCCTGGACACCACTGTGAAACTACAAAATGGACATCTTAGTACCACCCGATATCGCAAACCCACAGACAGATGTACCTACCTGCATGCCTCCAGCTTCCATCCAGAACACACACAAAAATCCATTGTCTTCAGCCAAGCCCTCGGGTACAATCACATCTACTCAGACCCACACGACAGAGATGCCAAGCTCATGGACTTACAAAATGCATTTCGCAAACAACAATACCCACCCACTATGGTTAAATCAACCAGGCTAGATGAATACCTAGGAGTGATCTACTACAAGACAGGCCCAGAAGGGAAAGTAATCGCAAACCACTGGTTGTCACCTTCAGCCCTCAACTTAAACCCCTCACACGCATAATGAGGGATCTCCAACCCATCTTGGACAAGAGTGCTTCACTTTCCAAAGCCCTTGGTGACAGACCCCCTACTTGCTTATAGACAACCCTCCAATCTCAAACAACTATTGACACACAACAGACTACACAGAAGTGGAGCAGAGATGGGAACTAGACCCTGGTGCAAATCCATATGTCAACTATGCCCCCACATTCGCTTTGGAAACAGCATTCCTGGACCCAACGGCACCACACACAACCTTAAAGGCAATTTTACTTGTGCTTCTGCCAATGTGATTTATGCCATCTCTTGCCAAAAATGTCCATCCGTGCTTTATGTAGGGCAATCTTTACGCCAAAGAATTAATGGACACAAATCAGATATCCGGAATGGCAACACAGAGAAACCTGTCTCAAATCACTTCAGTCTAACTTGACACTCTATTCAAGACCTGAAAGTTACAATTCTGGAACAGAAAAATTACAAAACTGGGATCGAAAGGGAGACAGCAGAAATCAAATACATCCATCTGTTAGACACCCATCGCAGGGGACTAAATATTAGCGAAGGGTTTCTGGGACGTTATCAAATTTGATACACAGATTGCTATATGATTTTATATATTATATTGCAAGTTTCCTGCCAATTCTCTTTAGCAAAACAGAAAGTAACCAGGTACAGTGTTTTTGTTTGTTTTCTGACATGCAGGTCAAAAATTGATCAGAGACCAGAATGGGCTTTCTCAGCAACCTTGAGATTGAAAGGGAGTCATTTAGAGCTAACCTGAATAATCTATTGTTGCTGATGGCTGTGTGAAGCTGTATTGTTGTGCTTGCTTGTCTGTCATCTTGCTTGACACCAACCCTTCTCCCTTTGACCCCCTGAATTTGGTGCATAAAAACCATGCCTGTAAGTTTCACTCTTTGTCTGAAGAACTGGACTTGATCCGGGAAAGCCAGCAATAAAAATACCTGTAAAGCAGTTAGTCTTTAAAGTGCTACAGTGTTTTTTTATTTTGTTTTGTTTTCTGATATGGCTGAACCACAAACTAACACTGCTACTATTTCAAAAAACTGTTCAAACGGGTCAGCAGAGATTTCCTCCCTGCTGGTCTTTTGTCCGACTGAGCCATTTCGGCCGAATTTTGCCTTAAGAGTGTGATGTTATTGATCATGTTGTTGTAGCTCAGTTGCCTTGTATTGATTATGGATCCTACGTTTTATGCCTCTCCTTGTTCTAGCGAGGGCTGGTTTTTGTCACTTCTCCTCTGCCAGTGACTTTATTTATTTATTTATTCTAACTTATTATCCCACCCCAATTGGGAAAACCCCCAACTCTGGGCTTCCAAAGTTCTTTGAAGGAAGGAAGGAAGGAAAGAAGGAAAGGAAGGAAGGAAGGAAAGCTCCAGGAACAGAGGCAGCTGCCAAACTGGCAAGACCTGTAGAAGGAAGGAAGGAAGGAAGGGTCCCCTCAAAGCAGGCCCTTCAGAGCGGGAGGGGCAGGGGTAACCCTGTTTAGGTTTAAGGCTGTGCTAGCATCTCCTGGATGATTGGGAGGGGGAGGCACACCCCCACAGTGGCTCCTTCCACTTTCTCTCTCTCTCTCTCCCCCCCCTTACTGGAAATCATGAGGTCTGGTGGGGTGGGAGGGAGGAGGGTCTCTACGGCCTCCTTCCTGCTACCTAGGGGGCATCAGCAGCATTCCTTTTCTGGCCCAGGGTGCTCCGAAAGGGAGGTGGCCAATGTAAGGCCCCTCCCCACAGGGTTTAGTGCCAAGGTGTGTGTGTGTGTGGGGGGCTCGCCGCCCCAGCTAAGGTACACCTTGAATCCCTTGAGCCCGGCATTGGTATTCCGGGGAGCAGCAGCGCCCGGTGCGACCTGGGTTGGCCAGCAGGCCCTCCCTCCCCCGCAATCCCATTAACAACACCATTTGCAGAGTGGATAATGAGTTCCATCCAATTAGGTCTCCGCTCGCGGCCTGGCCACTTCCAGGGAGCGGGGCGCTCCCCAGACTTCGCCCGCAGGCAGGCGCAGCATCCGGACCCGGGGGGGGGGACTTAGAGGTAGGGCCCCCAGGATCATTGCCGCCCTCCTACCCCCCCTGCCCCTGGCGGCCCTCGCTGCCCCTCACTGGCTCCTTCCTTGGTTCCTGTGGCCCAAGGAGGAGGAGGAGGAGGCCGGAGGGGCCCTGGCCGCCCCCCTCTCGGCCCTATCCAATCACAGACCAAAACAAGAACTGCTTCCCTCTCACAAGCCATGACAAGGGGTGGGGAGGCTGCGAAGTGCTGGCAACCTTTGGCCTGGCAAGTCTGGGCCAATTCATTCAACACTGCGGGAGAGAAAACCAGAAACCTTCCCTCCTGGCTTGGTTTTGTAGCCTCCTTTGGAAATGGCACAAGCATCTCACGCGAGACTGTTGGAAACGTTGGTCTTCTTTCTACTACACGGTCGGCAGGTCAGCGGAGGAAGAAGAAGAAGAAGAGCACCTCCTCCTACGTGGACTCAATGCTAGCAGAACATTGGGGTGTGTGTGTCTAGGGGGGGGGGCCTTGATGTAAAAAGTGATCAAACAGTGCCATTATGTACCTTTGCCTTTGGGAGGTGGCTATGTGATGTCCCCCCCACCCCGCTTTAACCTGGCCCCTGACCATGAAGGCCCTGCCGTTCACCCACTTGGGATACACAGCTTCGCTTCGGAGCTGCTCCAGAGGGAAGTGTGAGGGGCCCATTTATGCCACCCCTGCCAATACTCAACTCCAGGTTTGCAGTGGCCAACCTTGGCACTCCAGGTGTTCTTGGACTTCAGTACCCAGAAGCCCTGATCAGCAGGTGTACTAGCTTGGGCCTCCGGGAATGGAGGTCAAAGAACCCCTGGAGTGCCAAGGTTCGCCACCCCTGGTCTAGGCCAAGGCACCTGTCTTCTTGGCAATGTGTGTCCCTCTCCCCCAACTGGAATGTCTGGGGAGGGCGCACCTGCCTTAGGCTGCAAAGCTTCTTGGGTTTGCATCATGTCGCCTCCGCCTCCTCCTCCTCCACCTGCCTCTCTTGCCCCAGCCAGCCTCTTCATTCCACTGCTGGAAGGTTATCCCGGGAAGCCGCCGCCACCGCTGCTGCCACCGCCCTGTTCCAGGCTGTCCACTCCACCACTTGGGTTCAGTGGACAAGGCACTGCGCCTTCAGGGGCAAATGGGTCCATTCCACACACACGTGCACACTGTGCTAGGAGTTGGGCCGAAGCAAAGCTCTGTGAGATTGCAAACCCTCTTCAGGGAACCAGCTCCGTTCCCAAGCAGGGTCCTCGGGCGTGGTGGGGGGCTCCATCTGGGGGGGGGGGGAGGAAGCAGCATCTTGGCACCTGCCGCCCAATACAGAAAAGGCCCTGCATGTGGGGATGGCATTGCGGGGCACATGCCAAGAAGAGGGACTTTGGTTGGGTTGGATGCCAAAGCCGTTTCCACACCCACACGCCCCCTGGAGCCCTCTCTGCAAAAGGTCATGGCCTCCCTTGCTCACTGACTCTAGGGGTCAGTGCTCATCTCCGTTTGCAGCCAAACAGCCAGTGCTGTCTGTGTCTACAGATGTTTCTGTGGTCATGTGGCAGGCATGATTGGGTTCCAAAACACACAGAACACTGTTACCACTCCAACTGAAGCAGTGGCTATTTATTTACTTACATATTTCATGCTTTCCAATTGCTAGATTGGCAGGAGCTCAGGCAGATGATGGTCATCTCCAACTGTTGGACCTCCTGACCTTCTGGTTCTTTCCAAGTCCAGCCTCTTAACTACTAAGCCACTGCAGTCATTGTGTCGTCTGTGCTTTTAGGCACAAAGAGGCGTTTGGCAGCTAAGCCCACGAATGGAAAGCATATCAAGACATTCCTTTTTGCAGATGAACAGGAACTGATAGCAAGGACAGCTGAGGAATTCCAGGCACACCTGAGGCCCATGAACAAAGCATGCTAGAGAAACAAGATGAGAATCAGAAAAGGGAAGAGGGCGGCCACGCCACCTGGAAGGAGTCCTTTAAAGATCCAAAAAGAAGGAACAGGTATAAAGGAAGGGGCAGAGTTCAACGGCCTTGGCTGGCTAGGGCAGGGATCTGCAAACTTGGCTCTCCAGGTGTTCTTGGACTTCAATTCCCAGAAGCCCAAGTCAGTATGCCTGCTGATCAGGACTTCTGGGAATTGAAGTCCAAGAACATCTGGAGAGCCAAGTTTGCTGATCCCTGGGCTAGGGCAACGTGGACAAAGAGATCCACAGGCAGGCCGGAAGGCAAGCCCAAGAGTGGGGCTGGGAGGGGGGTATCTCCTCTGCTCTTACAACTGGAGGAGGAGGATCAATGCCCACCAGCACAAAGAAACACCTCATACAGAACACTGTACAGCCATTCCCACCTTAGGGTACCAGTGGCAAACATGGATGCTTACAACAAAACCAAAGCAAGCCTTGGTCACCACAGGAATGAGATGCCTGAGGAGGCAGGCTTGGAGGGAGAGGTTATCAGGGAAAGGCCTGGAACAGAACCAATTGGACCGCCATGTCCAGAGACAACAAACAGAGTGGGTTTTGCCCCTTTGGGGAGAACGTCCTGGGATCCCATCCCTTACAAGGCATATCCTATGTGGAAAGAGGAGGAGGACAAAGAAGGCGCATGGGGCAGGCCCAGAGGAAGGTAGAAAGAGAACATCAGAGACACATTGCTAGAAGGGAAAGCAGCAGCAGCAATGGTGGTGGTGGTGGCGGGGGCAGCCAGGAAACTCCCCCCCCCCCCGGAAAAGGGGAAGGTTCCTGCCATTAAGACCTTCCTCTGAAACAACCCTGCCAGGTAGGACGGTACGCCGGCCAGGAGGCACCTGGTGGTGGGGGTGGAGGAGGGGGGTTTCCAGGAGGTGAACCCCTCCCACCCCCGTCTTCTCACCCTCTGAGCAGTAACACTGAGCATGCTTGGGTGCGCTTGGGCCCCGAGGAGTGTCTCGCCCTCGACTTATTATTCGCAGAACCAGTTCTTATTTACATTTCATTCTTTTCTATGCCTTCTTCTTCTTCTTCTTCCGTCCGGGGAAGGTTTCTTGGAGGACGGGACGGAAAGGGGGGGGGGGTGCGTGTGATGCGGCGGGGGCCGGAGGGGAAATAGAAACTCTTTGAACCGAATTCCAGGGGGAAAGCGTGATACAAAATCCCGGCTTACTTTAGCGGCGGCAGCAGCCTCTTCCCGGCAGCAACTGGACGGGCGGGCGGAGAGGATACACCGAGGGGAACCCCCCCCCCCCGCGGAGGAGCAGGCGTGGCTACCGGGGGAATCCCAAAGGAAGGGGGGCCAGCCGGGCGTTTGGCTCACCACCCACGCCTTTCCCGGGGGCGGGGCAGCCTCTGAGCCCCCCCCCTCCACCCCCTTTCCCAGAGTCTGCCAGACCCATTGCGGAACTTGTTTCGTATGAGCGAAGGTCTCCTTGCCTTGGAGCAAACCGAAGCCTCTTCCACCTGGTCTTGCCTTCCAACCCAAGCATTTCCCCTCCTTGGGGGGGGGGGCAGCCAACCCCCTCCCTCCCTCCCTCCGATTGGGGGGGGGGAGGGCAGGGCGCTTCCCACCTGCCCGCCCACTGCGGACTCCTCCTCTCCAGAATGGCACCGGCCTCTCTCCCCGCGCCCCCCCCCCGCCAGACCCCTTCCTTTCTTCGGACCTACATTGGCCTCGACCCTTCAGAGTGCGAGGGTCGGGTGGGCAAACTGCTAACTCCACCCTGGCCACGGCGCTGTCACCAAGTGTGACCCCCCCCCCGAATTCCTGCCCCCCCCCCATCCTACGAGCACCACGTTCAGCACAAAAGCCTCCTGGGTTACTTTGCCAACCTGGTCGCCTAACATGCGCCTTCTCTCTGGGAAAGGGGTGGGGGCAGAGGAGGAGTCTATGGACGGACACACCCACTCTTTTGGGGGTGGGGGTGGGGGTGCTTCTTCTCAACCTCAGACATTCAAGAAGGCAGGGAGATTTAGTGCCACCACAAATGGAGCAGGCCAAGTGATTTCAGCAAAATACAAAAAATAATATTTCATTTACTGTATATACAACACACAAGAAGACAGAGTGGCAGATAAAGAAACCGCGACTGGCAGATGTTCCTCCTGGTCTCTAACCAAGGTCTCATCTTTTGTTTAGCTGCAGGGAAAAGGTCTACAGTCCCAAAAGCAGCACCTAATTATTATTATTATTATTATTTGGGGGGGGGGTGTTCCAGAAAGCCTCCTTGCCGCCTTCTCCCTTTTTGCCTCCAGAGACAAACCTTCAGGCATGTGTTCTTGCCCAAGGCCCCCCTTCCTGCCTCCCCCCTTGTTTGTCCTTCTGGGGGATCCTCCAGCACCCCATTTCAAAGGAACCCGCCCCCTCCCTCCGCATTAGCAGCCTCCTTTGCAGTCAAGCTTGGACACCCATCAATGGTGACCGGGGGGGGGGGGGGACACAAGAGTGACACACCCTTGATGGCCTTCCCGAACCCCTCCCTTGGTGCCCTTCCCAGGCTCCCTTGGTTTCCCAAGCCTCAGCAGGGCTGAATGCCAAGCCAGGTTGTTCCCAGGGCTGGGGAGGGGGGAGAGGCGCAGAGGGAGGGGAGACAAACGCCCTCCCCCACACCCAGCGAGGTGGGAGAGATGACTCTGGGTGAAGCACGAAAGCACAAAAGGCCGTGGGGCAGCAGAGGGTGGGTGGGGGCCACTGTATCCCCCCTTGCCATAGGCAGGAGTCCCTTCCCCATCACCTCTGGCCCACTCCGCTGGCTCAGACCCACTGCTGGGTTTGGGGGGGTGGGGCTGTAAGCTGAGGAAGGCTGAAGGTGAAAGGAATACCCACCCACCCCATTTCCATGCCTCCCTCCTTGCTGTGGGTCAGACTGCAGAAGGGGAAGGCCAGGCAGGAGACCTCAGGCGGGGCCATCCCTTTGGCACCCTTCAGGCACTTGGTCCTGCACAGCCAGGCGGCTCTCCTTGGCCTCACCCAGCGGGGGCTGGGCTTGGGGGGCCCCCCACAGGGTCTCTTGGATGGGAAAGGCTGGGCACAGCTCCTCTTCCTCCACCTCAGCTGGCTGCTGCCTCTCAAGGTCCAGGTAGTCCTGCAAGGGCAGGCGGGGGGGACGACAAAAGGATGTCAACGTCCATGGGGGGGGGGGGTAGCCAAAGGCCAACAGGAGCCCCACTGGGCCTCCTCAGTTCCACGCCCAGAGGCAGAACCTCATGCCCCCCCCTGGGCCCCCCCTGCCCTGGGCCCCCAAGAAAGAGACCCCTCCCATCAAGAGCACCTACCTGGCCCTGTGGCTCCTTCTGGCCACCTGAGGGGGAGGAAGAGAAAGTGTCAAGACTGGGGCAGCCCCTCCCTGGGCTTCCTGGCCCTTCCTGTGGGGTGTCTGCATGAGGGGACCCACGGATTAATTGGGGGACAAGAGAGCAGGTCTCCAGAGGACGGGGGGGCAGAGAAGGAAGCAGCTTCTCATCCCTCCCCCCCTCTGGCTGAGCAACAAGGGAGGCCCTTCTGCTCAAGGGCTCCCAAAGGCCTCCCTACAAGGCCCACAAAGGGTGGGGGGAGTCTTGCTGTGGCCTCCTCCTTCACAGGAGAACTGGAGGGGGGGGCAGAAGGGCAAGGGGCAGCCACAGGGTGGGGGGGGGCACAGCTGAATGTCAGGAGTCACAGCCTCAGCAAGCCTGTTTGCCAGTCCACCCCCTAAGGCGGAGAATATGCGCAAGCCCCCCCCCTCAGGGTCTCCTGCCATTCCTCTGCTTGGGGGTGGGGTGAGGAGTCCCTGCAGGGAGAAGACCATGGAGGGAGATCCCCCTCAGGCCAGCGCAGACTCTGCCATGGCCCTCTCAGGGAGGGGGGGGGGAAGAGAAGGGATTTCCTGCTGGAGGACCAGCCCCAGCTCCGCCCTCACTGACACAGCTGGAAGGGGAGGCACTCAGGACCCAAAGTCGAGAGAGGTTGCGGGGGTCACTCCCCCACCCCCACCCCAAGACTCACCCTTGCGCTGCCAATGCCGGAGACCCAAGGCGGCCCCCACCGTCACCAGAGCGGCAAGCGGGAGCAGAACCAGGGCCAGCAGGTGAGTCCTTCCAGCCTCCATGGTGGACAGAGGGGGGGGAGGGAGACCTATGGGGGGGAGGGGCGAAGACAGCTAGTAAGGGTGGGGGCAGGGGAGGAAACTCCCCCCCCCTCCAGGTACATCCAGTGCCTTCTGAGACAAGCAGCAAGTCTGTCTGCACCTCTCTGGCGTGCACGCACACGCACACTCACACACCACAAATCCCCCACCTCACCCCGGTCCCTCCAGGGCTAGAATGTCTTTCTTTCTGGCTGGGGAAAGGAGGCTCCCCAGAGAGCCCCCCCCCCCCCCGAAAGCAGGGCACAAAAGCCAAGCCCAGTGGGTTAGGCATCTGGCTGAGGTGCTGGGTGGGTGGGTGTTTCAGTGTCATCTCCCCCATCCCCACCCCCACCCGGCTCCTAGGTAGAAATGGCAGCTTGGGCAGCCCTGGGTCCAATTGTCACAAGTGTCCCAGGGTGCCTGGAAAGGCCCCTCCATTCCTCAGAACTGACTTGCAGGCATGAGGAGGACTTCTGGCCAGGCTGGACCTCATGATGGGAGGAGGGTGGGCTGCTCTCTCCGTTGGAGCGCCCCCCATCTCCCCCCCCCCGGGGCATGGGAAAGGAAAGATGCTTCCGCCTTCCTCGGCTGAGTCCAGACCAAGCTACTTTCCCAGGCTGCCTGTGGCACTTACCACAAACGGCATCAGACTCCCGTGTTCCCCTCTCCTTCTCCACCAGGTTTCTGCTTGCACAGCTGCATAAACACACACACACACAGAGACACACAGAGAGAACAAACCGCTCAGCACCCCCCGGGTCCGTCCCAGCAGAGCTTGAGGCCAGCAGGAACACGGCACAGAGAAGCAGCAGCTGGACGGGGGAGGGCACCAACAGGCACGCATGCACAGTTGCAGTTCCAGATGAGCAGCTGTGCATAGCTCCAAAGGCTTTGCTTGCAAAGGCACCTGGGCTCAGTTGCACACATTTGCATGTCCTGCACGGTTGGCCCGACAGTGCGGCCAGCCCGGCCCACCTCCCTTCCCTGTGGCCAAGCTCACCCTGCAGTGAAGCATCAAGCCCGGGGGAGGTGGGGAGCCTCCTTGGCCACTGCTTGGCTGTGGCACAGTGGCTAACCTGGTGTACTGCAGCCAGAACATTGTGAGTTCAATCCTGATGGGACCCAGGTTGACTCAGCCTCTTCTCTCCTTCCAAGGTCAGACAAATGAGTCCCCAGCATGTTGGGGGCAAAATGTGAATTAACCTGTGAGCCACCCAAAGTGGGCACTACTCAGAAGTGCTGCTATGGGGCAGAGGGTAGGGAAGGGGCCTGGCTGTGGGTCTGGCCTTGTGAAAGAGGACCTCCTTCTAACCCAAGGGTGGCCAAACTTTTCAGGCTGCAGGCCAGTCGCGGGGCTCCCCCTCCCCCCCCGGCCATCGTTTGGCCACGCCTGCTCTAATGGGTGGGCTTTTTACAATGTCTGTTTCTGCCTCTTCCACTCTTATCAAGTTTTTCTACTTCTTCTATGGGGTCTCTATGAATCCACACTAATGGGTTGACTCCACATATGCACAGTAAACCCATTCATGTGGATTCACAGGGGACCACGAAGAAGAACAGCAGTTACAGGTAAGTAACCTCTCATTATAAAGCTCCGGGGCGCAGTGGTTAAACTGCTGTTCTGCAGCCAAAACATTGTGAGTTTGCTCCTCATGGGAACCAAGTCAACTCAGCCTATCCTTCAGAGGTGAGTCAAATGAGGACCCAGCATGTCGTTGGGGGCAAAATATGAATTCCCTTGTGAACCTCCCAGAGAGGGGGGGGGGCTTCTAAGCACTTCTATGCCGGGGGGGGGAGTGTCCTTGCTAATGGCTACTGGAGGGTTTTCTTCCCTCCCTCTGAGCTGGCTTTACCTGCTCCAGGGCTGGCAGGGAGCCGTGGCGGAGGAGACGTTGGAGAAGAAGCCCTCCGGACAATCTGCACAGAAGGTGTCCTCCAGGTGGCTGGCTGGAGGGCGAGGGGGGGAGGAGGGGAGGGGGAGAGAAAAGCCCCCGGTCAAGCGCTGGTATGGTGGAGAGACAAGCAGGGACCCAGAGTGGATCCAGGACCCCGGGATGAGCAACACCCCTGCTGGGCCAGGGAAGGCATTGCCTTAATGGCCAAACAGGGCCTACTGACCTCCACCCACCCCACCTCCCCTCAGAGCTGCTCAGAGTTTGGCCTGGGGTGACTGAAACCCTCCCTACACCACTGCTGCAGGGGGGGGGGGGCTCCACTGCCGTGACTGGCAAGCAGGAGAGATCCTTTGAGATCCGATCCCCACACGGGCCATACAGGCAGAGGCAGCTTCCTTTGGCTGCCCTGCTGGAAGCGGGGGTGAGGGAGGGGAGTGCAGCCGACAAGCCACAGGAAGCCAGCTGAGGTTAAAGCGAGGGGCCCGTGGGTGAATCCACGGAGAAGAGAAGCTTCCCCCACCTTCTTGCCGGACGCCTTCACCCGGACCACACAGCTTGCTGGGACGACAGGTCTGGCACTCAGGGCCGGAGCAATGGGTGCCAATGCGGCACCTGCACTCAGCATCCTGGGTGTCTGTGCCAGGTGTGTGGAGCAGTAAGCCAGCATCTGGGGGGGAGAGAGAAAAAAGGGGACAGTGAGGCGGGGGGGGGGGCTGGCTTACTGACCTGACCCCCCCCCCCCTCCAGCAGACAGGCCGGCCTTACTCTGGTCACAGTATCTGTGAGGAGTGCAATGCTGCTCCTTGGTCCATCCAGCCTGGAAATGGTCCCTCTCACATGGCTGACAGTCCGTCTCTGACTCCGTGGAACACGGCCTGCCCACCTTCTGGCCTGGAACACAGCAAGGAAATGGGTGAGCCCCCACCCGACCCCACCCCACTGGTGTGGCAGGCAGGGGGGACCCCGTGGGGTGGGCAGCAGCAGCAAAGAGCAGCCCAGGGCAGCTCGGGGGAGGGCAGGGGAGACCCTTCAGCAGGCCACGGGAGGGGGCCTTTCCTCCCCAGGCAGGAGGTCTCAGAGAGAGCAGGTGTGGCAAGGAAACAGGGCTTCCTGGGGCTCTTTCCCCTCACTTTCCTTGCTGGGGAGGGAAAGGGCTGGGGGGGAGCAGGGGGGAGCATCTGGCAGTAGCTAGGGCGCCCCACAGGGTCTTGGTTGTGAGCGCCAGACTGGTGTGTGTGTGTGTGAGTGAGTGTCTTCCTGCACCAGGATAGGGCCCTTCCCTCTGCGGCTGGCCATCCTTGGGGGGGGGGGGGGGCTGCTCAGGAGGCCCACCAAGGGAAGGGTTTCAGGAGCTCTTGTGGGGGCAGGGTGGGGACCAGATCATTTGGGGGGGGGGTTTCCATGTCTGAAGGAAAGTTCCTACCTGGGGGGCATTTGCTGCAACACTGGTCCTTCTCCAGGTATTGCCGTATCTCACAGTCAGGTCCCTGCTCCAGAGCCAGGCACTGTGGGTGTGTGTGTGTCAGATTTAGCACAGCCCCCCTTTTTCCACAAAGCTCAGCTGGGGCCCTTGTCATTGCCCCCCCCCCAATTTCCTTCCAGGTGGTTTGACTGAGAGGGTGAGCAGGCATAGGTCTGTGGCCCTCCCCCCCCTTCCACAAAATGCCAGCCTCACACTGAAAGGAGGGCCTTTGCCAGCCCAGAGCCTCCCTCCCTCCCTCCCGGAAAGCCTGGAAGTGCCGGACTCTTCTCTGCACACTGCAAGTCAGCAGCAGCAGCAGCAGAAAGTCCCTCAGACACCCATTTGGGGGGTGGGGGGGTTTGCTCTGAAATGCAATCCTGCCAGGACCCCCCCCCCTTCTTCTCCACAAAACAACCCTGAATGGTCATTGGCCTCCTCCCTCCCCCTCTGCCTGAGCCCATTTCTCTTCTCCCCCCCCCCAATCACTGGCTCTTGTCTAAGAGACCCCAGGTGACCTTCTCGCCGCCCCCCTCTTCCTCTTCCTCCTCCTGCACTCAGGCCAGAGAGTAAAGGCTGACCGGTTGATGGCGCCTGAGAGGCCAAGGGGAGCTGCTGGCTGGGGGTGGCACTGGCCCAGGCCCTGGCACTACCCGCCTGAACACGTGCCATTTACCCCCAGGGTTGGCAGGATGGAGAAGCAGCCTCTGCGAGGGGCTCCTCTTGGGGAAGCCCAGGTCGAGAGGGCCCAAAGTGGGCAGATGGACAGACTCTCGCCAGGGATCCCACCGGTTGGGTGAGAGAACCGCAGCAGGGGAGAACTGGGGGGGGGGGACCCCTGCCTGAGGCCAACCAAAGGCCGGGCTGGGGACGCGGGGGGGGGGGTCAAGAGCTCTTTAGGGCGCTGCACGGAGGGAGAGTCGCCCCCGCCGCCCCCCCGTGGGACAGACAGGTAGGCCCTCCTCCTGCAACAGTGGAAGGGGGGGGAGAGTGATGATGCCCCTCGGAAGGTGGAGCGGATCCCGCCCGCCCGCCGTTCCTCTTTCCAAAGGCGCGGAGAGCGAGGAGGACGCCTCCCTCCAAGGGCTCCGAGACCGACCCGGGCCCCCCCCTCCCCTCGTGCTCGCCTGCCTGCCGTGGAGCGAGGCCGAGGCAGGACTCCGCAGCAGCCCAGAGCGCGGCTCTTCCCCCCGCTTGCGATTCCCAGGGCCCGAAAGAGGAACCGGGGGGGGGGGGCGTTTTCTTCGGCCGAGAGGAGGGAGCCCCCCGGCCCCCCCGAGCGCCCGCACGGACCGCCGGCCGAGGGAGCAGAGACGGGAAGCGGAAGCGAAACTCACCGCCAGGACGAGGGCCCAGCATCCCGCCACCAGCCGGCCCAGCCACCGCCGCCTCATCCTCGCCTTTGCTGCGGCCGCGACCCGACGGCGCTCGCCTTATAAGCTGCAGAGTAGACCGGGGGCGGGACAGCCGATCGGGCGGGACGGAGCCCCCCTCCCTCCCCTCCCTCCCCCGAGAGGCCGGCCCGCCCGCCCGTGGCCAAGCCAGCGCCCAGGACCGGGCCTGAGCAGCACGCACGCTTCTTCGGCCCTCTCCGCCCCCGCCTGGCTGGGCAAGCGGCGGCGGCGGCGGCGGCGGCGGCAGGGATCCCGGGGGTTGTTTTTGGTGCAGAGCAGTTGGGGGCGCGGAGCGGCCTTTTGGCGGCGGGGGGGGGCTGCCTGGAGAAAGCTGGCTTTAATCCGAGGCGAGAGGCGGCGACGCCTGGACCAAAGGCGCCCGGCTGGGCTGCCCGTCGCGGCGCCTTCCGTCCTGCTGTGGGGCGACTTTGCTCCGACTAGTCCTGGGAAAGGGGGGAGGGGGGGGGTTCCCTTCTCTCCCGCCAAGCCCCAGGAGGGCCCCCCCCCTGGCCCTGAAGGAGCCCCTCCCCCGTCTGCTCTAGCGCTAGTCTAAGCAAGCCGAAGGGTGCGTGGAGGTGGACGAGAGCAGTAGTAGGGCACGTGGAAGACCTCCTGCCCCCCCCCTTTCCAAATCTGCTTCCTTCAATAATACCCAAGGACGGCAAACGCTGTGTCCGAAGGGGGGGGACGAGTGCGTTGGGCGCCTACGGGCTCCTCCTCCCTCCTGTTTAGGCGCGGAGAGGACCGACCCCCCCCCCCCGGCCGCTGGTGTATGGAAAGTGAAGGGGGAAAGAAGAACCGCAGCCACGAGGAGGGCGGTGCGAAGTCTCCCAAGGCAGGGCATCGAAGCCAAGACCTCCCCCAGAGAGCGGCGCTGCTGATGGCCCTGAGGCCGAGGACGGGTATCCCTTTGGCGCTGAGGTGGGGCACACATTGATTGGCACCCCCTATGGAGAGATGGGTCTCAGTGCAGAAAACGAGCGGGGGGGGGAGGTCAAGCCTCTCCGCCACGAGGAGGCCGGCACTTGTCCATCCTTTCAGCCCCAGGAATCCCCTCCTCCTCCTCCTATGCCATCCCCCCCCCCCCCAAGGCTAGGGTGGCCTCAGCAGCTGAGGCCAAGCCAGGGGTTGCTTTGGCTAACTGTGGGGAGTGGGTGCGGGAGGGCTAAGAAGACAGACCTGACCATGGGTGGGATTTATCTCCCCCTCCCTGACTTGCCTGGAGGAGCTGCCAGGAGACATCCAAGACATGGCTGGAGCCAGTAGGCTTCCCTTCCCACAGGTAGCCAGAACCCCTGGCTGGCTTGGATGGTGTTCAGAAGACCCCAAGTTCAGTCCCTGGATGTGGGGGAAGATATGTAGACAGACAGACAGACAGACAGACAGACAGACAGATAGATAGATGTTGTATATTCTGGAGATCGGTGGCTGACAGTCAGAGTTGCCACACCAGAGCAAGATGGGTCCTAAGGAAAATCATGTCTCTGTACCCCCCCCCCCCCCTCTTGTTCTCAACAGAGACTGAGAAGACACTTAAATGGCATAAGAAGGCCACTCTTCTATTTAACCAACAGGTCATAAAATGCAGATTCTTCTTCTGTGTCTAGGTCAGACTTTAAACTGCCAAATTGAAGGCACCTTTTGGTGAATTCATTTCCATAGTTCCCTTCGCCTGACCTACTGTGAGAAAGATTAGCTGGCCCAAACAGGTGGCCGTTGCTCATTGAGGTTTGAAAATACTGTACCACACTCCTTGAGGAAGCTCTTTCTGTGTACCCCATAAAATACAGTGGAGGGTCTTGAAGCCCCAAGATCTCTTTTGGACCAGGATCTCCAGGCCAATAAAGGAAGCCACAACTTGAGATGTGCAAAGGCTCAGCAGGGCTGCTAAGAAAAGGAACCCTGCCTTTGTGGGGTTGCCACAAGTCAAAAGTGGTTTGGGCTGCCCCATTTCCCAAGAGGCCCCCCCCCGCCCACTCCGCCTGCCTTTCTGCCTGGCTCCCAGAGAAAGTCACCCTCTTCCCAGCCTTGCAAATCTGACTAAGTCACCTTAGCCTCCCTCTGCTCTTACCCCCACCCTCTTACCCCAGAACACCCATCCACACACCCCCTTCGTTGCCCCCTGCTCCGGCTGGGCCCTGTTCTAGCTATGAATGACGTGGGACTGGGATTTGCTGGGCAGGAACTCTGGGGATCGTCCCCATGGGATGATACCCCCGCCCTCCATCACTTCCTGAGGAAGGGAAACCAGCGCACTTGAGCAAGGCATGAAGCAAGCAGGAACTCCTCCTGACCTGGGATATTCCCCCTCTCAGGCTGGAAAGGCCCATCACTTCCTCTGCTAGACGTAGCAGTGCTGAGGGGGGGGGGAATCCCGCCTGCCTACTTGAGAGAGAAAACAGCATTCATGGGGTGGTGAGTTCCACGTCCCCATTTGCTGGAAGGGCTGCTTGGGCCAGAGGGGGAGGGGGGAGGCCATGAATGAGGCCGTGGCTCCTTGGGCTGTCAGGTGGCAGCCATCGCACAGGGAGGGGAAGCAGGGGCAGACCCTGCCTTACAAAACTCACGTAGAACCTTCATCGGCACCACAAGTGCAAGTGGTCTAATAAATGGTCAAAAGGACAAGGAGCAGCATAACCAACACATGTGAAGTCAAGGATGATCAACTCCCACCGAATGGTCGAGATCAGATGGCATCTGACAGAGAGGCTCATCAGTGCAGCCATAGTTCAAGAGAAGCAGCAATCAAACGAGAGGCGCCTGAGAGTCCACTCAATGTGGTCAAAATGGGATCTAGGGAGTTGCAAAATGGGCAGTAGGAGAGGACGTGGATCACTGAATGAACACGTTTGGCCCAGCAAGCACACAACCCATCACCATATGGGCTATTGGTGACTCTCCCAGAAAGGAGCCCAGAGGGCACAATGTTAAACCTTGCCAGTGAAGAGGCCGTGCGTGGGCTGCTGAGGGAACGTCAGGGGGCTCCAATAGGGAGCCATTTAGGCTCTCTGTGGGAGGATTCCCAGCCTTAGGGGAGAGCCAGTTGTATAGGCCGCTGTACCACCAAGGGTCTGGTAGTCAATGTCGGAAAGTCTTTGCTTAGTCAGTCTAAAGACCTCAGGGACAGTAGCTAGAGCCATTGTTTCCAATGCTAGGCCTAGAGATTTAATCCCCACCCCCCACCCCGCTCTATGGAAGAGAGCCAGCTGGAAGAGTGTGACTCCTTTAGAAACAGAAAGCTGAGACTGAAGGGCTTTGTGTCAAAAAAGAACCGTAGCCAGAAGAATTTAAATGTTCTTAGCCACGCGTTAGTATCCAAGAGGTGTTGACCTGCTTCAAGGCACAAAGCAGCATACAGGACACAATGAGGGACACCAAATGTCTCCCGTAGGAACCTGGATTGAGGTAGTTCCAGGGAGTGAGCCACCACCGTGTGCCAGATTGGAACCCCATACAACAGTTGGGAACACACTTCGGCATTAAAGACCCTAAGCACGGCTGGAATATATTGGCTTCCTCAGGGTTCAGTTCTCTCACCTCTCCTATTTAACATCTACATGAAGCCCCTGGGTGAGATCATCCAATCCTACGGGGTACAATACCATCGGTATGCAGATGACACACAGTTGTACATCTCGGCCCGTGGGGACCCTGGTGATGCTGTCAAAGTCCTATCCAGGTGCCTGGAGGCTGTGAGGGTCTGGATGGGGGAGAATGGGTTACAGCTGGACCCTGGCATGACTGAGTGGCTGTGGGTCGGGGGTCCTGGGTCTACACAGGAGTTGCCATCTTTGGTTCTGGATGGGGCTAGTTTGCCTCAAACAGATCCAGTGCGCGATCTGGGGGTCCTCCTGGACTCACGACTCCTGCTCGATGAGCAGGTGGCAGCCATGGCCAGGAGGGCCTTTGCACAATTGCGTGTAATTCGCCAGTTGCACCCACTCCTGGACAGGGACACCTTCCTCACGATCACCCACACCCTGGTCACCTCCAGATTAGATTATTGCAATGTGCTCTACATGGGGCTGCCCTTGTTGACCATCTGGAGGCTGCAGCTAGTCCAGAATGCGGCAGTCCGGGTGGTGTTGGGTTGTGGGCATTACTCTCATGCATCCCCGCTGCTTTGGGAGCTGCACTTGCTGCCAGTTTGCCTCCAGGTGCAATTCAAGGTGCTGTTCATGACCTTTAAAGCCCTATAAGGTAGTGGGCCAGGTTACTTGAGAGACCGCATCTCCCCAAGGGTATCTATCCGTCCCCCCAGAACGGACCGGAGAGGTGCCTTAGTGGTTCCATCAGCCAGAGAGGCTCGACTCTCTGGCACGAGAAAGAGGGCCTTCTCCCTGTTCGCTCCGATTCTATGGAACTGCCTGCCTCTGGAGCTGCACCTTCAGACGGGGTTATTGGCTTTTAGGAAGGGCCTGAAAACCTGGCTGGCAGGAATGGTGTGGGGTAGTGAGGGTTTACTGACACACACACACCCGCTGGCTTATTTAACATCCTGTATCTCCCCCCCCCCCAATTCCTACCCTCATTCCTATATTTGGTGGGTTAGTGTAGGAAATGAGAAGTTGTCTTTTAAATGGGTTTTAATTTTACTTTGTTTTTTTGGTGTGTTTTTAGGGGTTTATTTTATGGTAGTGGGCCAGGATACTTAAGAGACCGCATCGTCCCAAGGACATCTGTCCGTCCCACCAGGGCGGATCGGAGAGGCTCTCTCATCATTCCATCGGCTAGAGAGGCGCATCTCTCTAGCACCAGAAGGAGGAGGGCCTTCTCCGTGGCTGCCCCGGCCCTTTAGAACCTCCTGCCAACTGAGCTACGCCTACAGGCAGAGCTCCTGCCCTTTCGGAAGGGCCTAAAAACCTGGCTGGCAGGGCATGTGTGGGCTCCAGTAATATGGGGTCCCATGCTGGGTGGCTGATCTGATAGGACAGCCACCCCTCCCTCGTTCTTTTAAACTTTTCAAATCTTTTTTAGTATTTTGTAAATTTATAGTTTAATTTTTTTAATTAATTTTGAACCTTGTTTTAATTTCTGAATTTGTAGGGTGTAGTCGGATTGTTTAGTTTGTTTTGCACTCATTATGTATAATCTTTCTCTTTTTTGTAAGCCGCCTAGAGTCAGGTTCGCCTGATTGGGGCGGGATAATAAATAAAAATAAATAAATAAAAATAAACCTATGGGACTCTTAGCAAGCGCTAAGGGTCCTGCAGGTTTGGCAGACGAGGCGCCTGTTCGCATGCAAGAAGGCACCCAGCGGGCGCCTCTTCTGCCTAATCTACGGGACTCTTAGCAAGCGCTAAGGGTGCCACAGGGTGTTTTTTTATTTTTTTATTTCCAACTTGTTATCCCGCCCCAATCGGGTCAAAACCCAACTCTGGGTGGCTTACATAAACAAATTTAAGAAATACATAGTTAAAGAATACAACTCAGTATACAGTATCCTCTTAATAGATTAAAAAAATATTGGCAGAAGAGGCACCCGCTTGCACGCGAGAAGGCGCGTGAACGGTCGCCTCTTCTGCTAAACCTACGGGACCCCCCCCCCGATAATTGGCTCGGATAACACTAAAGGATCATTATCCGACGCAGGTTTTTTCCAAAAAACTTGCATTGTTATCCGATTCTAGCGTTATCCGATGCAATCGTTATCCGGTGTATTACTGTATCATGATTTAAGTAATGAAATAATTCAATGGAGAAGAGAGATGAAGCTGATAACTGAAATTTTGTTTAATCACGATACAGTAATACCCCGGATAACGCGAATACCGTATAGCGTGAAAACCGCATAATGTTACAAGATTTTCGGAAAAATCTTGTATCGAATAACGCGATTTTTAACGTTATCCGATACAGTCGTTCTTAGCAGCAGGGGGGCTGGAAAGCTGAATGGGGTTCTCCGTTCAGCTTCCCAGCCACCCTGCAGCTACGGAGGCAGGGGTGGGGAGGCTGGAAAGCTGAAGGGGGGCTCCCCCTTCGGCTTCCCCAGCCATCCCACAGCTCCGGAGGCAAGGGCGGGTGGCTAGGGAAGCCGACAGGGAGTCCCCGTCAGCTCCCCCAGCCACCCTGCAGCTGTAGATCGGGTCCTCTGATCTCTCTGGAGCAGGCAGGGGAGCCGATCCAAGCTGTTTCTGGGCTTCCCCGACGTCCTCAGCCAGTGCAGCAAGCCAAAACGTCAGGGTTCGAATCCCGACATTCTGGCTTGCTGCAGCCTCAAAGAGGGTGGGGGAACTTCAAAATTAGCACGCATCGGGTCTCCTGACCTCCCTAGAGCCTATGCACGCTATTTTTGAAGTTCCCCCACCCTCTTTGAGGTTGCAGCAAGCAAGAATGTCGGGATTCGAACCCTGACGTTTTGCCTTGCTGCACTGGCTGAGGACGTCGGGGAAGCCCAGAAACAGCTTGGATCAGGTCTCCCCACCTCCCTGGACCCGGCAAGGGGGGGGTCAGAGACCCCAAAATTGGTTTTTTTTTAAGGGACTTTTTTTTACCAATTTTGGGGTCTCTGACCCCCCCTCCCGGGCCGGGTCCAGGGAGGTGGGGAGACCCAATCCAAGCTGTTTCCAAAGTTCCCCCACCTCCCTGGAGGCTGCAGCAAGCCAAAATGTCAGGATTCAAATCCCGACATTCTGGCTTGCTGCAGCCTCCAGGGAAACAGGCCTTTTTTTAACATTGTGTGATCAATGTATTGCACAATGTTAAAAACCAGATAACGACGAGACTTGTGGAACCAAGTCATAACGTTATCCGGGGTACTAGTGTATATCAAAGGGGTTTCCCTATCTTCTTAAAGATATTTCATGATGGGAAGGTGGTTAGTGCAAAGGACCCAAAGGGGGCAATGAGGCAGCTTGAATTACTAAAAATTGTAAAGGTGGGGGACCCGACCTGGGAAAAACTGGTTAAAAAACTATATGGAGAAGGTTTGGAAGGATCAAAGCGGAAAGAGGAATATCAAGCAAAGGGGAGAGACTGTTCAAGGAAGAAACAAAGGGAGAAACCTTTAAGTTATGCAAGTGGAAGGGAAATAAGAGAAGAAGAGAAAGACGCAGAAGTGTCTGGTGCAAAGAGAAAGCCAAAAGCCAAAAAGTAAAAATAAGACCAATAGAATTTTAAAAATAGAGGAAAAATTAAAGGAGACAACGGGGAATAGCAAAGAAAGGAATCTAGAATAGAAGGGAGGAGAGGACCATCAGCTGCGGGCGGTGAGGCAGCGCTCCCCCCCTCCCCCCGTCACCTCTGCCCGGGGGACGATAAAAGCTCGGCAGCAACGGCAGTGGAGTGAGGATGCTCCCGCCTTCCCTCCGGACTCGCCATCATGCCGGAGGAGAGGACCATCAGCTGCAGGCAGTGAGGCAGCGCTCCCGCCCTCCCCCGGGCCACGTCACCTCCGCCCGGGGGACGATAAAAGTTCGGCGGCAACGGCGGTGGAGTGAGGACGCTCCCGTCTTCCCTCCGGACTCGTCATCATGCTGGAGGAGAGGACCATCAGCTGCAGGCGGTGAGGCAACGCTCCCGCCCTCCCCCCAGGCCCCGTCACCTCCGCCCGGGGGACGAATAAAGCTCAGCGACAACGGCGGTGGAGTGAGGACGCTCCCGCCTTCCCTCTGGACTCACCATTATGCCGCAGGAGAGGACCATCAGCTGCGGGCGGTGAGGCAGCGCTCCCGCCCAACCCCCGTCACCTCTTCCCGGGGACGATAAAAGCTTGGCGGCAATGGCAGTGGAGTGAGGACGCTCCCGCCTTCCCTCCGGACTCGCCATCACGCTGGAGCAGATGACCATCAGCTGCAGGCGGTGAGGCAACGCTCCCGCCCTCCCCCCGGGCCCCGTCACCTCCGCCCGGGGGACGAATAAAGCTCAGCGGTTCAAGCAGCCACCGCCACCAGAAACACCTGCGGTGGGGCGGACCAGCTTGTCATTTATTGCGGGATTTAGCTACTGTTTTTTGTTTAGTTTTTTTCTTTTCGCTTGTGTATGTGTGAACTGAACTGATACTGGAAGTTTTTGATTGTTGTTTGATATTGTTGCTTAGTGAATTTTGATGCTGTAATGATTTATATTACAGTATCTTTGATTATTTCTTAGGATGTTTTAATCTATGTTTTGTAATTGCAACTGTTATTGAAGATATATATACTGTATATGCGATATTTGTAATTTACTATGTGATATCTGTAATTGCTGTGTAATTGTAACTGTTTCTTCTGTAAGCCGCCCAGAGTCGCTCTGCGAGTGGAGCGGCATATAAGTCGAAAATACAATACAATACTACAATACAAAGGGACGGGCTCTCCCTCCCCCCAAGTCCCTAAATGGGAGCCTCCAGGCAGTATCTGACTTGGTGAGGGGACGCTTTGGAGTCTTGAGTGCAGGTGGGGGTGATTGTTGTTTTGTGTGTGTGTGTGTGTGTTTTATATAATGTGGGTTTCTTTTTGTTGTTTGTTGTTGATGTTTCCTTGTTGTATTTTTGTGCTGTTTTTCTTATGTTTTATTGTCTGCTTTATTGTTTAATAATTTTTTAAAAAAAGACTGTAATGAATTTGAATGATTGTCACTATGTAAATAAGTTTACAAGAGTGAGTTAGTGTGATTTAATCACCCGGTTTAAATTTTGTAGAGAGAAACCTGCATTGAGTTACATTGTGCTTTGAAATCTCCATTGAGAATCATTATGTCACTTAGATAAGTACCTCTAGCGGCACCTTTGAATATTTAAAGGAAGAATTTACCCAGCAGGACACACAAGTTCACAAACTGTGACTTCAGGTGTCATCCACCCAAAGAGAGGGAGGGGGAAAAGGTGTCCTTGACAATGAAGGAAGGACTTCCCCATGACCCACAGTCACCTCCCCAGGTCAGAGTGTAACTACCCACTTCTGAGAGAGGAAGGATGATCACAGGTAAATAAAGATCCCAACCTTTTAGATGCTTGCTATTCTAAATGAGGTGAGTGACACTTTAGTGTATAAAAAGGGCACCCCAAGAGAGGAATTTAGTATCGAATTCCTGGAGAAGATGCAGCTCAGAAACGAAACCTCGAGCCAGTTGTGGCCTCAAAAGGCTGTCCCCACGGAGATTATCAGCTGAGTGGGAGACAAGCTACAGATTTAGAAGTTTTTCCAACTTCAATATTTAGAAGATGATGATTTCAAATTTATACCCCGCCCTGCTCAGGCAAACTTGAGATTCTCCAGCTGCGATACTTAGAAAATCCTCAGCCAGTGGTCTGAAGTGACAGAAAAATCTTTAGCTTCTAGCCAGGAGAAGCCAGACTTAGAAAATATCATGTTTTTATTTTCTAGATTCAAAGTGATAGGGCAGATTGCATATTTAGGACTAAGTTAGCTAGAAGGAGCAATTAAAGGAATTCATAGATCCGAATTAGACCCAGAAATGGGATATTTTATTTTGGATTTTCTGAACCAGATTTGCAATCTAGCCATTGTTATGTTTTGCTTGCTGAAGCAACAATTTAATTTATGGACATTGTTTTTCTTTTTATCGAATAAACTTTTGAGACTACACAGGTCTCTTTTCCAAAGGATTTTGGAAGTGTCGGGTCCAGTTTGGTGTGATCCTGAGAGATGAGATTTTGACACATTTTATTTCCTGCTTAACAATAAATAAGTATTTTTCACGCAACCACAAATCTTCTATGGCTCGTCTTTTGGAGAGGTGAACCGAAGGTAAAGAGTGAGCCGACTCAGGCGTAACGCAGAAAGCTACAGGGCTGGAATTTTGGGAGCTGTAGAAATCTGAATAGCCCTGAGCCTGGGGGGAAAGAATTTTCGGCAGTTGCAGGCAGGCAGTCTCGCCCCTTGACCGGTCACCACAAGGACAGCATATAGAGAGACATAATTGTTTCCTATGGGAAAAGGTGCCAGATAAGGGTGCATTTTATCCACTTGTCTGCAGAAACTGTACATAACACATGGAAAGCCAGCCTAGATCGTCTTCTTCTTCTTCTATCATGTCTTCTTGGTCCTACTTCTTCCATGTCTAGGCCAAATGTGAAACTGCCAAAATGAAGCCACCATTGAGTGAATTCATTCCATAGTTCCTTTTGCCTGACCTAATGTGAGAAAGATTAGCTGGCACAAGGTGGCTGCTGCCCCCCCCGGGGCATGTTCCACTGTGGCTCAGAAAGAATACCCCAGTCTTCAGGGAGGCACTTTCTGTATTCTTCTTATTATACCCCTTTTCAGACAGAGAGGGAACTGCCAACTCTGAGTCAGGCAGCAGGCAGCACTGACTGGAGGCTCTTCTTCCGCTGCTGAGCTCCCTTTTGGACAAGGAAGGTCCCCACCGTCTTCTTTGCTTCCTCTTCACTCCATCGGGGGAACAAGGGACGGGTGCGTGGGGGGGCCCCCTTCTCTGTCCGGAGCGCCCCCCGCTACGTGGGCCTCGGGAGCCCATTAACCCCCACCCCCACCCCTCCCACCCCGGGCCAGGGTCGCCCCCCCCACCTACCCAGGGGGCCTCCGTCGGACAGACACGGCGGCCATTTTCGGCCGAGGGAGAGGCGGGGCCAGGGACGGCAGCTGCCGCCTGATTGGCCAAGGCGCGGGGAGCTCGGTCCGAGGATTGGCTGCCGCGGGCGGAAAGGGCGGGCCGGTTGAGAAAAGGACAAGTCCCGTCACCGCCCTTCGGCACGTCGTGCGTCCGTTGGGCCCCGCCCCCGCCTGGCGCCTGAGGAGAGTCTCGGGAGGCGACGACGGAGGCCGTTGGCTCTGCTGCTGCTGCTGCTGCTGCTGCTGCTTGGCGCCCTGCCTTGTGCCGCCGTTGTGCCGCCGCCGCCTCAGAGGCCCCGCCCCGCGGTGAGTGCGGCCCTTCAGCCTTTCGCCGCGTAGGCCGCGGAGGGGGGGGAGGAAGGGGAGACAGCAGGCGGGCGGGCCGGCGCCCTCCGTGGGGGGAGGGGAGGGCGCGCGCCCCCCCCCCGGCCGTTTCTAGCGTGCACGCATTCCGCGCGCCCCGCCCCTCTTTCTCCTTGTCTGCGGCTGCGCACCCCTTACCTGGCCTTCCCGTTGCGGGCCGCCCCGCCCCGCCCCCTCCCGTTCTAGACTGAGGCGGGAAAGGGGGGGCGGGGGTGGGCAAGGCACCTGGTGAGGGGGCGCCCCTCCCGGAAAGAGCGCCCGCCCGAGCCCCTGCGCGGAAACTGGGGGGGGGGAGAAAGGGGGCTCCCCCTCCCTCCTCCGCTGGTCTTCCAACCCCCGCCCCGCCCAGCCCCCCCCCCGGGGGTTCCCACCCCCTCCAGACAGAAGGTGCGTCGTTTCCCTCTCTCTCTTCCCCCCCCCCGGCCTGACAGCGTCCCCCGCCCCCCCCCTTGCCTCGCCCCCCCCCCCGTCGCCGTCCTCCTCCGATGCGGCCGCGTGTTTCCTGAAGCCTTGCTCCTCCTCCCTGGAGGGCCTCGAGTTTTCTCCGTCCCGTTCTAAGGTGGGGTCAGTCGCTGCGCCTCCTTCTGCTCGGCCTGCCTGCGTGTAGGGCTTGGCAGGACGTGTTCGCACGTTCAGAAACCCCGAGTCCTTGGAAACCTGGCTGCAATTCTCCCCCCCCCCCCTTGCCGCTTGGGAGGGTTCCTCCTCTGCTCCTTTCCCTAAAGGCGGTCGGTCGGTCTCTCTCTCTGTTTCACATGGAAGTCGGGTGTGCGTTCTGGAGACCTCCTAACTAAAGAGCCAAGAGCAATTATACTTTGTAATTAGATAGACTCCTCATTATACTGTTCAGATAGACCTTTAGATAATAATATTCGTGCTATATCAGCTTCAAAATGGAATGTACTCTGAAAATGGATATAAAGAACGAAGGCTTCTGTTTTTCCTTGAAAGAGGAAGATCAGAGCATACAAGCGGGACAAGGATTCCTGCAGATGGTTCAGATGTTCTGCTGTGATCCCTTTCTCTCTCAGGCGGCAGCAGCAGCCCCGCCAGGTTTTGCAGCACGAGGATCTCCTATCATCCTTCCACCCACTTGCTTAGCTGGCTGTCATAAACAGCTGCCCTGCCCAGCCCTATTTATTCATTTATTTTTGGAATCCAGCTGCCAAAGATGTAAAAGGCGTGCGCTGTGGTGATTTCCTTATGCCAGACCTATGCATGAATGCCCTGTGGGATGGTACTCAATAAAAGATGTTTTAGAAGACCTTGATTCTGCAAGTGGTGGTTCTCCCCCCCCCCCTCCTTACTTTGCCTGGGCTACTGTAAAGCTGGTTTTCCCTTTCTCTTGGTGTTCAGATACAGTAGTTCATGTTCAAACGTTACCCTAAGCAATTGCTGTAATTCCTAATGTTTTCTGACATTCTCCTGCAGCGGGACTTGATTTGGACAGACATTTTTGTTTTCTGCTGGAAAGCGAAATCTTGAGTGGAATGTTGAGATGGGAAAACCGGGAAACAGTCGTTTTGTTTTATTCACTTCCCAAAGAATATGAGAAATTGGAGAGAAGTATCACAAGCACCTTTTGTGCCTGTTTTTATTTGGGAGGGTGTTGGGTCTCCTTTTTCAGCAAGTAGTATGAAGAATGCCAGCAAGTGGCCCATGGAAGAGCTGCGGAAGATGTAGCTGACTTGTGGTGTCACTGGAGTTGGGAATGATGGTGATCTGAGAGCATTGACAAAACATAAATATGAAAACTGTCACTGGGATAATGACAACTGACACAAATTGTTGCCAACATCTCAGAAGAATTTCAGAGGTCATTTAGAACTGTAGGCGTCAGGGTGAGCCTTGTTATGAAGCCAGTGGGCAGGCAGTCGGTTAGTTAGGAAAGGGGGGGGGGAGAGAATGAAACATGGGTGCTTCTTCACACATGCTGAGGAGTTAGCGGTTGTTAGGTAGCAGTACCGCCGCCAGTGTCAGCCAGTACGCTTTCCTACTGTGTATTTCAAATTCATACAAACCTTTGGGTAGAGAGATGTCTTATGTTCTTTAGCAAGAGTGAAAGAAGTCATGTTTAAAGAGTTTTATTGGAATGGGTGTTATCCCCCATAATGAGTAGGAAAGAAGTTTAAACAGCTGAAGACAACAGAATCATTTGAAGCCTGGGCAGAAAAGCTGAAGGAAGGCTGCAAAGTACAGGGAGAGATGATTGCCTGCCTAGGAAACTACTTCTACCACCACCACCACCTCCACCTCCTCCTGCTGTGATTGAGAGTGAACTTTCACCAGTGCCCTCCTTAAGCTGGATGCCATCCTTTTCCAGCACAGTTCAAGGAAACCCTCCTCTCCTCCTGTTCATACTTCTTTTTGATGCTGTTGTGATGCACATGCCTTTCCTCACTGGGTAGCCTTCTCTGCTTCAGTGTTACACTAAAGAGCAAGGTACAGAATTCCCTGAATGGTCAGTCTAGAGCAGGGGTGCCCAAACTTTTTGGGTCGTGGGCCACTCATGTGGCTCAGGGAGCCGGTTTCAGGAGCGATGAAGGCTTCGTGGGCCAGATGAATTGGCATCAGGGGCCGCACCCGGGCCTTTGTTTGGACACCACTGGTGTAGAGTTAGGTTTCAGGCCTGTGATGTCTGATCTTTTTGCTACATGACACACAAGTGGTCCTTCTGAGGGCCAAATCAGAATGACATTTCAGATGCTTCTGTTGTACAAAAGGTTTCACAAAATGAGGAAATATAATTCTGACTAATGAATAATTGATAGCAGACTAAATAAAAGAAGGTTTCTAGTTGTCTCTTTAATAACTTCGCATTCAAAGGTGCAAGGAACAGCTGCTGCTTTGTGTAAGAAAATCCATAACTTTCCTAACCAGCAAATAAAAAACCTCCTCTGTGATTTCTCTGGGTGTTGTTGTGTTGTCGTGCAATCAGAACAAGCATCAATCTGGGGCAGAATACTTCCCTTACTTGCAGGAGGCCTTGATTCCCTATCAGTGTCATCAGCTCAGAATGGCCATGTGGAAGTGTGGTGGTGGCAGTGGTGGCTGTTTGCTGCTTGATGGTATCCTGGGAAAATAGCCTGAAGTGGACAAAGGTAGCTTCCAGGGTAGTTGTGCGAATGTTATTCACTGGCCTGGTGCATCCCCAAGATGTCACTATGGTGATTCCCATTTAATGCATGTTATTCTGAATCCAATATTTGAAGTTTGCCTTTTCCCTCTAGAACTTGGCATTTTGGAGCAAGCAAGGTGTTGTGAGAGAACAGTCAAAAGCTGGGGAATAAGAACTGATCACAATCTGAACAGAAACCTGCAGTCTGAGGCAGCTGCCCAGAAGGCTAATAAAACTTTAGTGTCCTGAATAATTGATCTGTACCATGCCATAGTAGTCAAGCCTCTTGTGCAGCATTCGGTGCAATTCTGGTTGCCACATGATAAAAGATATAGACAAAAATTGAATATAGTGGTAGCTTGCTTAAAGAGCATAATGTGTTCCACAGGATTGTTCTTTAAGCGAGTTTACTCTTTAAGTGAAACACCATAGAAAAAGACCAATTGTGACTTCTGGTTGGGGGGTGGGGGATATTGTTGACCCTGGTTTAGTTGTTAAGCAAGGCAACCATTCAGAGAAAATTCTGCTCTTTAAGTGAGTTAGTCTCTAAGCGAGGCACTCTTTATGGGAGGTTTTACTGTATAGTCAGAGGCGGCGGCGGCGGGGGAACAGGTCCTTGGCAGCACTGTGTCTTATTCTTTCTCTCAACTCCCTTTCTCTGCCATGTTTTGGAATACTGTCTCCCAGAATCCCCTGTATGTTGGGTTTCAGGTTGGAAACATCTGGAGTGTGACAGATGGTACCATTGCTCTAGAGCAGTGTTTCCCAACCTTTGGTTTTTGGACTTCCAATTCCCAGACTTCAACTCTCAGGAATTGAACCCATCTTTCCAATGTCCAAGCCTAGCACTTTAACCACTAAGCCACCGAGCCTTCTGGTGCAGAAGCCCTATATATACACTAGGTGTCTATTCTCCAGGCTGCCCCTCTGGTTCATTTGTAGCCAGTTAAGCTTGGAACTCACAGGTTACCAAGAGTTCCTCTGTCTGAAATGGCCGTGCTCCCAAAGATGTTGCTTTGCATTAAGTACAGTAAAACCCCGACTTACAAATGCCTCGAGTTACATAAAATTCAACTTACATAATGATTTTGTGCTAAAGCCATGTCCCGATTTACATGATTTCCTATGGGGTTGTTTCAAGTTACATAAAGATTCTTTTTCCTATGGATTTGCTTTGAGTTACATAAAAAAATGATTTAAGCAAAAGTCTATGGAACGGATTTTTTTCCCGTAACTAGGGGTTTTACTGTACTGCTTTTTCTGTTATTGCAACTTCAGAGTGTTTGAACAGAACTGTTACGCGTTGTTGGTGGCACTTGGTTAAAAAAAGGATCCACTGTCACTATTCTTGGTGGGTTTTTTGTTTGAAAAATCTGAAATTTTCAGAAAAATTGAAACAAACGCAACGTTAGCTTTAGCACTTTCTTTTACAAATTGAAAGTCACTCTGTTGCTTTAGGAACATAACATATGACTATGTACAATTTGACAGATTGGAAAGCAACCATCTGTCAGATCTGCTTTGATTTGGATTCCTGCTTTGAGTAGGAGGTTGAACTCGATTGTATGTTAAAAACACAGTGTATTCACACAATTATTACAAACCAGAGAAGAAGCTGCTTCCTGTGTAAACATGGAGCTGCTGCAGATCCAGAAGATTAATCACTTCTCCTGTGTGGGGATAGTAAGGGGTGGTATTTTTTTTTCCTTTTAAGTTCAGTAGGTTAGCAACTGCTTGTAGCGATCATCTATCAAACTTATAAAACCTTTTTTTAATGCTTGATAGATATTTTGATGGATTGTTTACTCATAAGCCCCCCCCCCAGTCATTTAAGGCAGCAATGCATCAGCACAAAGAAAATGTGGGCAGACTGTCCCCACACAATTTGGGCAAGTATTGGATTTACCCATGTTGTGTAGTTTTTCAGCCTCTTCACTGCTGTTCAGATGAGGGAAGCAATCTAAATGTCATTTATTATTTCTTTGTTTGTTTTATTAATAGGCTACATTTCTCCCTATTGGGGATTCAAGATGGCTTACAAAACTTTTTTTTAAAAAAAAATCAAATTAAAACTCAATATTTGTACAAGCAGAAAAGAATTAAACTTACATAATGATTAAAATATATTAAATCGTTAAAACAGTATTGATACATTAAAAGCTTTAGAAATGGACAAAACATTAAAACAGACCAGTTAGCATCCAGGGACTTGGTTATCCAGTGGTGGGATGTCAAAAATTTTACTACCCCACCATGACATCATCACAGTGTGGGCGGAGCTAACATCCTGATGACATGGGTGAGGCCAAATTTAAAAATAAATAAAAGCACACACGCACACACACACCCACAACACAAACCCATAAATAAATAAAATAAATAAATAAAATTGAAATTACATTAAAATACACCCCAAACACAAATCCACCCACCCCAAACACAAACCTGTCACCTGTTAGTATAAATACCTGGGCAGCACCATGTTGCAAGATTGATATGGTCATCATACCAGTTGTCTAGAATAATATGCTTTAATTTAAATGTAAAACAGCTGTACCTCCTTAAGGGTTCTCCAATTGGAATAGCAATTGGAACAGCACAGGTGTAGCTTATTGATGAGGTAACTCCAAGACTTTGCTTAAAAACCCAATCTAGGCCTGCCGGCCGCCAGGCCTTTTTAGGAAATGTGGTAGTATGTCACTATAGGTAAAGGTATTAAATACACATTAAAATACACACAGACACACCACATCCAAAGGTGAGTCACTTACCCTGGGGAGCTTCAGGCTATAGGGCGCTTCAGGCTAGCAGCTTCTCTTCCTCCTCCCCACTTGGGAGGACAGGAAGGAGGCCGTGCATATGCGCCAAGCACTGTAGGCGTGCATGCACACCAAGTGCTTGGCGTGCATGTGCAGTGGGGGAACCAGTGAAAAGGTAAGCCCCGAAGGTGGTTCCCCCAAAAAGCTGCTACCGGTTCTCCGGGACACTGGGAGACTTGCTTACTGTAATGTGCTCTACATGAGGCTGCCCTTGGTGACCATCCGGAGGCTTCAGCTGGTTCAGAATGCAGCTGCACTGGTGGTGATGGGGTGTAGGCGTTATGCTCGTGCCTCACTGCTGCTGAGAGAGCTGCACTGGCTCCCAGTTTGCCTCCGGGTGCAATTCAAGGTGCTGGTTATTACCTTTAAATCCCTACATGATAGTGGACCAGGATACCTAAGAGACCGCATCGTCCCAAGGACATCTGCCCGTCCCACTAGAGCGGACCGGAGAGGCTCTCTTGTGGTGCCATCAGCCAGAGAGGCACACCTCTATGGCACTAGAAGGAGAGCCTTCTCTGTGTCTGCTCCGGCCCTATGGAACCTCCTTCCAATAAAATTACGTATGCAGACAGTTCCTGTCCTTTAGGAAAGGAGTGAAAACGTGGCTGGCGGGACGGGTTTGGGGGACGGGTGGCAGAACGCTCCCAGCCCGTTGGTTTATCTGAGCCCCTTGTCCTTAGCTGTAGTGTAATATAAATTTTTAATCGCTGAATTTTTAATTGGTTTTAGGTAGTTTTTAAAATTTTTGATTAATAGTTTTTTAGAGTTTATAACTGTTGTTGATGTTTTTATTGTAAATCACCCTGGGTCACTTTGTGAGAGGGGTGATGAATACATCTGACTAATAAATAAATAAATAAATAAAGTTACTACTGGTTCTGTTGAACTGGTGCAAACCTGTTGCATCCCATCACTGGGTACCTCGCTTAAAGAGCATAATGCGTTCCACAGGATTGCTCTTTAAGTGAGTTTGCTCTTTAAGTGAAACACCATTGAAGGTGACCAATTGTGACTTCTGGCGGGGGGGGGGGATTGCGAACCCCGATTTATTTGTTAAGTGAGTTTTTGGTTGGTTTTATTTGTTAAGCGAAGCGAACATTCAGAGAAAATTCTGCTCTTTAAGTGAGGCACTCTATATGTGAGGTTTTACTGTAAATATTAAAAGCCTGCTTGAAAAGATGGGTTTTCAGCTGTTAGGGAGGGGGCCACCCTAACCTCCTGGGGGAGGGCAGGCCACATACTGGGGGGAGCAGCCACAGGAAAGGCCCTCTCCCATGTCCCCATCACACCCGCTTCTGTTGGCAGTTGGAGGAAGCCCTCCGCTGAAGGTAAAGGACAGGTACGGTCCTTCAGAGGGCTGCCTCCCTTCCTCCCTCCCCAAGTGACCTCAGACAGCCTGTGCCAGGAGGGCAGCATTCTTTTTGTTTCTGTAAGTGATGAATAGGTGCACATTTGCACGAGCTGTGGCTTGTCATTGCTGTGTGGGGTTGTGGTCTGAGCATCTGGAGTGATGTGCGTGGTCAGAGGGGGTCCCTCCCAGTGGTGGATGTTTTCAGCACAAAGCCAGGAAGCCAATGTTTCCCTGCTGGTTGGGTGAGGTGGGCTGGATTGGGGTGGTGGCGGAGGGGTCATGATGTGGAAGGAGGGTGCTTGGGACATCCTGGAGTGTTCTTGAAGGAATGGTTCTGCTGCTAACTTTGGCTCACGCTGTCTACTGTATTGTCGACGCAATAAAAGTTGTCAAAGCCCGGCTGGCTGGCTGCTGAGTGGATTTCTTTGCTCCACCTGGTGGACTTGGAACGTTGTTGCTTTCTTTTCAGTATATTGACAATATTTTCTTTGTTTCATAGCATTGAACAGACGGGTTGATTATTCTTTTCAGATATTAATAAAGCAACGGAAAGAAGAAATATGAATAAGCCTCCCTCAAGGTCCAGTCCAGCACGAAGGTAAAGTACCGTCAAGCTACTGGTTCCCCTAAAAGAGATGGGACTTAGCACGGAAAGGCACCGGCCGCTGCCCGTGGTGGATCTTCTTTGGAAGGGAGTCCCAGGGGGATGCCCTCCTGGTCCTGCAGGCTGGCTGCCACCGCCGCCAGCACCACCGCCGCCGCCTCCCTGGCAGAAGGTGGCAAGCCCTTGCTTGCTCTCGAGCTGCCTCGGGGCTCTCAGCACACGCAGTTGCTGCACCTGCCTGACTCTGGGGCATCCCTTGGGAATGCCTGGCATCGAGATGGCCTTTCAGCCCATAGAGGCGGAGAGGGAGGCAACCCCCGTTGCACCCTGCACCAAGGCTACAAGGGAGCACTTTCCTCTCCTCTACAACTGCCTTGCCCAGAAGACTGTGTTAGACATCTCCTTCTGAAGAGGATCCGTGGCAGAAGGTGGGAAATTTCCCAAATGGGTGGCATAGAAATGTAATAAGTAAATAAATAAGATCCACTTATCCTCTGGCGCTGCGTTGGGGTGCGCGCGTGCGTATGCGTGCATGTTCATTGCACACAGGCGCTCCTGTTGGCCTTGGTGCAAAGCCATGCACAAGACTCATACCTGGTTGCCCATTCCAGTAGGATCTGGGACATTGCTGGGGCGCCAGCGGCCAAAGCGCAAGCAGATGCCTGGACTTCACTGCTGATGGCAGTGGCTGGAGCGCCTGCGAGTGAGTGAGTGTGCCAGGGCATTGCATAGCTCTGGTTGCCATGGGCAGAGCGTGTGTGGAGAGATGGGGGCGGGCGGACTGGTGTCCGTCTCCACCAAGCTCTTCTCTGACAGCCTAGCCTGCTGTCTCTTGGCCTGGCCGGTTCAGCTGCCAAGAACGGTAGCCAGCCCAGGGGGGGGTGTCGCACAGTCTTATACCCCCCTCTTCACTGCCCTCCCAAATTGCTCTGACTACACATCAGACAGATGTTGGGCATCTCTTCCAACTCTGCACCTCTTATTGGCTTCTTCTTCTTTCAAGCGCGCAGTTCAGCTGAGCTGTTGAAATCTGTTTCTGACTTCATTTGTATGAAGCCTCAAGGTAACGCAAATGGGTTCGTTATGTACACTGAACCTGGGGAGGGAGAAGGGCCGAAGGGAGAAAGGGAAATAAAGACGTTTTCAGCACTACCTGAATAGTGGAAATGTCATTTTTGCTTAGCTGCCGGTGGGAGGAGGGCCGGTTGCTCTTGAGCCTGTGGTGTGTGTGGGATGTCATGCAGGTTTTGTGTCTACTTCACCAGTGTGCGTGTGTGGTGGTGGTGGTGGTGGGGGGGCTGGAGATCAGGTTTCACTGCCACTGTTTTTCCTTTCAAACTGCTGAGCTTTTCTTGGAAGGGGATGGGTTAGGACAGGGGTGGGGGACCGGCGGCCTTGAGGGGAGAGGCCTGGGCTTCTGGGAATGGTACACCTGGAGGCCCAAGGTGGAGAAGCCCTGGCCTAGAGGAATCGGGCCTGTCCTCCAGGTGTTCTGTAACTTCAATGCCCGGAAGCCCAGGTTTCCCCCCTCAAGGCCACAGGTTCCTCCTAAGGTTTCTGTCTTCCCAGGACTTGCGGCCCTTTACCTAGGAGGTTTGCCCTGGAAGGTGTTCTTTCTGACAGCTATGGAAGGGGTGGAGGCAAGTGAAACCCCTGTTCCAGGTGTTTGCAGGGGGGGACACCTGGCAGCGCTGCTGGTGGTGGTGGAGTCCCAGAAGGCGAGGCTGTCCTCCTTCAAGCCACCCGTCTGCGTTCTTAGGGATGAGGGCTCAGCTCGCTTAGTGTGGCCTCTCAGAGACTCTGGGGACCCACCTCCCTACCACACAGGGTAGGATCTGTTTCCTGACAGGCTCAGTTGTGGACCCAATGATGAAAAAACCCACATACAGATTCAACCAAGGAAGAGGTGCATTGGGGTCAATGCTTCAAGAAGGCCTTGTGGGGGGGGGGAGGGCATTGAATGGCACCCTAGCCCTCACCCAGGTGAGGTGTGTGTCCATGGGTGAGCAACCTACCAGGGCCCAGGGTTTCTCTGTAGGACACTTCCTTGCCACGTCGAGAGCCAGGCGTTGAGAAGGAAGACCTCAACTTGGCGGCCCTGTCCCCTGGCTTAAACATGCGTGAGGTTGCAGCCCAGGCTGAAGCAGGTTGAAGAGCCTTGGGCCTTCCCAGGATTTGGGGCTACACCTCCTTCCTGGCCGTAGAGCCTGTTTGCTTTGGAAAGGTTTAAATCCCAAAGAGGCTTAAGGTAGGACTAGAGCTTCCCAGCGCTTGGACGAGATGGGCAGGGACCTGCCTGTTGTACTTTCTGTCCTGGGAAGGGTGCCTTGGCTGCCAGCGTTGCCCCCCCCCCCTCAAAGGGCTCCTGTCTCAAGGACTTCCCCTGGTGCTTCTTGCAGAGAGCCCTTGCCTTACGGAGAGAGGGAGGCGAGGCGCGACCGTTCTCCAAACCGGGGCAGTCCACGGAGAGATGGCCGGAATGGCAGAGATGCCAGAGAGGGCCGCGACTTCCGCGCCAGAGAGGATCGTGGGCCCAGAGACCACCGAGATGCCAGAGAGCACAGGGACCTGAAGGATCCCCGGGAAACCCCCTACGACCGTTATAGAGAGGTTCGAGAGCCACCCTACAGGTAGGCCAGGGGAGGATTAGCCATGGGGTGGGGCGGGGGTGGGGCATATTCCAGGCCTGGAGCTCTGCGGCATTCCTGCGGAGAGGGAGCGTTGTTGTGGGGAGCGCAGTGCCGAGTTGATTGTCTTTCCACCCCGTCTGGTCTGCAGGCGTGAGGAAACCTACGATCGCTATGCCCGCCCTGAGGACTATTACCGAAGAAGGGAAGATTCATATTACGACCGTTACCGAGACCAGGTGGAGAGACCCTCCGTGAGCACTGAAGGTTGGTGACAGGCAGGGAAGGTGCAGGCCAGGAAGGTGGGCTGGAGGGGGAGGGGTATAGATGGGGAATGGCAGGAACAGGTAAGACACTTGGCTTTAATTCAGACAGCTCTGCTCCTCCTTCCCCCCCAGAGCGCATGAAGCGTGAGGAGCGCCGTCGTGAAGAGCTTTACCGCCAGTATTTTGAGGAAATCAAGAGACGCATTGATGCGGAGCGGCCTGTGGACTGTTCAGTCATTGTGGTCAACAAGCAGATCAAGTAAGGGGTCATTCAAATACCACGTGACCATTTTAGGTGGGGAGGGGGTGGACTAAAAGTCACGAGGAGATGGGTGTGTCTGTGTGTGTGTGTGTGAGAGAGAGAGAGAGAGAGATTTTCTCGGTCTCTGTAGTCTCACATTTCTCCCCACTGCTGGTGCTGGTGCGCCT